>CM048820.1:15319797-15443884 GCA_026586065.1 Dioscorea zingiberensis | reverse complement strand
TCACTCTTTTATAAAATATTTTTTATATTTTTTAGTTGGTTAAATGTTAGTTTTTTATTTATAATTAATATCTTTATTTGTATCGCAATTAAGGACATTAATTAAAACAAAGCAATTACAATAATTAAATAAAATATATTAATTATAATTGTAATGAAGTACATTAATTAAAACACGATATTCCTAAAATATGCTTAAAAATATTCAATTATCTACTTAATTATTCATATCTAAAAATACGTGGTCGTGAAATCACTTTATAGGATATTCAATTATCACACTTAATTATTCGTATAAAATATGTGAATTGATAGGTTGGTAGATATTGATTATCACACTTTCGATTACATCAGTATATCTAAAAATATAAAGGTCCGAAGTCGGTTCGTAGATATTCAATTATCTACTCAATTATCCATATGCTAAAATAGCGAAGTTACAAATCGATTTGGAGATATTCAATTATCTACCTTAATTTTCTATATATCTGACACCTTTCCGATTAAATTCATCATTCATTTCATACTCATTCACTCCCGCCTAAACGCTCCTATACTTTCAGCAAATGAGTTTTGGACCTGAATAAGCAGAAGTTGGGAGGGAAGAGAAATAAGGCAACTGACGCCCCGTGAAGAAGAGGAAAGAGAATGGGAAGATTATAACAATATAAGTCACCATGAAGCGATAGCTATTGCTCCAATTTAAGAGAACAATCAACGACAACATTCCATTGGTCAAGTTCACGCCACAAGTCAAAACACGAACAGAAGAAAGGCATGTCCTGGGGTAAGAATCTTTTAGAAGATTATTTCACCCTGACCAAGTGTCTTCAGTGGGAAATGATTTTGGAACCCGATTTAGATTGTCGCGAAAACTGTTCCAAAGAATTATGTATGATACGGTATGGCTACTTGATTGCGATAATTAGTTTGTTTCCAAAAGAGTAGAGGCTTTAGGGGTTTAGGGCTACTTCTCGAGCAAGCAAATAGCGACCGGCAGCACGATTGCTTCATGCAAGCCATATTAAACATACGGCTAGTCCAAGCTAACCAATTGGATGAGGCATGTTAGGATGGGAAGACAACCAACTCTTGTGCATAAAAAAGGGTGTTTGAAATCTTGCCCGATCCAACAATTGTACATTGGAGGTGTATTCTTGAAGCCCTAACCGGCCGCTTTACTCACCACATACTTCTTAGAAAGGGTGAGGATCATGGTTTGCTGGAATGGTTAGAAGATTGGCATTGTAAATGCAAAGATGCATTGGACTTGGAAGAATTGTCCAAGTGGTTGTGCAAGGAACATATTGGAATAGAAAAGGAACAAAACTATCATGTTTGGAGGTAAGTGAGTTTAACCACGCACACAATGGGTGTGGCATGAATTCTTTGGTGTCTCTTACGCTCAAAATGATATTATCGCTCTTTTACTCAATCTCCTGTCAGATTTAACGGTGAACAATTAAGAGGTGGAAAAAAATCAAATCAATGCATACAATCAAAGAACACAGTGTACATCGAGGGGGTCGTTATACCTCACGCTGCGCATCTAGATTTACCCTAGGTGGGACACTTTTGTCAAAACTCATAAGAAATCCCATACCATGCAGCCACAAAAACATTTTTTATCCAAGCAAGAAGGTTTTTTGGAAAGACGCTGGAAAGATGTTTTGGTACATCCCTTCAAGCTCGTTGGTCAATAATTCGAGGTGGGGCGGCCTCGCTGTATTCGGATGAAGATGTGTTGAGTAGCATTATGATGACATGCATTATCCTTCACAATATGCATTGTGTGGAGGATATGAAAGTGCACCGTGAGGAATACGAAGCCTCGATCCAATGAATAATGCAGAACAACCCGTATTTACGCAGCCATCTGCAACCGCGCCGGTAGCTCATGCGAAAGAGTTCTGCTATTCACTGGCAGTCTCATGGAAAGAGCATCCTGCTACAATTTGATAGGATTATCGCGACGCTATAACGCTACGTATCAAGATCCTTATATTCATAATTACGCGTCAAAAAGGATTTTGTCTAGCACAATTGGATGTTGAGAAAACAATGTTGATTAAATTTTTATTTTTATTTGTAATGGACTTTTTATATTTTTATTTGTTTCCCCACGTAATAAAAGTACTTTATTTCCTTCTCTTCTATATATACCTTTGCTGCTTAACACATACAAACTAATTTTAAAAAAATAACATACAAACAAATTTATAGAATTTAAGATAAAATTTAAAAATATGTAGAATATTTTAAAACCTTACTAATTCATAACAATTTTGTAAATATAAACAGATTTTATAAAACATATATACATAATCATAAAAACGCTTATCCATTGTTAATATTTTTTAAAAAATAATTTAGGCTAACTAATCTATTGAAAAATATTTTTTAACTTTAAAAATAACTTGGACTCCACATCCACTAATCTAATTAATCTAACTAATTATTACTAACTTAATTTATTTTTTAAAAATATTATTACACTTTTTAATCTATTGGAGAATTATTTTAAAAATGTTAAAAAAATAAAATAACGTGGGCTGCCGCCCCACCCCTTTTTTCCTTAAGCAGGCCCCCTTCTGGTATCTTTATACCGCAAGCGCCACTGAGTAAGTGGGAACCCACCATTAACCCTAGCAATATCTAACAGCAGTTGGAAAAATAATTTTAGTCAAAGAGGTGTGGGATTCCCCACTTTATCGGCTTCGCTTACATAGCCTCATGCGATGGAAGTTGCTCTTTAGTTATTTGGTATAATGCCAAATTCATGTCAAACTCCCCGAGGCACCTCACTCAAAGTGCAATGTAGAGTAAGACTCTAGATCTCCAAGGGAATCTAATATATCAAATTCAAAATTTCTCGCCTTCTACTATAGGACGCTAAGATAAAAGACACTTTTTTGCGACATTGGAAGGCTTTTCCAAGTGGAATAAAATTTATGGCATGAATACTTTACGAACAACAAGCCCAAGTCCGAGACCATGTGTATGCTCGCAGTAAACTACCGTCAAACTTATCTCTACAATCTGAGAGGTGAATTCTAAGATAATCATTTCAAGATCGTTCTACACACAAAGAGTTTTGCACGCAATTAGGTCCCAGGGTGTCATTTGTTTTTTGAGTTCAAATGTTTGGTTTTAGGTTCGTGGATACAGGTTCAAAGCTACAGGAATACAAGGCCACCGCGCGTTTTTTCTTCAGCATGAATGCTTACAGTAATGAAATGATTATTTGAGCCTAAAAACGAACCTCGTGACCTTAATTTTATTATTCGAAGCACTCATACCGGTGTGGTGGTATAATCCACCAAGTACGGTGGTGGTAACGACCCCAATCGTGGTGAGAAAAATATCAAATTCAAAGTTAAGCCCTCTCCTCGACTGGTGTAGGAGATTATAAACATTACAACTTGAGGCTCTTTGACTAAACCAGTAAGACATATGCCTTCAAGTTAAAAAAAAAAAGAAGAAGGGGTTTTTTACTTGTATACCCCCTCGCAAAAGCCAAAGGAAATTGTTTATATACCACCTACAAAAGTGATAATTGCTTGCAGATACCTCGATGAAAAACAACCATAATGGCTTATATGCCCTTATGGTTAACTTGACCTCTAACAAGTTGTTAAAATCGATTGGATAGAATAAGCGTAGAATTACACTAAAATAGGTTTCCATAATATACCCTTCTAATTTTTTTTCACATAAATTATTTGAAATAATAAATGACTCATTATCGGTTTGTTAATATACACTTACAATTTTTATATATGTATATTATGGATTTTAAGTTATTTAAAAATATACCCCCTAATTTTTTTTCCATATATGAATTATTTATAGAAATAATAAATGATGATTATGGGTTTGTTTTATATACCTTTATATATATTATGGATTTTTAAGTTATTTAAAATTATAATTATTGTAACAACTAATATAATTAAGATTAATTTCATAATCAAAAATTACCACAACAAATACAATAAAAAAATTAATAGTTTAAAAAATATAATTAACAAATGAAACCCTAGTTCTAACCCCTGCCCTCCTCTGGATCTCGCCATCGATGTGAATTATTAGAAGAAAATCATCCAACCCCTTAATCAAAATGTAAATTCAAATCTCCACTTATCACTCATTACGAGCAAAACAAACAATCTCTTGCCTACAAGGACACAATCTCTTGTTCTTGCAAATTGAAACAAAACCAATCAAAACTCCCTCAAAGGTCGCTCAAGGGCGTACTCTGGAAACGATTCAATTGGCTTTGAGGAGAGAGGGGGGCTCGAATGGTAGCAAGCAAAGTGTCACTTGCTTTAGCTTGAGACCAAGATCCCTAGTCGAGGAAGGTCAAAGAGCCGGAGATGGGTTTAGAGTTGTGACGACTTGGGTTGGGAGAGGAGGGAGAATGGTGCTGGGGATCAGAGAGACTCGTCCGTAAGCTTAGGGAAGAGAGAGCCAGAGTAGGAAGAGAGAGGAGAGAAGAGGGGTTGAGAAGAGGAGAAAAAGACTCACTGTGGGGGTGGAGACGCAGAGATCAGAGAAAAGCGGGGGTCGTGTTGAGAGAGAAAAGAGGAAAGGTAGGGTTTGTGAGGAAAGGATAATTAAGTCATTTTCTAACTAGGATTAGGGATTTAACTATAGTAAAGATAGAAAACCACTAATTGTGATTAAGAGTGACTAATGTTAGGGGCATATAAGCAATTTTAAGCTGCTTTGTGCAGGGTATACAACAAGCAATTATCACGCTTATAAGGGTAAATAGACATATTATATTTGTTCGTTGTAGGGCATGCAAGCAATTTTCTCTATAAAAAAAAGAAACTAAATTAAAGGTTGAACAAAAGCAGAAGTTTCTGAATTTCACTAGTTAAGAACAATATGGCTCGAGGTGTTTGCATTTGTGTAGGGATCGGTGCATGGCGGAGCTGTGGCAAACAAAACAAATTGCAAATTAGAACCTACAAAAGACTCAAAAGCCCCGGAGAAGCCCCAAGCAAGCCCATAAAGGGTTGGCATGAGCTACGTAAATAGTGGTAAGAGAGAAGGCGACTAAACCGGCATGCTTATCAAAGACTATAGGAGGCTCAAAGGAAGTGAAGACACTACCGGCCGCGTGAACGCATAAGTAAGGATGGAGCCGACACTACTAAAAGGCGCGATGGGTCAGAGTCCAATTCTTAAGAGAAGCATGAGAATTTCTCAGCTGCCAGTAAGGGCCATGATACATTACATTTCCAAAGGGGGGATAGAGTGTTGATAAAGGAATGTGATGCATGAGGATCTCGATGCCAAATGATGCGATTCTGCTTATTTGGCCCATTTTTGATGCCAAATTCCAATGTTTTACCTTCAAAAAACTTTATTTTAGATATTTTTTTATCACTTTTGGTAATCATTAGTTTGTCAAATACTTGATAGGATTTGAATAATATATGATTTTATCTATGATTTCGGATATGCCTATTTAATTTTGTTTTAAATTTTAAGTTTGGATAAGTTTAGGTTTTAGATAAGTATTTGCTAGTTTTGGCTATTTAACCCGGCTTGTGGGTTAGTTTTTGTCAAAACTTGATTTTTCTATGAAATTGTTTTGAATTTGAGAGATGTTTTTCCCTCTTGTATGGATATATTTCTCGCGTTCTTCCTCAAGGGATCCATAGGTTGCAGTTAGCCCGGCAGGATAATCGCCTTATCCCCGAAATTCCACTTGGTTATCGTGAGCTCCACATAGTCCCAGGACTAGATCGCGATTACCATCAATGCACGGTGGAAATGGTTGAGGTGTGAAGTCGTCGTAGGGTGGGTATGTGAACGAGAGGTCCAGGGATCATGATTGCATGACGTTAAGGATGTGATGATCAAAAAGGGATCCCCATAGAGGCTGAAGTCATTAGAGAGGATTATCCCGACCGCCCCGACGATGCGCAATTTCAATCGTGCCCTGTTGTCGTAGGCGTGTTCTTGAGGAGGAAGTCCAAGCGCCATTACATTACTGCTTGACATTAAGCGAGATGATGCTTCGAGGATTTGCAAAAGGAGAAGTCACGTTGTGGTTATATCCTCGGCATCGGGCGGTGCGTGATTTCAATCATGATGAAGCCATCGTGGGCAAGTTCCGCCAACGAGGAAGTCCAATGCCATACTTACGCATTTCTACATGGATTACCTAAGACGCTTGCCAGTTGTGAATCCTTGAGGGCAAGTTCTTTCCAACTCCTGGGGTGACCGATGTCAAGAGGATCCGGAGCCAAAATCGATGTGATTCCGCTTATTTGGCCAGCTTTTTATGCCAAATACCGTATGTTTTACCTTTCAAAACTTTATGGCTTTTAGATATTTTTTTTAACAATTTTTGTGAGTAATACTTTAGTTTGTCAAATCATGATAGGATTTGGAATCTGATATTATCTAGGATTTTTATAACTTCAATTTAGCTTTGTTTCTTTTAAATTTTAAGTTTTGGATTAGTTTAGGTTTTATATAAAATTATTTGCTAGTTTTGGCTTATTCTTAACCCAACTTTATGGGTTGAAAAGGTTTTTGCCAAGCCTTGATTTTTTATGAAATTTTGAATTTGGAAAGACGCTTTCTCTCTGTGTTGGATGTCTTCTAGCTCTTCGCTAAGCATCCATAGGTTGTAGCTAGCCCGGATAATCGCTATCCTACCCAAATAAGTTAGAATGTCTGAAATTGCCTTTGTCTCCAAGTCACTTGATAAAAAGAATGTCAAGACCGGAAGCTTGCAAGCATTGTGGAGGTACAGCGTCATCGAAAAACTCATGTCCAAAATTTGGCATGTTGGAAAGGGTGAGGTTTGGAACATCTATTAAGGGAAAGAGGAAATTAACCCTGGGAATTGACTCGTGGAGTCATGGTGAAGCTTACAACACTAAAACACCCTATGGAATTAAGTGCGGGGGCGAATCGCGATGCTCACCTCACCAGTTAGCATCACAAAGAAGCACTATGTGTCTTAAGCTATGTTATAGAGTAGGGAAAAATAAATAGGGCATGTGGTATCACCTGGTTAAGAGTACAAACTTGGGATCATTCCAACTGCCTTGTTTTCCACGGGAAGCCACATGAAGATTCCCCCATCATCCCCTAACAAAGGAATGCTTGTCTGCACAGATGTTAGGCGCGGCACTCCCCTCAAGCAGGGTCGAAAGGCCCTTATGAGACAGCCCCCTCTATGCACGATAGATAGATGAATCTCCTGATCTAAGGCCTCACCCCGGTTTCATGAGGGGGATGTCCCCCGGCTAATTGCTAGCAGGGTTGTGGTCCAGGTATAAAAAGAGCATGTAGATGAGAACTATATGAGCAAAAATGGACAGATGATTTCATCCATATGTACGGGGGAAGGGTATTCCCTTTATTTCTCATTTCTCGTTCTAACCTAACCCTAGACGGATGAGTTCGTGGCATAAAACAAAATCTTATTGTATTCTTGTTGTCAAATAGTCTATTGATTCTCTATCATTCTCAAAGAAGTTTGTTATTGAATCCTGTAAGATTCAAATACAAGATCAAAATTCTAACATACCCGTTCTACTTAGATAATTTTATCTTTGAAAGTGTTGTTTTTAGGGCTATGGATTTAGGTTGATGGAATCAAAATGCATGATTGTTGTCATGTAAATTTGCATTTGGACATCTTTGCATGCATTTTAGTGTAAGAAGCACTTGTGTTGGCATTATTTGACAACATATATTACAAATCGTAGAATGCAATATTAGTGAAGCTCTCATGGCCAAAGTGAGGACATAGAGATATGATGACGTGGCAAAGAAGATATAGGCGCCGTATGACATGGCAAAGTAAATAAAGCACGTGTACGGGCTAAATGCAAATCAAGCTCACACAGTTGACAACAAGTTGATGCAAATCGGGTAACAATAATATGGATGCAACCTGACATAGTCCGATTGGAGAAGTGGAAATGATGAAGTGGAAGCTAATGTGACATAACCAGCTTAATCGAAGCCAGCGTGATGGATCGGAGCAAAGTTGATCAGACAGCTTTGATGAGTTGGCACATGATCACCGGTCAAGGAATGACATACGGCACGCGACGCATACGGACAAAGATGACGGCATATGGTACATAGCAAAATCATGAAGATCTTCTACAAAGCATCAAGGATATTTTTGGAGCTAAATTATCTTTAGGAAGAGATATTTTTCGGAGCAACTAATGATAACTTGGATAGCCATTGGTGACTTTGATTGCAAGCTGGATCACATGCTATATTTGGAAAGCAATCGACAACTTGGAGAACAAGCCTAGTGGAGCATATGTTTAGAAGGCGGTTACATCGCGGAGAGCATCTGACGCACAACACATGTTTGGAAAGATTTGGCACAGTCTATATTGGAAACAAGATCCAGTTTGGGAGCAGAATTGATTGAAGCTTAATTTGAAGATCGACCATATTTAGAGTTGATTGAGAACTAGATATGGTATGAGAAAACATCGGTATGTTGAAGTTTTGAAGACCTAAACTTGGGATAAGTTTGGAAACAAATCATGAAGACAATCTAGGAAGATTGTGAAACCCAAACTTAGATGAATGGAGATCAAGTTGGCAGGGCATGGTGTGTGTTGAAGAGGATTGTGAACGTAGCGTAGAGAGGTCCAGCCAGTTGTGTGGTCAAGATCGGGAGGATCTAACATGTTCGACTCGGGCTCATACCGGGAGGGTTGGAGGAATCTCGAGGTCGGTCGTAACGTACGTTGTAATCTTAGTCAGTTCAGCAGTCGGGCTACATTACAAGTTCGGGTGCGACATAGATTGCAACAACTATTTTTGGAAGGTATCCAAAATAGTTCCCACGGAGATTTAGGAGAATCTAAAAGAGGCAAGTGATATATATGGACGTGGAGACGTCTATATAAGACGGAGCTCAGAAGGTTGAGGTTGATATATGCCACCAAAGTAGAACCTAAGGGAGTTAGGTTAAGGGGTAATCAATCAATCTAGAGTGAGGGTGTATTTGTATGGTGTGAGATGAGTAACAAAGAATTTGTACTCATGTTTCCTTCCCTTTTTTAGTTGATCGTTTCTTCCAGCTTGGCCTCCAGACGCATGCAATTGGAAGCCGAACTGGGTTACCAAACTTTTGTGTCTTTTCTCTTCGTGCTTTTCATTGTTTTGATTATGTGTGTGTGAGAGATTGAGTGTTCACTGAGAAACTGTGGCGCAACCATTGTTGCAACTACATCACACAACAACCCGGTAGGACCTCACACATACATTCAAGACAATCCTGCTATTTTGGTGGAACTATATTATTCATAAATGATTCTTGAAGGTATGTAAACCAACCTTCCCAACATAAAAAAAGTAAATATTCATAACAAGGAAAACAAAGAAAAGAAAAGTTTTGGGCCTTATATCAATCATCTTGGTTACATTTTCATAGTCCCAAAACTCACACAAGGGGAAACAATTGACTACAACTAAAAGAAAGGTTCAATTTGCTTAACCTTCTTGATGGATGTCGATCAACTGCTACTCTCCTTGGTAAAGATGAAAAATGTCATAAGTCAATAAGACAACAAAATAAATATCAATATTAAAGTAAACAAATAATCAAGGCAAGTGATCATCACCTCTATGTTACCTTCAACATTATAATTATTGATGAGCTCCATAAGGAAATCTAATTCATCAGCATTCGACACAGCTTTGGCAATATCAGATCTCATTATAGTTTGTTCCTTCTTGTTCGTGTGTAGCCATGACTTGATTGCTATCTCCATTAGGAAAAGCTCGCATGCTTTTTCCATCACAATTGGTGCACTTGTACTTACCAGCTGCTTTGAAATCAAAGAATGTTCCATATTAATTAGAATATTGTAACTTCATTGAGATCTTAGTAAAAGCATGCGAACCTTTACGGATTTATCTGATTTCATCACTCTCTTGATTCTTGCTACTGGAAGTTCACGCGGCTTAGAAACTGCAAATTTTTGAAGAATAAGAAGAAAAACAACAAAACGATCTTATATTAAAGGATTAGTATCGAAAAAGACATGAAAAGTCAAAACTAATATTGAACCTGCAAGGTGATTGGCTTCTAGCATCTGGTGATACCAAAACAGCTGCAAATGCTTATTCTCTAACTCCTTAATCTGCTCAGAATCTGCTTGCTCTTCATGGGTGTCCTTGACTTGGGGAGTTGTGGGTATTTGGAGAAAGTTATAAAATTGAGGAGTTGTGGATGATGATTGCCATGAGTTAAGCCCGCAAGGTAGTTTGGGGATCCATTGAAACCGTAATAAAAAGAGAGAGAAGAAGAAGAAGAAGAAGAAGAAGAAGAAGAGAGTGAGAGAGATGAGAATTCCTTAAGTCCTTGTGGCCTTTAAATAGAGAAGATGTGTCAAGTTGTAATAAGCCATAAGAGATGCTGACACTTGTCTACATTCCAATAGCACCGACAGCCTATCACTTCCGCCAATCAAAATGGGCCTCTAAATGCTCTAATACACGCATACCATCCATGTGTACCTGGGCACAAAAATTTTTACCGCCTTGATGGTTATTATGTTCACCCAGATCTTAACTTGTCTAGTTTAGGAAACCCTATTAAGGTTTGAGTCAGGTTTGGGAATTGATTCTTGCTATTTGAAACTTGGGTAATTGTAGGTTTCACATGTACATACATGAACCCATAAACCTAGAACCCAAAAACCTAAATAATATAGACACACACACACATACTGCCTAGATTTAATAGGGACCTTTGATTTTGAAATTAAATAGTCATTTTTAATTTGTAAATAATGACTAATTAATTTCAAAAGGCAAAAAAGATTTTATATTTTCTTTAACTTCATTTTCCCATATTCCAACTTGAATCCCTAACTTAGCTTTACTTCTTTTTCTTCGATCTATTCCCTTCTTAGCCCAAATGACCAGAGATGAGGTCTTTTCATCTTCCACCCCATGCTTCATTCCCTTGATGCTCCTCTTGTATTTTAGTCTTGAAGCTTCTTTATTTGAAGCTAGGGCCCATCTCATGTTTATTGGTTTGATGGTAGTTTTACTTTCCACATCACAAGGGTTAATAACACATCTACTGTTAGTGCTGAAGCAAGTGAGTTGGCATCATTTGACACATGGTGATGTGGCACAAGTTGACATGGCAAGTTGACAAAGTCAAAGCATGCTAGAGGACTACATGGAAATCTTGAAGACTTCATGGAAACAGACTTGGCAAGAAGCTTTATTTGGAAATGCACAAAGCAAGGACAGTTAACAAGTCAAAGGGACAAGGCAAGGAATGAAGACTCCATATTAAGATTGGAGATGGACTTAGCAAGGGCGCTGGTGACTTGATGAGCCAATCCGGGTGCAGCCCAAGTTGAGAAGGCAATTACAATTAAGATGGAAACAAGCCCAACTTGGAGGAAAGAATGAATTGAAGACTTAATTAAAGAGCTGATTGGCGATTTGATTGAATGTTGAATATAGCAGGCCCAAGATTAGTGGAGAAGCCATTAAGGAATCAAGGTGATTGAGGAATCAACTACATATGGAAGAAAACTAATTTATAAGCATGATTGAAGAATTGATTTGATTGAGATCAAATCAAGGAAGATGCTGAAGAATCAAATCAGGATGCATGGAGATCTAATTTTATCAAGCTGATTGGTGAGATGATGGTGATAGGATTTGGCAGCTGATTGGTGATTGATGCAAGCCTTAATTGAAGCCAAATCATGATATGATTGAAGACCATATTTGGTGTTGATTGAAGACCAAATATGATAGTGACCAATATGGAATGACAGGCCAAGCTGTGGTGAATCAAGACCAAGTTTGGAAGGAGATTGGTGGAGCCAATCTACAGCTCAACCTTGTATGAAGGTTGATTGATGATCTTGCGCCATGGTGGGGTGCTACCGTGATTGGCTGAGTACGTGACAGAGAGGTGGATCGGCTAGTTGCGTTGGTCGGGATCATGTGGATCCGACGTAGTAAACTCGGAACTCAACCAGGAGGGTTAGAGGTGTGTCGATGTCGAAGAGCAATGAATGTTGTAGCCTTGGTCAGTTCGTCAGCTGGGCCACGTCGCAGTCGTAGTTGCAACTAGGTTGCAAAGGCCAAATGTGGAAGGAGTCCAATTTGACAGTCGCGGAGATTCGGGAAATCCTAAAGATGGTAACTGTGTTGTGAAGGCAGGGAGGCATCTATATAAGACCAGGAATCAGAGGATTGAAGTAAGCAGACTAGACTAGTCCCTCGGAGAAGGGTGATAGTGGTCATTATCAATCAAGGAGTGGGTGCTTATGATAGAGTGAGAGAGAGAGAGAGAGAGAGAGACTCTTGTACTCCTGTCTTCCCTACATCTTTAGTGGATTGTCTTCTCTAGGCTTGGCCCCCCAGATGTAGGCTTGGTTAGCCGAACTGGGTTACCAACTTTCTTGTCTCCTGTGTGTGTGATTTTGCTTTGCTTGAGTGTGTGTGAATATGTTTGAGAAACTCTGTGAGCAGTTAGGTACAATCCGTGTTGTAACTTATTTTACAACAGGCGGACAACCCAACCCAACAGAACTTACATCTACCTCTCCGATTGTAAAGCTAGTAATAAAAAACTTGCAATCTCTAAGCTTTGACCACATTTATATAAGAACTTGCAACTTTTATAACATTAGGCTCCCTCCAAGTTATTGGCTATTACATGTAATTGAGGCAAAATTTTAATATTTATACAATCTCTAACTCATTGTCTTGTATGAAGCTCTCTTCTGATACTTTGTGTTCTTACCGATTGAGGTATATATTAAGTTAGAGCTTGTCGGAAAAGTAAAATATATTTTGCCAAATTTAAGCTTATTTGTGCCACTCAGCCACTACGTGCTTCTTTCACATTATAATCATCCTAGCTTCTTGACTTTCTGTTATTATCTCTATTGTCATTGGTAAATATTCAGATCTTTAAGCTCAAAATGGTTAGTTGTTAATGCATTTGGTTTCTAGTTTTTAATAAATCACATATTCTTTAGATGGTGGTGGTTTGAATCCACCAAGATCCTCTTTATTATATTATGTTGTCTCTATGATCATTAGTTCAAAAATGTTTGTGGATAGCTATATTTTTTGGCCATTTTTCCTTGGAGATATGGTGCAACATATTTCATAAAATTGGTCTTATGTTTTATCAACTTTAAAGTGTTAATTTCTATTTTAAAGATGTTTTTGACATATTTATTTATTTGTTAGCAGGTCCTATGCCTAAAACCTTTGTTTCCAAATATGTCTTTCTAATATTATATACTGATCTACCAACGACCATGAAGGCCTAGTGGTACTGGATTACTTTGTCAAGAGGTTCTGATCTCTCGGGATGAACTCGGAATCGAGCCCCCCTCTTACAAATACAGGAAGTCTGGCTCATCGAGAGGGCTCTGTGCCTAGGTCCCATCCTTGACATCCCTCGTGAGGGCGCTTGTCGCCTTAGTCAATAAATAAATAAATAAATAAATAAATAAATAAATATATATATATATATATATATATATATATATATACTGATTTTATTTTATTTTATTAAAAAATAACAGTTAAAATTCATTAAAAAATGGCTTAAATCTTTTCTTGCTGATTTAACTATGCAAAACCATAATGTTTATTTTATCGATTTATTTTCCATAATGTTTTAATTTCTCAAGAGTTTGCCCTCTCTTTTGAATATGACTTAGACAAATTGCAAAATATATGAAAAATATAAGATTAGGCTTGAGTTAACTACAAAATTAATCTTTTCAAAAGCAAGAACTTTTAATATTATTTCTGTTGTTGGTTTATCACAAGTCCAAATTAACTTTTGTTTCTTCTACTATATAGAGAAGGCAATAAACTAAAATAGATATTATGAGTATATCATCTAAAATAATAATGGGTGTGTATAGATGTCAAACGGGTCAACCCGATACGGTATGGCACAGCCCGAGCTCTGCTTATGTCGAGTAACGTGCATGTTCATGCTGGCATGACCGGCCTACCAATTGTGTCGGGTTGGCATGACCCACAAAACTGACGTGGTCGGCCCAACATGAAGTACAACCTAGCTAGTCTGGGGTCGTGATGTGCCGAGCCAACCCAAGCAAGCTCTTTAATTAAAAAAAAAATACTAAAAACCCCATAAAATCTAATAAATTGGGGAAAAATAAAAAAAAATCTAGAAAATCACTAAGAAAATAGGAGGAAAAAAGGAAAATTTCTTAAAAACTTCTAAAAATCCAGAAAATCCCATATATTCCAAAAAAAAAACTTCTAAAAAAAATGAGAATCCATGCCAAAAAAATTAGAAATGAATAATAATAAATAAACTTATTTTTAAAATAATTCCTTTAAAAAGAGTGGTTTTCTCATTTTTATGTCTAGTTGCTTGGAGAATAAAAAACAACAAAGGGGTGATAATAAAGAGCAATGCTATATCGAATGACGAAATCACATGAAACCATTGGATGTGCCTCCAGATGGTCAACACAACCATCTCGAGGCACATCCAATGGTTTCATATCATGATTTTGTGCGATTTCTTTGTCTAAAAATGAGATAGTTTATTTTGCCAATTAGTTAAAAAAAACATATAATAGTATTCTTTGAAAAAAAAATGCCACACATATATATATATATATATATATATATATATATATATGGGGTTTGATGCATTTTTTTTACAAGAATACTATTATATGTTATTATATATATATATAATTACTTTATTTTGAATTAATTCATTTTTCCCTAAAATTTACTATATTACTCATTTTAATATTTGTACTGTTAAAATGTTAAATATTATCTTTATAAATTCAGAAAAATTCTGCTTTTGATTGGTTCAAGTTCTAATATATGAATCATTTATTTTTATTTTTATTTTTATTTTGGCCTATGTTGTGGCTAATACCTTTGTGGACTCTGATATGAAATGCATGATGTGTCATGTTAGCATCTATGTGCAATTTAAAAAAATTAAGAATATTTTTTCCTTTTTCTTTTACATGTTAGAAAAAAATATAAACTTAATGTGTCAAAATATAAACATTGAAAATTGCGAAAGAAGATCGAAATACCTCCGGCCATTGACCTTGAGTCGGATATGCCGAATATCAAAATGCATGTACTGTCAAAAGAAGTTGAGAACTTCTGATGCCTTCTTGAATATCAAAATGATGGTGTAATTCCCTTAAAGATTCAATGGCATTAGGGACCCAACTTTAAACCTATTTATAAACTCTATCCATCATAGAGTTTTTCAAATTCAAAATTTTTCAAATTGATTTCCTGTAATGAGGAAATCATGTACTAATCGTTGAACAATTCCAATTTTGGCCAAACTTAAATAGAAATGATCATTAATGCAAATCAATTTTACTAATGTAATATATTGGCCATATATGCATGATTTTTTTTTCATTTTATATGTATATTCAAATGGGTAAATATTTTACATTCTCCCACTTGGCCAAGATATACCATGATTTTGCCAGAGTAAGAAACAAATGCATGAATCATAGCGATATTTCCTCTTAGAACGAGTGGTATCTTCCATGTATCACATTGCACTTGCATCTTAACTATAGTTCGCAAACTGAATGAATAAACCCTATGTTTATTCTAGGTCCAACCTTAATTGATGTTTCTCCAACAAATAATAAATATGCATAAAAGTACGAATGAGAAAAATCACAACTGAAATAGAGTTTCATTGAAATAACATTCTCATCAAAGACCAAGTCCCATACGGCCTACATGATCCTTGAACCTGAATGGTGGTATGCCTTTTGTTATAGGATCAACAATCATCAATTCAGTATTAATGTGCTCAATGACCACTATTTTGTCTTTAACACGCTCTCTTCTGGCTAAGTACTTAATGTCGATGTGCTTTCTTCGACTACCACTTTTATTATTTTTAGCCAAAAAGATCAAGAAATTTAATTGTCACAAAATATCCTCAATGGCCTAGATATACAATAAGCAATTCTAAGCTCAGAATTGAAACTCTTCAACCATACACCATGCGATGTAGCCTCAAAACAAGAAACGAACTCAGCCTCCATAGTGGACGTTCCTGTCAATGTCTGCTTCACACTCCTCCATGATACAGCTCCACCGACAAACATAAAAATGTATCCTGATGTTGATTTACGTGAGTCAATACGGCCAGCAAAGTTTGAATCTGAATAACCAATCATCTCCAGGTTACCCGTTCATATATATAAGCATGTAGTCCTTCATCCCTTGAAGGTATCTCAAACCTTCTTTGCAGCTCTCTAGTGGTGCATACCAGGATTACTATGATATCTTCCCAACATGCTGACAGCAAATGCTATGTCAGGTCTGGTGCAGACTTGAGCATACATTATACTGCCAACAACTGATGCATAAGGGATGTTCTTCATTTGTTCCCTCTCGAAGTCATTCCTGGGACATTGGTTCAAATTGAACTTATCCCCTTTCACAATGGGTGCAACACTTGGTGAACAATTTTTCATCCGAAATCTCTCTAAAACCTTATTGGTTTAATTTCTTGTGATAGACCCAAAATTCCTCTATGTCTATCTCTAAAGATCTTTATGCCAATGACATAAGATGCATCACCCATATCCTTCGTATCAAAATTTTTAGAGAGAAATTGTTTCACTTCATGCAACAAACCCTTATCATTCGTTGTAAGTAAAATATCATCCACATACAGAATTAAGAAACAAATTGTGTTCCTATTGACCTTCTAGTAGATGCATTGATCCATAATGTTCTCTACCAAACCAAGAGAAGAGATTACATCATGGAACTTTAAGTACCACTAACGAGAAGCTTGTTTTAATCTATATATAGATTTCTTAAGTTTGCACACCAAATGCTCACCTTGACTAGAGGAGAATCTTTCAAATTGTTTCATGTATACCTCTTCCTCTAGTTCCCTATTGAGGAAAGCCGTTTTCACATCCATTTGTTGCAACTCTAAATCAAAATGTGCAACTAAAGCTAAAATGGTGTGAAGAGAATCTTTCTTAGATACCGGAGAAAAGGTCTCCTTGTAATTGATTCTTTCCTTTTGAGTAAATCCTTTAGCAACGAGTCTAGCTTTATATTTCTCAATGTTGCCTAATGAGTCTTTCTTTGTCTTAAAGACCCATTTACACCCAATGGCCTTAGCCCCATTAGGCCTCTATAAGATCCCAGGCTCCATTAAATGCCATAGAATTCATCTTGTCCTTTATTGCATCAAACCAAAGATCAGATTCTTTGCAGTTCATGACCTGTGAAAATGTTGCAGGATCATTTTCGGCTCCTAAGTCATTGTCCAATTCTTGTAGATACAAGACATAACCATTTGGAATCGTTGATCTCCTTTCTCTTGTAGACCTTCTTAATGTTGGTTCAACATTTTCTTGTGGGTCATGTTGTCCAACTGGTTGTTCAACCATTTTAGATACTTCATGAACAACTTGGTCTGTAGGATCATTAGCAACAGGTTGTGGATCTTCAGTGATTAGTTGTTCAACACCCGTTTGAACTTGAGGAGTGTTTTGAATGACAACAAATGTTTCACTTGATATGGAAGGTTGATCTATGTTAGGAACTATGTTATGAAATTGATCACTCCCACTGATTAAGTCATTTTCAATAAACTTAGTGTTCCTTGATTCCACAAACCTTGCGCTATGAGATGGACAGTAGAATTTGTAACCCTTGGATTTTTCGGCATATCCCAGAAATACCCACTAATAGTCCTTGGGTCCAATTTCTTTTCTTAAGGATTATAAACTCTTACTTCAGACGGGCATCCCCAAAAGCGCATTTGTCGCAAACTCGGTTTCCAACCCTTAAATAACTCAAATCGTATTTTTGGGACAGCCTTAGTTGGAACCCTGTTCAATATATACACAACCGTTTTAAGAGCTTCAACCCACATGGATTTGGGCAACTTAGAGCTGCTTAGCATGTTGCGCACCATGTCTAATAAGGTCTGATTTCTTCTCTCTGCTACACCATTCTGGTTCGAAGAACTAGGCATAGTATATTGGGCAACGATCCTATGCTCTTTAAGAAACTTGGCAAATGGACCAGATGCTTGTCCATCTTCAGTGTATCAACCATAGTATTCTCCACTTCTATCTGTTCTAACGATCTTTATTTGCTTACCGCATTGCTTCTCTGCTTCAGCCTTAAAAACCTTTAAGGCATCGAAAGCTTCATTCTTATTATGAAGCATATAAAGGTAACAATCATCTATAAAGGAGATGAAGTATTTTGGACCATGAGCATCCATATCAAGACAACAAATATCTGAATGTATGATCTCTAAGATGTCAGTACTCCTTATGACATCTTTCTTAGACTTGTTAGTCTGCTTTCCCTTTATGCAGTCTACACAAGTGGGAAAATTAGTAAAATCTAAAGTACTTAGTACTCCGTCATTTACTAATCTCTTAATTCTATTAATGGAGATATACCCTAGTCTCCTATGCCACAAAGTAGAGGAATCTTCATTCATAATACATCGCTTATTACCAGTATGAGTATGCAAAACAGTATTATGTTGTAGATCAATAGAGAAAAGACCATCATATAAGATACCATTCCCAATAAGTTCAGATTTATAAAATAAATTGAAATTATAATCTAAAAATGTAAAGGAATATCCCAATGGTGCAAGTCTGGAAATTGAAATCAAATTTCTAGGAAAATTTGGAATATAGAAGGTCTTTTCCAAATCTAAAACATAGCCATTATTCAGAACTAATCTGCATGTTCCAATGTCTTCCACATGTGAGCTTATCTTGTTCCCTGATAAGATGCTTCGCTCACTTCCCACTGGCTTCCAAAGGTTTCGCATACCTTGCAAGGTATTTGAAATATGGTTTGTAGATCCAGAATCAATCCACTATGCATTATGATTAACATCAACCATATTAGATTCATAACAGACAAATGAGATTAGTTTACCTTTCTTTTCAAGCCATTCCTTAAATTTGGTGCAATCCTTCTTCATGTGTCCATTTTTTTTTACAGAAAAAACACTTGGATTCTTTCTTGATGCTGCCTTGGGGTGGTATTTTACCTTTCACCTTCTTAGCTTGATTTTGATTCTTTCTAGATTCTTGTCCTTTTCTTGTGTGGTTTATAATGCAGTCTTTCCCAATTCCATAGTCAGCCGTCCTTCTTCTTGAACACACATGGTCAGAAGTTCATTAATTGACCATTTGTCCGTATGTGTGTTGTAAGAAATTTCGAAGGGTCCATATTGCTATGGCAGAGTATTTAATATATAGTGCACAAGGAAAGATTCAGACATGTCAACCTCAAAGTGTCTTAAGTTGAGCCTCAATGTCATGCATCTGCATGATGTACTCACGTACACCTCTCACACTAGTGAGCCTAAGGATAAAAACTTCATAATTAGGATACTGGCAAATGCCTGCTCTGAAGTGGCAAATTGCTCATCAATTGCCTTTAGCAAAGGTTCTAACATTGTTATGCTGATCAACATAACCACGGATACCAACAAAAGTTTTGGCTTTTATGAACATAAGACTAAGGCGATTAGATCGCTCCCATTGTTCATAAAGGACATTCTCTTTTGGAGTGTTGGTTGTAGTGATAATTGGTTCATCTTTCCTTATAGCATAGTCAATGTCCAACCATCCCAAATGAAGGAGAACTCTTTTCTTCCAAACTTTATAATTGTCTCCCTTTGTTCAGGAATGTCACACCTAATATCAGAATAATTCACAAGTTGTATAGCTACATAGAAATTAAATATACATGCTTACATAACTTAAATTCGAGGCTAGAATGATAAGTCATGTTTTACCAATGTAAATCATGCACATGAATAATGAATCTAGTGAAATAAAACTTGCATGTCGGCGAAACAGAAAGGAGGAGCTGCTACAAAGCATAGAGGAGCTAGACGTCAAAGGAGAGCAACAATAACTATCTCCTGAAGAGGAGGAGCTGCTCAGTACCAACAGAGAGGAATACGATAATATAATACGACAAGAGGAAGAACACTGGAGACAGTACTCAAGGATTACCTGGCTAAAAGAAGGTGACCGGAACACGAGATTCTTCCACTCAGTTGGCAATCAGCGGAGAAACTGAAATTGGATCCACCAACTTACTGTTAAAGAGCAAACACACCATACACAATCGGACATTGGGAAAGCGGTAACATACCATTTTACAAAACTATTTGGGACAAAACGGGCGCACAGATACCTTACCGATTGGTCACAACTATTCCCCGGACCCGCTCGAATAGACCTAACCCAACTCGAAGATCCTTTCACGAAACAAGAAATATTAGCGGCAATTCGAGAACTCAACCCAGAGAAGGCGGCAGGGCCAGATGGATTCCCGATGAATCTCTACCAACAAGGATGGAGCTTCACGAAGGAAGACATACTGCAAACCTTTACCGACCTAAACCAGTAAGTAATAAATGTGATCTTGAACGACTTAACTGAGCACACATCCTGTTAATCCCAAAAGTAAGAGAAGCAACCCAAATCAAGGAATACCGCCCAATAAGTCTGCTGAACTGCTCAATTAAGATCATTATAAAGATGCTCGCAAACCGACTATAGACAGTCATATCATACTTGGTTAATGAAAACCAGACGGCTTTCATTAAAGGCCGATGTATTCAAGACAATATAGTAGTTGCAGAAGAGATCATCCATAGCATGAAACAGAAAAAAGGAGCACTGATGGAAGTAGACTTTGAGAAAGCCTTTGACACAATCGACTGGGAATTCCTCATAGAGATCCTCCAGGCTAGGGGATTCGGGCCACGATGGGTCGGATGGATCACAAGGATCCTCCACTCATCAAAATCTCGATTCCTAATCAATGGAACCCCCACGGGATATGTGAGACACCAAAGGGGCCTGAGACAGGGAGATCCACTCTCACCATTACTATTCATTCTTACGACAGATGTCTTCACCACAATGGTAAAACATGCAATGCGCGAGAACATCTATGAGGGATTTCAGGTCGGGGCGGCAGGGGGAGAACGAGTTTCAGCACTACTCTATGCAGACGAGCTCCTCATGCTGAGTTCTGGGAAACTGAGTGACTTTAGAACACTGAAGTTCATTTTCTACCTCTTCGAGGGGCTCTCGGGACAGCGGATAAACTATAACAAGTGCGTCATTGTACCGATCGGAATGACGGAGGATGAGGCTAGAGTACTGGCCTCAACAATGAGTTGCCAACTAAGCCCCCTCCCAATAGAATATCTTGGAATCTCATCATGGACCTTGAACCTGTGAAGGTGGATTGGGATAAACTCATCCAGAGGTGCGAAACAAACTAGCATCATGGAAAGGGAGATCAAGTATCAATGGGAGGTCAGACACCGCTTAACTCCGGCTCCCTCAGTGATCCCAACCAATTTGGATGTCCCATGTACAAGCCGCCAAAATGGGTCCTTCTACAAGCATTGAAAGCATACTGTGAGAGACTTCCTATGGCGAGGAGCAAACATAAATTCCAAAGCGTACCGGTTAGTGAAATGGGATACCCTCACCAAACCAAAAAACCTTGGCGGATGGGGCATAATAAATCTAAAAGCTTTCAACGGCTTACTGGAAATGGTGGTGGCGGCCCATTTGCAAGGCAAGGACAAACCAGAATATGTGGAAGAATCATAGCACAAGCTTACTTTCGGAACGCATAGCTAAACCTATATAAGCCCGCACCCAACCGGGCCTTCTTCTTCTGGAAAGGAGTAATGGAACATGAGACCTCACAATGGCAAGTGTCACAGCAATCCCGGGAACAGGAGAAACAACTAGAATTTGGTTTGACAGCTGGCGTGACGGATACAGCCCCGTTAGGATTTTCCTGGAACTACAAACGCTCTAGATGAAAGCAGAACACACAATCAAAGAGGCAAGACAACTCCATGAACGAGGCTTACCTCTCCTTAAGCCGGGGCCCATGTTACAAGGGGCGGGAGAAATGTGGCAAGGGCTACAAGCGCACCTCGCCTATGGAAGAACACAACAAACAGACGAAAGGAAATGGAAATTTACCCCGACTCAGGTCTTCTCGGTCAAATCTCTCTATCAATTTAGAATCGATGGCGGCATGAGAAGCACCCTCCCGACACCCTTCTGGAAGCAAGCGGCCCCCCTTAAAGTCAAGCTCTTTGCATGGCTAGCGTGGGAGGACAAGCTCCTTACGCTACAAAACCTAGCAAAATGAAACTGGCAAGGGGAAAGGACACACTGCTACCTGTGTAACAACCATGAGGAGAACCGAGCATCTACTTACTAAATGCCAGTACGCATCGGAAGTGTGGATACATTATGCACAGCTCCTGGGGATCGACACCCTCCCTAACACGATACAAGATCTATGGGGGGGGGGGTGGGCACTCGATCAGCCAAAGACTACAAAAAGAACTAATGAAAAAGGTCGGCATCCGCTTGGTATTGGCAGTTACTTGGAACCTCTGGATGGAAAGGAATGGGAGATGTTTCAACGACAAAAGTTGCGTTTGTAAAAGACTCATCAGACACACCAACTTCTTTTTCCTCTCGTGGGCGGACAGTGTTAGTGTCGCCCAACAGACGCAACTACAAGCAATGAGACCACTCATCAACCACAGCCTCAACCTCACCAGGGAAAAGCATGCACCAAGACTTCACGGGGAAGACTTTGAAGAGGACGACTTTGAAGGACTAGCCCCTTATACCCCTCCCACAAGCCAACGAGGAGTAATGTAACACTTGGTCCAACAAAGGACCCATGTATCCTGTTCTAACATTCAATAAAGTAATGTGGTTGATCCACTTTTTTCAAAATAATAATAATAATAATAATAATAATAATAATAATAATAAAATTAAATTAAAATAAAATCATTTAACTGTACCCTTGTGGGTAAATTAAGTAATACAATATGATATTTTATCCTAATTTATTATACAAATATAATAAAAATTCTTGTGGGATAAAATTTATTATATCAAATACAATTAATTACAATGAATATCATTTAACTAAATGTGATCCTTGACAATCTTAATATATAAATTTTTATAATTAAAGGTGTTGTGGCTAAACTTTAATTATAAAAATTATGTGGATCACTAGACATTCATATAACTCCAACAATTATTCATCAATAAGCATTATATGAACAATATCCATAAATCTATGTACCAAATATATCAACCAAAACATGCAGAATTTTAGCAGTAAAATTATACATATATATATATATATAAATTAATTTAGCACATAAATTCACAATTATTTTCAAGGGAAAATATAACATTCACCATAATATAGAAAAAATTCTACAAAAATAATATTCACAATTATAACCCAAAAAAAAAATTATGAATATTAATAAAACTAAAATTGTAAAATTTTCCTACATAAGATGCCAAAATTATAAAAATAATTCATAAATAAAAATTTATTAAATTTTTTTCAATACCCAATTTTCTAAATTCTGGAAAAGAAAATGGCAAACTACGTTGTTTTAATTGTCTTCAACCTCCAAACGAGTTTGTTTGACCCACCAGACCCGGTTTCGCGACCCACCATGAAACCAGACGGTTTCTCTAATTTCCGGCCACCAAATCCGGTGTTTCAAAAAACACATTGCAAGAAATCCGATTCTCATATGATTCCTAGCCTTACTTGTAAAAATTCCAGAAAACCAATCATTAAACTCAAGTTTTGTGATAACATAATGCCTAGAAACTAAAAACCTAATGATTTCTAAACATAACCCCAAAGAGAAATTTGAGTTTTAACGCAAAACCAAAAATTGACAAAATCAAGTATGTTTTGGAAAAATCTTGTATGTCAAGGCAGAACTAGCTCTGCCCTGGTACCAAATGTTAGAAAAAATATAAACTTAATGTGTCAAAATATAAACACTAAAAATTGCAAAAAAAAAAAAATTGAAATACCTCCAAACATTGACCTTGAGTCGAATACGCCGAATATCGGAATGCACGTACTATCAAGAGAAGTTGAGAACTTCTGATGCCTTCTTGAATCTCAATGATATTAGGGACCCAACTTTAAACCTATTTATAAATTCTATTCATCATAGAGTTTGTCAAATTCAAAATTTTTCAAATTGATTTCCTATAATGAGGAAATCATGGACTCATCATTGAACAATTCCAATTTTGGCCAAACTTAAATGGAAATGATCATTAATGCATATCAATTTAACTAATGTAATATATTGGCCATATATACATGATTTTTTTTCCATTTATATGTATATTCAAACAGGTAAATATTTTACATTACATGCCATTTTTATTATTTTTCAAATAATGAGATTACACTTCTTGGGGCAAGGGCAGCCTTGTTTTACTCTTAGAATTTAGTGCTTCAAGCTTTAAAGAAGTGAGGCCATAGCACAATGTCTTTATGTAACAATAGAACATTATTTGATAAGGTCAATGCTTTGGAACTGGTCTAAAGGGGAAAACAGCTGCTCAAACCAGGCCCCCTAACTGAGAGGGATGCTGAGGGGTTGGCCACATTGACATGGGCCATCTTGGGAATGAGCAAGGATACATGACTATAGGATGTGAGGGAATAGAAACTCACGCCAACCAAGACATTCACAGTCAAATCTCTATATCGCTTCAGGGTTGATAGTGGAATTAGAGGTAATTTACGGAAAAACTTCTGGAAACAACCGTGTCCTCTCAAGATGAAGCTTTTCGTATGGATAACCTCCATAAAAGAAAGTGGTGAGGAGAACGTGCTAAATGCTACTTATGTGAGACGAGAGATGTGTCGGTGACCCACTTGCTCATATATATCCTGTCCACTTTTGTAACATCTTTGGAATCGGAGTAGGGAGATACAACCTCCATCACATATGGGTTCCAAGGAAGCTCCCCAAAGGGTGGACAAAATCCTACGAGTGGGATGAAACCTTACCATGATGACAATCACATGAAGTATTTGAGGGAAATAAAATATGCTATGTTTTCAAGATAAACATGGTGTTTTCTTAAAAATTATTCGTGATATTTGTTTTCTCATTTTGTCTTGTTTGGATGCAGCTCCACGTGCCAAGGGACCCAAACTGGAGGCGGTGCAACACTTGGTAAAGAGTAGCCTCGGGTTCATTAGTGACACGCCGGCATGGATTCTAGAAGGCAACGAGACTTTCAAGGATGGCACGACAAAACATCCTGGGAGGACCTGAGTCAATAGAGCGATTGTGCGGGCCGGGCCGTGCGGTGGTCGCTCGGGGAGAAGAAGCAGGTTGCGGGTCACCGGGAGGAGGAGGAGGTCGCGCAGGTCGGGCTGTGCGGTGATCACCGGGGGCGAAGAAGCCATGTTAGGAGTAGAGGAGAAAAGGATCACACATGTAGATTCACCAAGAGAGCAATCGCTAAGAGAGAAAGGGCAAGCACTAAAAGAGAAAGCAGGCGCCAAGATAGAGAGCCCCGACATGGAGACGGGCACACACACAATAAGAAGAAGAGACGGGAAAATCGGAGAAGATCCGAGAAGATCGAAGAGAGGGAAGCTCCTGGAGGGGGCATACGACACGGGCATGTTAAGAGAAAGGTTATAAAGTGAATCATATTCTTGAATGTATAGCAGAAGCCTATTTATAAGCTAGTAACACATACACCATATCTAAAAATCGATATGAGACTAAACTATATATATAATCTAACAACACCTCAGCTCAAAAAACGGCTTTTATTTGATTAATGTATTTTCTTTCTAACTGAGTTGTGATATACTAGATTTTTATAATATTAAATAAATATGATTTATTCAAAAAAAAATTTTAAAAAAATTATATCAGCAATTGACTCAGATTATGAATGGGAAAAAATAAAAAGTAAGAACCACCGTGCCAATCTCTCTAGTTTGAATGACCCTTTGACTTCCATTATCCCATGATTCTGACTAACGGAGTCTATAATATTAATTTTTTATCTGGGCTTCTTCCACAGTTAATGTGAGCAATCAAACTTGAGAATTGAAACCACAATCTGAATCACCTCATGTTAAAGTATGGCTACCATTTCTTTCTGCAAAGACTGATGACAAAAAGGACAGTGACAAAAGGGTAGATGCCAGAGTGAGCGGAGCGAACGACAGCATCTACCATGCGGATGACGCCGAATAGGGTTGGGGGTGCGGGGGCAACGCCCCAGCGGTACGGTACGGTACAAAAAATGGCAATTTTGTAATTTCCGTACATTAAGGTTTTAATATAAATACCTATGATGTAACCCTAATTTTATATAGTAAAATTTCACGCTCGGCTCCGTGGGACGTAGGCATATTGTCAACCACGTTAATTCCCTTATTTTCTTGTTTTTCTTCTTGTTTTCTTTGCTTGGTTTGGTGCACAATTCTCAACACCTCACAACTTGATAGCAAATAATTCCTCCTATCAGTTAGATTACATATGGCTCTTTAAACTCAAAGACTGCAGCAGAAAGCACAAACATTCCATGAATCATTTCACAGTTTATTATGTAAAGGCAAATATAAAATCCCCACTTCCAAATTCACTCTATTGAGATTCAAACTAGAATATCAAGTTATGACCACTACATTGCAAACACTGGTTCATTTATACCTAGGGTTTATCAAGTCGTTAAGTGAGCGTACCGAGCTCGGTAAAAGCTTCACCAAATCATTTCGAATTCGAGTGAGCCAAGCTGAGTCGAGCTCAATCGAGTTCAACTCGAAAACTCGAAATTTAATATTAATATATAATATATAATATTAATAAATAATATAATATAATATAATATATAAATAAAATATTTAATATTTAGTATTATATATAATATATAATATTAAAAAATTAATTTATAAATAAATTTTAAATTACAAACTAAATCCGAGATTTCAAAATTATAATTAAGTTATTAATTTTGAGCTAAATCGAACCAAGTTCGAGCTTTCGGGATTAAAATCGAGCCGAATAATAGTAAATTTATTCGAGCTAATTTCAAGCTCGAGCTAGACTACTTCGAGCCGAATTCGAACTGAGCTCAACACGATCAAGCTCGGCCCCGTTACAACCCTATTTATACCTATGCCATTAATCAAAAAAGGGCAACTCAAGCAACATGTTGATGTAGGATATAAATAAAAATTCCACTAGATTGTGAACCATGAAGCATCAAAAGCAAAAGCAACTCAAACCACCATTGATTCAAATTCAAATTCAATCCTGTGCATGGTATAAAGTCATTATTATCATGCAATAAAAAAAAAAAACTCAACTCTGATAAAGTTAGTTCATGACTGAGAATTAATTCAACTTCATCAGTAAACAATAGAATCATGAGTTGCAAACAAAGTGTGAGAATTCACAAATATCACAATACCTCAGAAGATGGTCTGCTCCCCCAGCTCCTGCCCAGCCATGCCTTCTCTGATCACTCTCTGAAAGAAGTCCTCCAGAGTATCCTTCCCATAGCTCGGCGTTTTCTCGGCACTATACTCACCAGTCTCCTGGTCCAACAACAACATACTCTCGGCCGCATAGTACCTCCCAATCCTTCCAAACTCCACGGCATCCTCCAATGCAGGGATCAACCTGGAAAGGAACTCAAGAACTCCAATCACAAAGTCCATCACCCCAATGGGCACCTTCAAGAACTTGGGCTCCCTGCCAAGCAGCCGGAAAAGCATCTCCCCTTGCTCCAATGGAGTCAATGCCTCTCCAGGACCACCAACAGGCAAAATCTTGCAGGCCTTATCAGCATCCATCACGCAGTCGGCAATGAAGGAAGCCAAATCCTCTTCGCTGATGGGTTTGCAAGCGCAGAGCTTGCCGTCGCCGAACATGACGTAGGGTTTGCCGTCCTTCACTGTCTCGACCTGCCCGCCGAGGCTCTTGAAGAAGGCGGTGGGGCGGACGATGCTGTATGTGAAGCCCGGGGACTCCATGGCCTCCCGCTGGAGCTCGGCCTCGAACTTCAGCTTCGCGCGCTGGAACTCAAGGAGCGGTTTTTGGACGCAAATGGCGGAGAGGAGCACGAAGTGGGAGGCACCAAGGCGGCGGCCCGCGAGGAGGGTGTTCTTGGTGGCGTGGTAGTCAATGTTCCAGGAGTCCTTGACGCCGCCGGAGCGGCTGGCGAGGCAGCATACGACGGCGTCCACGGAGAGGGAGAGATCGTCGAGTGCGCGGTTGAGGGCGTCGAGGTCAGTGACGTCAGAGAAGCAGACAGTGGAGCCGGAGAGGAGGCGGAGGGTTTCGTCGGCGTCGTTGCTGCCACGGATGCCGCTGCGACGGCGGGCGATGGAGACGACGTTGAAGCCCCGGGAGGTGAGCTCCCGGACGACGAACTTGCCAATGTAGCCGGTGGCGCCAGCGACGAGGACGGTGGTCTCGGCGGGAGGCTTAGAGCGGAAGGGAGGAGAAGGAGATGAGATTGGGGATGAATTGGAAACTGAGAAGATGCGAAGTTTGAGCTTGGATTGGGAGCGGAGTGGGGAGAAGGATAGGAATGGGGGAAGAGGAGGGAAGGCGGAGAGATGGGAGTGGAGAAGGAGAAGGCTGGAGGAGGAGGATGTGAGCGTCGCCATCAGAGAGGTTTGAAGGTCATGGAGGGCTTGGAACCGAGGATGGTGGCCATGGCCATGGACACTCAGCCACTGTGAGTGTGTGGTGGTGCTTGATGCTTGATAATTTATTTTATTTTATTTTTCTAAATATCCTTTTAAAATGTTGTTTTTTAAAAATATAGAAAATTATTTCAAACTTTCATGAATTTTCAAATAAAGATGTAGAAATTCTTGAAATTTTGAAGTAATTTTTATTTATTTTATTTTTCTCAATATCCTTTTCTTCTTCACTCTGCTTGGTCTTGAAAATTTTATTTTGATTTATTTCGGAATTTTATTAGAATTAGTATTTAAATTGGACTAAAATTTAGTTTACACAGTATAATTATTTTTTTTTGATAGAAGTGGATAAACTACGAATTTATTTAGATTGTTTTAAGAGAAGGAGTACAGAGCTTGGCCAAAAAGATACACAGTATAATTAATTATAAATGTAGTTTATGAATTATTATTATAAATTTAGTTTTTATGGGGACTTTTGGGCAAAATTGCTCTCTTATAAACCCTAACCGATCACCGCACTGCCCTTGAATGCTGCTCCTCTTCTTCACTTTCGATTCCTCAGAGAAAGCCGGAGATTGCCGTTGATCGCTGTTGATCGCCTTCTCATAGCTGTACCTTGATTGACCTCGCCGGAATTCGTCTCTTCGAAGCCTAGCCGATCTGAGTACGCTCTCTCTGCCCCTATTTGAATTCTTTATGAATCCCCTAAAAGGGCTTCGAATTTATTGGTTTTTCTCTATTTAATTATACTGACTTAAGTGATGCAAGGACGTTGATATATTCTCAATCTCGCAATTCGAACACACGAGTTTTCAAATTCTAAATCAACTTAAAATTTGTTTTTTTTTTCTAGACCAGGGTTAGGATTGACGTATTTGAAATAATTATGTGCTTATTTGATAAATGGGGAGTTGTGATGCTAATATGGAGGATTTTGGGGAAGAGCTTTAAAACTTTAATTAAAAGAGTTAGATATTAACCCACATGAAATTATATTTTTATGTTTGAAAAATAGACAATTTCATTTTGATTACCTAAAACTTTGATATCTTCTTGCTTTTATTTTGTGAAAAAATGATAAATTGACAAGTATGTGATGATTATAATTGGTATGGACAATGTTGAAAATAATAAATTAATAAGTCTCTGAAAGGAGGGGTTGTCAATTTAAATCCTAGTGATGGTGTAGGCTATGATTGTACAAGAAATCTTTTCAATAGAGTTGTGATTATTGTAGTCCAATGTGTTATTGTGATTAATAAAGAGGAATAATAGTTATCATACGCTTGTAATTTGGACACAAAGATGGTCAGTCCCCAAGTGGACTTTAATGTTAATTTATGGATTGCCTATCAAACGAAACCTTTTGTTTGATCATGCATATACTCTTAGGAAGATTTCATGGATCATCTCTATCAAGTCATGGTGCTACTTCACTATGAATCATGGAAAGGCTATGCATCATCTCTTGTAAGGATCCTTTTATGTTATAGGAACTTGCTGAGGTGTGGTTACTTTTCTCTCATAATCTAAACAATCTTTTATATTGTAGGATCCTTTAACCATCTTGCAACCTCCATTCCTCCATCTTTGTGAATACCGCACAATCATTTTCTTTTTTCTTTTCCACATGGCACTCACTCCTACTATTTCCTTATTGTCCACCAGCACTAGTCACACATCTCTTTAATCCTGCTCTACTATTCAGCATCATAAGATCCATTCTTCATCACCCATATTACGTCCTCATTGTCTTCTTCAAACCTCTTTGTCATTGCCTGGCATTACCTATCTGCCATTACCTATCTATCACCAAAAACACACCACCTCCTTTTTATTTTTCCTTGATCACCTTTGCTTCACTTTTTAAACTTTTGTTCACCTTCATCTATTTGCTCTCGCATAAATAATCCTCATCTGTCATGTTCTACCCTTTCTTTTCTTTTGAATTTTTTCTCAATTTCCTTCTGTTTTACTGCTGTAAATAATTACAAAGTGATAGTGTCATCATTCTAACATGAGGTAATGTTCTTGAGCATGGATTGAGTAAATCTTTTGAGTTTCTCTGATTGCTAGTACCTATTTAGTAACAGCCAGTTAAATATGGATGCTTATTTAAATGAAGACAAATGACATTTCTAAATTGAAAAAGAGAAGTTTTTTGTTTATCTTTAGCAGTATATTGTAAAACCTAGTGTAGTTTAATTTAGTACATTCAGTTGTAGAATTGTAAGGTCTCTAGAGGTCAAAATCAATCTCTGCTAAAAAAATTTTTATCCATGCATCTATTGCCATATGAAGCTTCACTTAATTATTGAGAAAAAGCCATATGGTGTTGGCTCTGTACTTTTTTCCCTGCCCCCACCAGCTTGGTACACATATATGTAGTCTTGATGAATGAGCATGTTGCATTTTTCCTTTAAATTTGATGTTCAAGTTGAAAATTTTGCAATATTTTAGGAGTTGAACTTAAAGTTATCCTAGATACTATATGACTTGGTTTATTATAGGAGAGATGAAGTCCCAACGTGAGTTCCACAAGAATGAGCGTGGTGACACATTGGAGATGGGCAACAAAGGCAATGCCCATAACTACAAGATGACAAACAGGAAGCGCAATGAGAAACGAATGGGTGGGAAAGGTCTCTCACTGGAGGCATTTGCGAATGCCAAAAGTGGGCCCTCAGGATACAACCCTTGGATCATTAGTGAGATCTTTGATATCTCTCTTGATTATGAAATTATTCCTTTTTTCTTGTGTGAATCAAGCATATGATAAGTTGGAAAATGAAATTTTGGTTACCAATAATTCCTTTATTCTTTCACTGCTTTATCGCTTTCTCATCCATTTGCATTTGAATGGAAGAGAAGGCATACCTTCTTATGTTTTCTATATTGATAAGTTTGTTTCTTGTTGCATTCTTGATACTACCCTTTATTTATCATAAGGATTTATTTACATTTCTCTTTTCTAAAACTTTACAATTATTCTTATCAAAGTGACTTTTTTATGTAGTGGTTCTGCCTCATTTTGTTTTCCTTCATATTAATAATGATATTTTACCTTAATTATGAATTCCTTTTTATTCTTATTCTTTAATGACTTTAGTTGGGTTGTTCTTGAGATAGATTGAAAGCTCAGCCAAGATAACTGATATTTCTTTTTTCATGTATTTTGGCCTCTGTGTTTTATATGAGGTAGGGATTAGGAACTATACTCTCCGTTGGCTTTGAAAGAGGCCATTTAGAATTTAGACTAGTTGATGTTCCAAAGGAAAAGGCTTAGTTGTTGTTGTTGTTGTCCTTGATGTTCCAAAGGAAGTTATTGGCTATAACATGGCACTATAGGAGGTTGTAGTCTATTATTTTTCTTTAATTAGCTGAACAGTGCATTGTCATTAGTTCAATTGAGGTTTGGATTTTATTGTAAATTTTTGTCTTGCAACTTTACATATTACTCCCTTTCTCCCTTTCTCCCTTTCTGTGGTACTATGAATTGTTGGCTTTTGTTTGCTAACGTATTAGACCAGCTAAGATGATCTTTTATTTTATACATTATTATATTTTCATTTGCATTTAGTACCTGGCCAAACATAAATCTCTTTGTTGGAAGCATAGTAGAGGCTCAGTTTGTTGAAAAGTTATGTTTCCTTGATTTCAATCTTTCTCAAAATTAGGAAACCAACATCTTGGGCTTTGTTTCTTGGATAATATGAATGAAAACCTCAATTCTCTTTCACTTTTGACTTTACAATTCAACTTTAAATTAAATAACTTTATTTACTTTTACTTGTTTTTGTTGAGGGGAAATGGTAACTGAAGTATCATCATTATTGAAAATATATTATTTTTTCTTTCAATGTCTCATAATTTGGATATGTGGAAGACTAGTTAGTCCTTAGATTCAATGAAATATGTTGAATAATTACTTTTGTGGACTTCTTTGGGTCCTGAGTAGTGCAGTGATATGTACTGTCTTATATGCTTTTGGCTTGTGCTTTTAGTAAAAAATTGTATGCTTCTCAGGAAAGTGGATATTTTGAGTAGAGACATTATAGAAGCGTTATTATGATACAAGATACCTGAACCCTGACTTAATAAAGACACAATAAACCAATTATCATTGGCTAACTAAATATGATATGAGGCTTCATCTTTATCAAATCTTCAATTCTATCTGCAAGTTACTGTGAGGGTGTACTTCCCTGTTGATATGCTTGTTTTGAGCGAGCAGATGCATAACGTGGACTTGGAAACTGAATAGGTTAGGTAAACAGTAAAAAGCACCTTCTTTAATGGGAAATATGCATAAACAGAAATTATAAGAGAGACCCTAGTCAGAGTTCATATCTAAAGTTTTCTTTTAGTGTGCATGGTTTTCTAGTGAAATGCCTTCTGAAGGAGAACAATTTGATTGAAGATTATTCATTTGAAAGATATATTATGCCGAAAGGAATTCTTGGCTTGATCTTATAGTTGAATTAGAGAAAGTAAAAGTCCTGAGAAAGAGGAATGTGCGTAACACTTTGTTATACCATGATATTAGCTTTGATTTGGTTATTATAGAAAAATTTCTGACTTACTAGTTTTGTCATAATTTATCTTCTAATTTTGCAACTTAATAATTTAATTTTACCCTTATTCTAATATTGTCTCATTATTTATTTCAGAAAAACAAAGAGAATTTTACAGAAATGCAAAATTTGTAAGTAAATACAAGAAGTCTGTCCAGCAACAAAGCCATTCTGGAAATCATCTTCCCGTAGCACCAAAACTTGAGGTTTGCTTTCTCCTTTTTCCACAGATTTGTTTGATGTTTGTTAGAAGGATTTTATGAGATTTTATGAGATTATCTGAAGTAAATAACCTAAAACAGTCAATCTGGAGTCCTTCAGTTAATTATTTATGGTAACATGGTAGTGCCTACTAATCTAATGTTATGTATTTTTTTCCATTTTTGGTACCAAACTATTGCCAATTTGGCTTCCCAACTTTAATCATGGATTTGTGCCATTCAGGATGATGATGACGAAGGTGAAAATGGGATGAATTTTCCAAGTAAAAAGAAGAACAAGAAAGACAAAAAGAAAAATAGCCTGCAGAGTATGAGAGAGGAATTTGAGCTGAGGCAAGCAGAAGAAGAGAAAGCAAGGATGGAGAGGGAAGCAATCATGCAATCTAAGAAAGAAGGAAGAGCCCGAGCTGAAGCTAAACGGAAGACTTTGAGGGAGAATATGTTCAAGAAGACACGTTTCGGGCAACCTGTTATGAAATACCGAATCAAGCATCTTCTTGAAGGTATAATTGAGAACTCTTCAAATTAGATGCCTCTTGGGAATCTTTTGCAAGCAAATGCAGGATCAACATAGAGCAGCTCTAACTTTCCTCTATGTACATCTTTATTAGCTGAAAATTTTGACATTTAGTGATACTTGCAAAAGTTGTGGATTTATCCTTCCCAACTGTCGAATTAGTTTTCTTTGAGGTTTGATGAAGACCTTGGTAATAATTTTTTTGGCATAAGTTTATATGAAGGTTTATTTTCTTAGGTTGGGTCACTACTCAGACGGTTATATGCAGTTGGTGTAATCAGATTTTAGAATTATAATAATAAATATTTCAAAAACATAAAAAAGTTATCTAAGATTTACTTCAATATAAAAAAGGAAATTCATATCAAGACACATGATGTATATAATATATATATATATATATATGTGGATAAATCATGTTTCATTGAAAATAATCATATACAACTCATGCAAATCAGATACATCATAGATGCATCTGCCTTGCCCCTTTTAGGAGTAATATATAAAAAAATAAAAATAAAAAACATTTTTGGTTATGAGTGGTGAACCGCCGCTCCAACTCTCAAATATACATGATGTATATTTATATATAAAAAAAAGTAAACATCAAAATTTGTGGAGTGTTTTATGTTTAGGATGTAGATTATATTAACACAAACATATATTCTCTTAAGTGAAATGGGTTGAAATGGAAGGACCAACCATGAAAATGGTGTTGAAATTTTTGTTAGAACATCTAATTTTTACTTCAATATAAATTTTTTTTTTTTTTTTTGTTAGACCGACAATTAAACCATTAGGCACAACTAGAGGATTGCAAAGTTGCCATGACCTCAAAAGCTATACCTTCAGCAACAAATAGATTGTAAACAAATTGGACATTCTAGTAAACATCATCAACTTAGTGCTTAAATGTTTTGTTTGACTTTTCTTTTTTTTAATATCTGAAATTAATTGGTTGGCACAATCTGCATTTGGACACAAACTTTAATTTATAAGAGAGAACGTTGGGTCGGTGGTGTTTTCCAATAGTCACATTAATATGAAGTGAAAATGGACGCAACTTTTCATTTTGAAAAGACACCAACAGCCAAAAACCATTAGGTCAAACAGAAAAAGTCCCTTGCGCATGAGATGAGAACCTAAATTTGAATCCCAACTGCGACAAGGTGAGGGAAATAGGCAAGACGTGACCCAAAGGGATCAGCCTGAAAGCACGCACGTGAGTTTAGTCTGTGTGGGATGGGTAGTCATGGGTGGTAAAAACGTGCATCGAGTGAAACTTTGGGGGCGTATAAGGCAAGCGCACTGAGGAGTAAACGCGTCTTGTAACCGAAACTCGTGATAGTAGATCCTCACAAGACGCCCTATCTTTGTATCGCCCTCCAGGATACGCTTGTCGTCTAGATCAAACCAAAAAACAAAACAAAAAAAAAGACACCAACAATTTTGCATATATTATTTAATTATTATAGATCAATTGATTTGGGGTATATGATGAAACTATCGGTGGTATGGGCAAACCTTACTAATGAACCTCCGGATTTAGCACGTGAGAGGTCCAACTGTGTTTTAGTCTCACATCTCAAAACACAAGTATTTGCTGTCAAAATCTTAGGATGTGTTTTGTTCTTAGAATATACATATGAATCATATTTTTAGGGAAGTAAAAGATGGCAAATTGCAATTATATGTATAGTCACTAATGTTATATTCTCATGTTTGGTTCAAACATTATATTCAAATATTGATGGCTATCTTATATTTATTTGTTTGGTTTCATACAAGGCTAGATGGGAATTCATTTTATTAACTGATTTACCTAAGTACCCTTCTATATAATTGGCATCAACACTAATTTTTTTTTTTAAAAGTAATTTGGTCAGTTTAAACAACATGAATCAATAATTATGAAAGTTTCATTCATTGAGTGGTTGCAAAAATTATAAATAATAAAAAACTATCTAACAAATATCATATTAATTTAGTAGATTAAAATGAAATGTTATTTGTCATGAGACTGAAAATATGGGATGTGTTAAATAAGGATAAATATATATATATATATAATCTCTTATTATTACAAATATAAAACAATAAATTTTTAATGTGATAAACAATAACACACATAAAAGGGCAGCATGCGCGGGGTCTAAGGATGGGTTAGACCACTTAGGTCTATTGTACTTAGCCTTCCTCTATTTTTTTTACAAGAGGTTGTTTTCAGACCATGTGATCTCCAGGTCATATGGCGACAACTTTATGTCAAGGCTCCCCTTCTAATACAATTGGATGTGCCAATAAAGGTTACATAATTTTTTTTTCTAATTATGAAAGTTAAGTTATAAAGGTAATTGCTCTCATTATTACAAGCATTACCCAAAAAACGCAATCAATTAAATAAAATAACAAAAAGTAATTTATCTTATTATTATAAGTATTATTGCAAATCATTACAAATATTAAGTATAGATGTGCAAAAATGTAATTTCTCTCATTTATAAAATAAGGTTAAAAAAGTAATCTCCTTGTTACAAACATTTTCATTCACATATATGATTAAAAAACCAAAACAATAATTAAATGTAGAATGTGTTATATGAAGGAAAAAAATCTTAAAATACATGTGGCATAATCACATAGGCCCAAACGGAAATTTGATCATCCTTCATCCACCGAATCATCCAACGATGGAGATTAGTCCTCCAGAAAGCTCTAGAAAGCTCTAGAAGGCTCCAGAAGGCTCTAACAATTGTGTCCTACTTGGCATCTAAGCTGGATTCGAGTTGGCGCTTCCTTGGCACCCAAGTAATCCCTAACTACCTAATTGCTTAACCGCCTCAAGCTCACTATAAAAGAGACCGCTCCACTCATCTTCAAGACACCTGAGTATTTGGCACGCTATTGACTCCATTGAGATAGATCATTGAGCAAGCACTTTTTGGAGTTTTCCCTCACTCTCTTTTTCCATTCTCTACTCTCTCTTTAGCTCTCCCTACTCTTTGGTACCCTCTCTGACTTGATCGTCAGAGGCTATCCTGGGGCACTAGTGCCCAGACCTTCTCTTCTTGCGGATCTCTTCTCGTCGTGAGGAAGTCCTCGATGATCCGATTCTTGGAGCATCAGAAATCCTATGAGCAGGGAGCCACCAAGAGTCAGCCCATCTGATTTATATTTCACTAAATTTCTTAATTTTGTTTGATTTTTTCATCCATTGATTTGGATTTACTCTAATCTCAAAGAAAGAGCATATCTTAGCATCATCAGCTTTGGAGCCATCTATGAGAAATCATATATTGTAAAAAAAACTGACCGTGACTTGATATATATAGGCTAACAAAAATGGAGGGGCGCACCTTAAAAGGGTTGTCTCATGCGGAACATTTTGAGGCATTGTTGCCAATGATTATAATAAAATTGTTTCTTTTTTCCATTATCAATGTGCAAATATAGTCAATCATTGAACATCTCCATATATCCATATATGGAGCCTAGTAGAATGGTTATCACTACTCGTATCAAAGTCTCCGATTAAATTGGAGCCAAGCAAACATGCCATCATTGCTTGTCTCAAAAGTCCCCAAATGTCTCAGAGCCAAGCATGTCGATCACTTTTTGATTATACTCTTCGCCAAGTGTGAAGCCGAATAGCTTAACCTCTCACTACTCGCACTAGAAAATCCCTATTTAATTTAGAGTCGAGCATTCCATCACTACTACTCATATCAAAGTCTCTAACTAGTTAAGAGTCGAGCTGAAATTACCGCTCGTTTAAAGTCTCCATATAGAGACAAGTAAATTTAATTTCCGCTGCTCATATTAAGTTTCCGTTTGAAATTGGAATAAAATGAGTCTGCTATCATCACCCTCTGAATAACTCAAAGCCGAGTAGTATAATTATTGTTGCTCGTATTCCAAGTCTCTGCCTATCCAGAGCTAAGCTATTTGGAGTTATCATTGCTCATTCTCAGTCTCCATATAGTTTGGGGTTAAGCATAAATGTTTGTTCCGAGAAAGCCTCCACCTTATCTGAGCCAAGCATGCCACTTGCCACTACTTAAGTAGTCCCTTCTAAAGACTTAAATTCGATTCTCGGAGATCATATCAGAAATACACTCTTATCAGGGCGTATAAGGGTCGATTAATAAAACCCTACGACTTCCCCAAACTCGGTCTTCCAAGATAAGATCCCCTTTAATCACAATTTGGGAATACAAAGGCAGATAGTTAAAACCTCAAAGACTTCGACGCATCTGACCCCTTCATTGGTTAGCTTTCTCAATTAGGCTCGAAGTGCTCATCTCAGGACTGAATGTCTCTAATTTAGTCCTAAGGGATTAGATCACAACCGTCCCATTTTAGAGCAAGCTGATGTTGATTGCCAAAACCCTTAGGATATCGACTCAGATTCAGTTGGCAGGGATTAGGTCGTACTCGTCCCTTTTTAGGGCATGCTAATGCTGACCACTAAAACCCTACTAATCTCAACACGAATGGTCCTCTTTAGGGCACCCTTCTCAGGGCCCGGCTATTTAGGTCTTTTCAGAGCGCCCTTTTTAGGGCATGGGTTCTGGTCTAAAGGATCAAATCACACCCATTCTCTTTCAGGGCACACAGATATTGGTTGCAAAAACCCTTTGGAATTCAACATAGATTCAGTCCTAAAGGATCAGGCTATACACCCTCCACCTTTAAGGGCACACAGATGTTGGCTGCAAAAACCCAAAGGACTTCGATTCGGACGACCCTTTTCATGGTGCCCTTTTGAAGGCCCGACTATTCGACTCTTTTTGTAGCACCATTTTTTGGGCAGGGATAAGACCATTGTGGTCAGATCATCACCCAACTTTGGGAAGAAAGCATGATCAATTAAACCCCTGTGGATCTCTCATACTCGATCTTTTCTTGAAGACCATAGGAGAAGAGCTAGAGAAACCAAGCGCTCCTCAAGCGAGCTCTCACCTCAGAGCATTGAGAACTACCTCCTTAGCTCTCAATGGTCCTAGTCGGACTTAAGAGAATAAATCACAAGGAACTGCTAGATTCAGAGTCAACAATATGGAGGTTATGGTCGACAACTTGGAGGCTGATACAGCCTTCTCGGAAACATATAACTTGGATGTAGAGATTATAAAATCACAACACAAGTAAACAAAAGAATGCATTTTTTACTAATAACTTGTGAAAGTTTACAAATAAAAAGGGTGTACAAAAAGAAAATGCTTAAAGCTCACGCTCAACAGACCATAGAAGACCTCTCAGTTCCAATGAGACAACAATCCCGACCTCGGCTGAGGAGGACATACTGAGTCTGGCTAGACCTAGCATCCGGGGCTCACATCCACATCACTACGATGCTGGGACCTCTTCTTTAGACTCGGCTGTTTGCAAGAATTAGCATACGGAACTCCACACCACTATGATATTGTAGCTTATGGATCAAACTCACACCCAAGGCTCCACATCACTATGATGTTGTAGCTTCCGGATCTAGGTTTCTTGTGATCTTGAACCAATTTTTTATCAGCTTCATTGGCATAGATCACATCATAGCAGATATTTTCGTCTTTGCTTCAACTGGCACTACGTCATAATGTTGTAGCACCAATCTTATCCTTTTCTTGTCTTCCTCTTCTTTTATAAGGATATGTCTGCTAAGGTATACATAAGCAAATATATAGAAATGTTTGCTTGTTGAAAAATTTGGACATAAGCCATAAGACAAAACCACTCTAAGTCATGGAAGGATATGAATGGAGGCTACTAACTCAATATTGGTACCCTCTCTCTTAGAAGCTAAAGGAACAACATTCGTTTTCTCAACGAAGAGGAAAGAAGGATGGAAAGTTCTTTCATATGATAGGAGAGGAATAGATAAAATTCTCTTGAGGACGAAACCTTAGCCCTTCACAGGCCTATTTATAGGCAATATCTACAAACGTGTTCCCCAAGAAAGCAATCGACTAAGGTCCTATGGCATGAGATGACTTTGCCTAAGATGCACAGTTATAGATGGGTGACACGTGGGCTATCCTCCCATAAATGCTCTAGAAACTGTCCATTGTAAGATATACTTGTTTTTAATAGAGACCCTTCCGGAGCCAAAACACCATGGTCATGTTCCTCATAGATCACAACTTTTTGAACAAGGCCAATTCATACATGCTATTAGGTCCGCTTGATTAAAAAATGACTAGGAGTCAGATGACTAAAAGATATCAACCCCATCGTCAACCAATATATGAGCTCTCCAGGTCGAGCAGAGTAAAAGACAAGTTGGCCTAGAGACTTAGAGGGAAATGTTATTTAGGAGAAAACCTTAAATCATATGTGGCATAATCATATAGGCCCAAATGGGTATCTGATCATCTTTCATCCACTTAATCATCCAACGATGGAGATCAGTTTTCCAGAAAGATCTAGAAAGCTCTAGAAGGCTCCATAGGGCTCCAACAGTTGTGTCCTACATGGTATCTAAGCTAGACACGAGTTGGTTCTTCCTTGGCACCCAAGTAATGCCTCACTACCTAACTGCTTAATCGCCTCAAGCTCACTATAAAAGAGACCTCCCCACTCATCTTCAGGACACTTGAGTATTCGGTACATTAGTGACTCCACCGAGATAGATCACTAAGCAAGTGCTTCTCTCTCCTAGAGTTCTCCCTCACTCTCTCTTCATTTTTGCTCCTCCTTTAGCTCTCCTCTCTCTTTGGCACCCTCTTTGACTTAATGACTTGATCACGGAAACTACTCCTAGGCAAGAGCGCCTGGACCTCTCCTTGCATATCGTCTTCTCGCCATGAGGAAGTCCTTAAAGATCCGATCCCTAGAGCATCAAGTGATCCTTTGAGTAGGAGCCAGTCCAAAGAGTCACCCACACAGCTGATCTTTCCTTAAATTTCTTCATATTGTTTGATTTTTCATCTATTGATCTGGATCTGCTTAAATCTCAATGAAAGAGCAGATCTCGGCATCAACAGAATGTATCTAGAGGAGTAGAAGGGTAAAAACATTATTTTTCTATTGTTATCTTCCTCCTTATGAAATACAACATTATCACACTTCCATGATTTGTGGAAATATAAACCACATGAAGATGTTATTTTTTATTTTTTATTTATTTTTTCTATGATGAAAGCCATATTTAGCTAACTCTTGCATTATCCAACATCATATAGTAACAATAGAGTAACCAGTTTAGAAGTTTCTCTACTCCTTTGCACTTTATCTGTAGAACTTCAGCTTTGCCTTCCTTTGTCTTGTTGTTTGCCATAACATTCTTTTCTCTACTTATCTGTATTGCATCCTAAATATTAAGGGTCTCCAACATCCTCTAGCACTCTTTAGTAGTTGCTAGTGTGATTTCGTAACGCAAGAGTACGTGTCGGAAACAAGTAATATAATGATAAGTGACTATTGATTCGACAAGGAATTCCCTAGAATCTATGCTAATTATTAAAATTGTATCAATTCTAGTTTTATCCAAACTCTACAAAGTGGTTGTAAGATCCAAGATTTAGTGTAATAAAAGGGTTAAAATTTTCCTCTAATTTAATTAAATTAAAGTGCCAAAGGGCATCTTGGGGATTTGAATAAAGTTCCAAGGGCATTTTGGGTAACATGGGAATGAGAAGATTTATAAGGAATAAATGAATTTAGTTTATAAATTTATTTAAATTGATTGGTGATTTATTTAATTAAATGGAAGTGGTCAATTTAATTAAATATGGAAACCCTTTAAGTTGATCATGATTGGATTAAGATTGGAAATGGGGTTAAATTGATTAAATCAAGGTTGATTTAATTAATGAGGGAATGTCCTAAGTAGGTATGATTTGGTTTAATCAAAAAGACAAGAGGGAAATTGATTTAAATTAGAAATTTAAATAGATTTAAATGATGGACAATACCTTTATAAATGTATATTTATATTTATAGATATATATATAAATATAGTATAAAGGATGGTTATTATATATATATATATATATATATATATATATATATATATATATATATAGTAGAAACGTGTATATAGTAACAGGAGGATTTGAATATCATGTAAAAGTAAGGGCACGTGCTTAATGGGGAATCTATGTAAATGTTGGCTTTGAATGTAAAAAGGGCATCAATTAACCCCTATGAATTGTAGAGGACTTATATGGGAATTTTTGAAAATGGGTGGCCTGATCTCAGGAGCAAATCACATCAATATGGTTAGGGTGCGAAGAACGAGTCATGCACATTATTAGTGGATATTCTATTAGGATAATCGTATGGCTATATATGGTGATGGATAATAGGGTGAAGGAGAAAGAGAGGGTGAATAGCAATGGGCACTCACGGCCAGGTCTTCACCCTCAACCACTGCCATCACCCTCCACGACCGGCCAGACCTGTAACGATGATGGCTCAAACCAACGCGGCAACACCAGAGACCGAGAGAGGGAGAGACGGACGTGCTGCCGTGACGAATCGAGATACGGGTGTCCGGGTGGAGTCATTCGCAGAGCCGCCGGACCGCAACCGTAGATCTTCCTTGGGTGCAGTCCATCGCCGGAAGACCACGACGAACTGTTGATCGACGGTAAGCACATTGAATCCGTAAGTAACTTCAAAGAGAATGTTAGTTCTGAATACCTGTGAACATAATGGTATGATAATGCTTAAAAACAACAAGGTTTTGAGTAGAGGATTAAGCAAATAGATAAGTAAGATATCACCTTATTGTTCTCAGGTTTTAAAAGAGTTTTGAGTAGTTGTTGGTGTGTTCATGCATTGTGATCATGTAGAGGGTATATCAAGGATTAAGAGTTTGTGTTCACTGATTTTTTTTATGTTTTGGTTTTATATTTCCATTGATGAACTTGTTGGGAGGTGTCAAGAGATGATGGAATGCATGCAAGAATTTTCTTATGATTGATGGACCTGCTTAGTGGGTCATGGATGAATTGTATATGGTAGTGTTGCATGTTTGTGCGTGTTCATGGGCATGAAGGGAAGGGTTCAGTTCTTAACAGTGTTCAATGGTTGATGGATTGTTTAGATAATAGTGTGCTTTTTAATTTTCGGAGGACAATGCTTGAGTTTGTGGGTTGATTTCACATAGAGGTTTCTTGGTGTTCATTGATGGGTTCATGAGAGGGAGAGATTATGGTTCTCTGTTGAGGTTTTGGAGGATCTTCCATGAGTGTTGTGCATGTTAAGGGTGGTAGGCTGACCATGGTTACATGAATGGGTTGAGTTGGATTTGATTGTTTTGGCTTGGGTACTTGGTTTTAGAGAGAGAGATTCATCTAAGTGAATCCTGGTTGTTTGATGATTAGTTTGAGAGGCTTTAGAAGGCTTATGGACAGTTGTGTTTAGTGATTCATCTGTGCATAATTGTAGTCGATTGATAATGATGGTTACTTGGATTGTATATTTAGAGAGATGCTTGGAGCTTGCTTGAGAAGGTGTGTAGGTCTCTTGCGGGATGGAGGAGGTCAATGACTTGAGGAGTGCATGTGTGGATGAGGTCCTTGAGGTTGGGGTATGTAGTTGTGATCAAGATTGGTCGAGAGTCTGGTCAAGTCCAGGTAATAAATAGATCAAACATAATCAAGTAAAAGCCATGAATGCCTGCAGTCTGGCTGTCCACTTCGATGGATATCTGGATAGATTGTATTTACCTGATAGGGTCGTGTAAGGTATCGTTGGAAAGATGAGGAAGAGATCTTTCTAACAAGTCCTTGTTCAGCTCAAACGGATTCCTGGATCAAAAGTTATGAGCATTTATTTGGGACTGCGCATTAACTTCAGGAATTGGGCATTAATGCTATTATTAATATTGATAAATCACTTGAGTTGGTAATGGTGTTGAGTCGTGATTATCATTACCAGATATCAACGTGGATGCGTCGGGAAGAGATTTCGTGGGACACCAGACTTCATGACTTTTGTAAGTGCACCTGCCTAGTACCCACCCAGTTTTGGGTTTTCTTGACTATATGCTTTTGTTTCAGCTTCCTTGCTTGATTATTTGTTGATCTCGATATTGTTGATTATCTTTGAGCTATTGCCTCATTGTTTATTGGCCTTGATATCATTATGCTTGATCTGTTTTGGATTGCATACACGTGTTCAAGATCTTTCTTTATTGAGTTCCGTGATGGTGTATGCATATTGATATGTTAGCTTTTGTTGGACATGTTTGAGTACGCTGAACATGCCTTCCCGTTGATCGGTACGTGGCCGTGGAAACACGTGAGCCTGTACTCCGTCCGGGTTTGTGTGTGTGTCGGCTGTTCTTGTTGCTGAACATGCCTTCTCGTTGATCGGCACATGGCCGTGGAAACACGTGAGCCGGTGTTCCGTCCGGGTTGGTGTTTCAGTGTTTCTTATTTTGTAGATTCTCCCGTTCAGTGCATATTATGTTGCGGGCGCCCAGGGGGAGGACACTCTGGACGTCCTGTAGTCCTACCAGGGGGACGAAACTCTGGATGTCCACCCGTCAGTGGGATGATACGCTGACCATGTACGTACATGTAGGAGCGCTACCAGACTCAAGGGTTTGGATGATAAGATTCAAGATCGGCTTAGGTCGATGGCTACCGGGGAGATGACAAGTTTGTTCTTCATGTTTGATTTGACTTCATGTTTTGTGCTTGTACTTAGTGATCCTCGTGTGTTTTGAGCTTGGTCTTTCCTATGGCATTGCTTTGTGTGGATCACTTTTACACGATTGTTTTCATGATCTCTTCGCATTCCTTGCAGGGGTACTTACTGAGCTTTCCATTCGAAAGCTCATTCCACTTGTTTTCCCTTCTTTTGTTTTAGGACTTGAGGTATAGGTGACTCGGGATCGGGAGCTGTGCGAGGGATCGAGATATTCTAGTAGAGGTTCGAGGACCTCAGGTTTACTTATATGTAAGATTGTATTTCCTTTTGTAGGACCCTTGTAGGGCTATTACCAGTATAGGGTGTCGATTTATTTTTTTGATTCCGCTGTAAAACTCTGACTTTGATTATTTATAAGTAATTATATTTAGTTTATTGCATACTTTTGATTTACATAGGCCATGTATCCGAGTGGGGCTCGACTCTGCTTAGGTATGGCCGGTCTGTGTGCGTGCCCGAGGTCCTGGGATCCGAGTCGGGGCGTGACAGTGGTTGTTTGCGTTTAAATCAATTTAAAATTACTAATCCTAATTACTAAAAAAAGTCAAGGGTTTTTTTGAATATTAGTAAACCTACGGTTGAAATTGACTTTTAGCATGATAAAGAATTATATTCTAGTTCTTTTCTATCTATGATGGATGAGTTATGAACCCATAGCTCTAATGTATTCTCAAGTCTCTTTCGAGCACTCAAAACTATCTACCCTAACCTCTCTTCCCTATATTTCTTTGAGAAAATGTGTGATAGGGTAGTCATTAGGGGTGGACTCTTTAAAGGGTCATGAAAGGTCGATGAGTATATTTTTATCTCACCTGCAAAACAATCCCAACAGTTGAACAATCACTATGAAATTGAAGACTATCACTAATATTATATTTAAAGCAACACTAGGACAATCCGATCAATCTCAACCTTTCAGTATGTCGAAAGCATAACTATGCAATTGCATACACAACTCATCAATCAATCAATAGAGAGAACTAAAATATATTAAAACGCATGTTTCAAGTTCATTGCAACCTTAGAAAAAGTATTTAACTAATGCTAATATTAATGTTCAACATGTCTAATAAATTCAATATAAATACTAATAAAAAAGGAGAGAAAGTAGATGAAACTCTGGTCAGGGGACTTGACTTTCGCCAAGATCGGTAACCTATCATCTTCACTTTCGCTCTGAAATCAATGCCTGAGTCTTAGGTGCTTTTGCCTCAGAATCACCCTCAAGACTCCCTCTGAACTCTTCTCTCAAGTGCCCTATTCGCAACCTATCAGAGTTTGTTTGTTCTTAGAGAATTAGAGCTTTTTATATAGAGTTTTGGATCGAATTTGAATCATAAATGGATAAGGATCACTCAGGTGCCTCTTTTGTGTCGTGGTCCTTTCTTTCTGTCAAAATTATATCGATATTCCATCAGTGCATCAGATTATCAGTTAAATATGAATTTCAATGGAAATAAAGCTTCATGATGATTATCATGAATTTGAACCAAGATCTATAAAATAGCCTTTAAATCAGCGAACTTGGTTGGATTTCATGTGCAAAATTCATAAGAATATAGCTCTCATTTGAGAGTTATTAGGAGTCTCTTTCATTCTCCAATTTGTATCCTTCTTGCCTTGTGGCAACAACTATGGAATGTTTGGATTGTCCATGCATATTTGAATCCCATCAACTCCCATTGCCACCACCTTCTTTAGTCCTTTCTTTACTATCATTAATTTGCTTTTGAATGTTGAATTCACTCTACATGGATTGGCACCTACAGCACACAAAACAGCAATATGAGATTCAAGTACATTCCTAATACCACCCATGTTGGTCCCTTTATGCCAAGATCCATTTGTGAAGAGCGAGAATTTATATTTCCTCTTGCTCTACTGTCTCCTTCTTTCCTCCCCCACTTCTTCAATCGATCTCTGTTACTCTAAATATTCTACAGCCATGCAAATGCTAGGAGTCACCACTGTCAGTGGGTTGACCTCCTTTTCTCTAAATATTGCATTACACCTAGCTTTCCATATATGCCATAGCGTATTAGCTATGATCATTCGAGATCTGCTAGATACTCTAGTTGTTCCCACTTTTCCTCCAATCCCTTTCCTACAAATTAGAAATGTAAGTATCCTAATCCTCTAAGGATTCTTTGGCTTTAATTAGCAACTGCATGTGTCATATCCACCTTCACTCATAAAACATGTGATTAATATTCTTATTAACCGGTTTATAAATAAAGCCGGGCTCATCATGACTCACCCAAATCATATAGGTATCTTTTTGTGTGCAACCTATTATCGAAATATTTTCATAAAAACATATTTATCTTAAGTCCCACCTATAATTTCCATAGTTTCTTCCAACCACTCTAATGTTTCCCCTGTAATTTAACTCTATAACTATCATACAGTACAACAGTGAGAGACCTACCATCGATACCTGCCATCCACCTCCATTCACTCTCACCTTGTATCTATGGAACCTAGCCTTTTGAGTTTTAATAGTCTCTAACTACATTCCTGTGGAAAATATTTTCACGTATTACTTGAGTCCCAATGGCCTTCAAGGAGCACCTAACCTACTGGTATGTTAGTGAAATTATAGTCCACATTGAAGGAGGTAGCTTTTAGTGAGATTGGTCCAAGGGTATTTGCATCACAGAATTTGTCAGTATGATATTATTGGGAGTCAAGTTATCCTTGATCTGTATAGAGTGTTAATAAGGTACGTGAAAGCTTGGGATATATTAGAATAACTAGTTTGTTGGCATATTCTATGAACACCATATTTATTCGTCATTAGCTTAACCCAGATTTATCACTACTATTCAAAAGGACCAAAGTGTGTGTAGTAAGTAATGCAATTTTCATAGTTTTTAACCCCTTAACTTACTAACTACCCTTAGGCTGCAAACAGTGCTATAGTTAATGAGATGGTCGCCACTATTATTGTTATTATATCCTTCCCATTGAATCTCCTAACTAATTTGGAAACACTTTCAAGTAAAGTATTTGAAATGGCACATGTATTGAGCCCTAAAATGCTTTAGACATTATAACATAATTAACTAGGATGATCCTCCCAACCATAGATAGGTATAAGGTCTTCCCGTGAACAAGCTTTTTATCTACTCTATCAATAGGAAATCTAAATTTATACATAGGTACTCTTTTAGGAGATATCATAACCAAGGTACTTGAAGGAAAAGCTGTCAGTTTTAAGTTTGAGGATATCAACAACGACCCTCTTAATCCTGAGATTGAGCCAAGTTGGGAAGAAGACTTCAAACTTACTATGGTTAACTCTTTGCCCTCTAAGTGATGAATATATACCCATACATAAGTTTAAATTCCTAACATCCTCCCTGATATCTCTACAACATATAAGAAAATCATCAGTAAAAAGGATGCAATTGATTGCCAATGATACATTGATTTTAATACACTTAATCAATTACAATTTCTTGGCTTTATTAGGATATTAGTAAGGACTTGTGACACAATAATAAAAAGTTAAGGATACAGAGGATTACCCCGTCTAATACCTGCACTTGGTTTAATCCAACGTTCAACTCTGTCTTTTACAATAAAGTCATATGTTGGGTTTCAATACATGTCTTAACCCAATTAATCCATCTATTGAGGAAATTCATTTTAGTAATAACAATAATAATAGTATCACATCTCATAATGTTATATGAATTTTTCATGTCCATTTTAATCATCATCATCAAATGTTTAGGGTTTGTCTTTCTAAAGTGTGAGCAATTCCCAGGTTGTGAGTATGTTATCAAAGATACTGCTACCAAATATAAAAGTTGTATGTTCACTACCAATTATGATTTTCATTACAGTTCTAATTCAATTGGACATGATCTTAGTTATCACTTTGTCATTCACATTATACAAGGAGATGGGTTTGTGATCCTTAACATTCTTAGGGTTTTCCTTCTTAGGTATGAGGAAAATATGTGTTTGTTTCCAATTTTTTTGGCCTATTTCCATGTTCAAAAAAATAAGTTTCACATTAACCACAAAGTTACCGACAACATACCAAAAAGACCTAAAAAATTTTACATTTAGTCCATTGGGGCAAGTGAATTTACATTTGGGCATGGAGGATAGAACCTGGTAGATTTCAAACCTATTAATTGGCTTACTGAGCTCCTCCCTTTGTTGTGCATTGAGTGATGATAAGTCCTTCCACATTTCCTGTAATAAGTTGATTAACTCTCATCCATTCTATCCTGCCACGGCTTATTATAAAAATTCAAAAAAGCTTCTTCTATACTGTTTGGTTATCTAACTTATGTTACTAGCACATTATTATCCCCTCTCACCTGATTAATTCTATTATTACTCTTATGTTTTTTGGTGATCTTGCGGACCAATTTAGAATTATTGTGACCATTCTGAAGCCACATACTCATATATCTCTGGCCCATGCTATTGTGGCTTGCCTAAATAATGTCTGATGTTTATTATAGAGTTCCCTAAGTTCTCCCTAAAGTCTGTCATCTCCACTAGAGCTATAGTCTCGTATTTCTAGTTTAGAGGTGGCCTCCTCAGTGTCCCTAATCCTATATCCTAAACTACTTGAATTGAGTTTGTAGTTCTTATTAAAGTCTTTCCTTAAGTTATGAAACTTATGGGTAATGTCATGCATAGGATTCCTTGCTTCACTAGTACGCCAAATTTCATATATATTATACAAAGAAGGGGTTGTTGGTTCCAAAGATAGGTTCTCTGGAGTGAAATGGTCTTTTAAAGGCCGTTTAGCTCTAAAGAGTGTCTTGCTCTATGGAGCTAAATGGTTTTTAGAAGGTCATTTGGCTCTAAATATGGTGTTTGAAATGCCCTTTTTTATTTAAGCCCCTTCAAAAGAAATTGGTATTTCATTTTAAGAGCCGTAGAAAAAATTAGTGTTTTTCATTTAAGCACCCTAAAATGTTTAATTATACTTTTAACCCTAGTTAGCATCCAGTCAGTACCCTAGATGCTGACTAGGTAGCCCTAGGGGGATTTTGACAAATAAAATGGCCTTGAGGCTTAAAAAATAATAAAATTTATAAAAAAAATAATTATGAAATGGCCCAATTAAAAATGAAGAAGATGGAGATTGCCAAGGATATCATTGATGCCAAAGATGACAAAGATAACGATACAAAGATGCCAAAGATGCCAAGATACCATGTCCAAAGAAGACCAAATTTTGTATTGAGATTATAGACTCTCGTCTAATATATTTATCTTTACTAAATACAGAAATCAAGTTGGCCCAATGACTTTGAGCCAAACTAAACATAGGAATAGACCTAAACTCAAGTTAAGTCAATAAGATTGAACTAACATGAACAAATATTAAAGATATTTCATCGATTAAACTTAAGTCAAACAAATCCACTTAAGGATTCTATTATGGGGGAAAAATATCTGACGACATGTGGCATGATTGCAAACGCCAAGATAAAAGATCAATTATCACCATAACCATCTTGTTATCCGATGGAGGAGAATGGATTCTATAAGATGCTTGAAATTTGGGAACTAACTGTCTCTAAACTACGGTGAGTTGTCTCGAGGTAGCCTTGATCTTAGGCTGACAACTAACAGTCTTTGGGCTATGTAAGGAGGTTTTCAGCTCATGAAAAAGGTATGCCACATTTTGAGTCCACTGAGATTGATCACTAGCTTAAGTATTACTCTCACTCTTAGAATCCTCTCTCTCTCTCTCTCTCTTACTCTCCCACTCTCCTCCTTGCTTTCCTCTCTATTTGGAGTTCCTGACTTGAGCGTCGGAGCCTTCCCTAGAGCACGAGCACGAGCACTCGCATCCTCTTCCTCTGCAGTTCCTTCTCCCAGCGAGGGGTGATTCTTGGAGGTCGGTCTCGGAGGAAGTATTGATCCTACGACCATGAAGTAGTTTGACTGAGAAGTCTTCTATCACAACCAATCTTTCCCTCAAAATCAAATGAAGCATTGCAACCTTTACCGACCTCTCTCGTTCATAATCAAAATTTGTTTTGATCCCCAGGAGAAGCAGATCTCAGCATCAACAGTTGGCACCACCTGTAGGAAAGATCGGTATTCTTGATCAAGAAGTTGTGAAGCTCTTAATGATTATAAGAGACAAAAGAAGTCATATAGCTGACTAGCTAGACGATAATACTATTGGACGCAAGAGCATCAAAGAAGTTGAAGGCGCTTGCCATGACTAGCCTGTAGTCTTGGAAGAAGACGTTCAAGACTCACAGTACTGAGTTCTTTAAGGGAAGAAAAGGCACCCACCCGAGTGCTTCGACTATTGGAGAAACAGATATTGCAACTCCAACAACCGCCAAGAAACATCGTGGCGGATTCGTTTGACGTGGGACGACGCTCCACTACACACGCCCTGTAGCCTAAAGACAAGGCACGAGCCAGAAGAGAAGAGGAGGTTGCATCATCAACGAGCAGCTCGAGATCGCCTTAACCTCAACCTCAGCTCAAGGACTTCCCGAGACCTCGGTTCAAGGTCATGATCCAAGAAACCAGGAAATGATTGATGTATGGACCCTAAAACGGTCTCTTCTTTTATTCCAAAGATCCTTAAGGCCCCACTCCCCCGGTCGGATTCAGGATGTCGTCCATTGAAATTTATAACAATACCACTAATCTGATCGATTATTTCAGGTCCTTCAAGGCCATGATGTTGCTCCATTGAGCTCTTGACGACATCATGTGTCGAGCATTCCCAGCCACTCTGCGAGGCACAATACAAATATAGTTTACCAACCTCCCCCCAGAGTCTATCTCTTTATTTGAAGAGTTAAGCGAGCTCTTCGTCGGACACTTCATCAGTAGTAAGAAGTAGAGGAAGACCTCGGCAATGCTGATGAGAATAAAGCAACACGAAGGAGAGAGCCTTTGTACCTACGTCCACCGTTTCAATATGAAAACTGTTAAGGTGCTTGACCTCAACCAATCTTTTGTTGTAGTAGCACTGATAGAAGGGTTGTGTCGATCTCCCTTCCAGTTTTTCCTCTTCAAGAAGAAGCCAAAAGATCTTGGCGATCTCTTCGTCATGGCCAATTACATCAATGTCGAGGAGATCAAAGCGGCCAGATGAGAAGAGGCCAGGCAAGAGGAGCCTAAGAGGGAGCAAAACTAGAACCAAGAACCTTGGAAGCATCCCAAGAAGCCAAGGTTTTAACCTTAAGAAGTCCGGAGAAAGGAGGAGTCAGCTCGGTTTCACAACTATGCCCCTCTGAATGCTAACAGTGTTGAGATCCTCATGAAAATATATAATGAGAGTATCGTGAAGTGGCTGCCTAAGATGAAGAACACTGGCAAATGAAAAGATTCAATGAATTACTACAGATTCCATCATGATCGAGGACATGATACAAATGACTACATTCAGTTAAAAGACGAGATTGAGGATTTGATCTAACATGGTCACCTCTCTAAGTACTTGCGATAAGACTTGTCTAAGGAAGGTCCGTCCTCCCAAAAAGGGAACCAACCCATAGCGGGGGTCATACATTATATCTTTGGAGGCCCATCTAGCGAAGGCAACAACAACTAGGCCTATAAGAGCTATGCTCGCACAGGGTGTGTGGTGACACTCGCGCAAGTATACGGTGTCGATCAACTAGTAAAGTACCCTAAGGTAGGGTAGTCGAACCCACATGGATTAACTACTAGTACTAATTGTACTCTATTACCTAGCATAAAATATAGATGGTGGTTTGGTGATCTAACTAATTATCCTAAAGAAAGAACTAACGCGGATAGTTGGTAGATTGGGGGTAATCAGAGATAAGACATGGCACCTCGGATCACAATTTCCCTAGGAATCCCTTGCTAATGATTGACTTCCTAATACTGGTCATCTGGAGACTAGTTCTTAGAGGGTGTGACGGAATACACCTATCTAGTGCAAAACTCGATCTCTCGGCGTGCTAATCAAACCCTATGATCATTCATACCTAACTGTGACCTACGAAGGTATGAAATGTGAGTAAAAGCAATAATAACCACACAAATCACAAGCAATAACACTTATTGTGCTATACTACAACCTAACAAGGTGTATGATCAGGGATCTTGCACATGCATCTATAGAAATCGCAAGCATAAGCATACATAGATGATTCACAAGAACTATCAATAAAGAGGGAACTAATAAATAAAGAAAGTCAATAACAAGTTCATTCTAGGGTTCATGTGTCTGAGCCACCACAGAAGGTTTAGCCTTTTATACTATGGAAAGCCATAACAGAAATACAAGAGGAAGACATAAAGAAAAACAAGAAAATCTCCCTTGCTAATGCCTCCTGTGAAGCTCAGGCATGTTGATCTCAAGCACGCCATGTTAATCATCCCGCAATGCGATTTACGTGATTTTAAATATTCGAGAGTTGCACGGGCTGGAACACGCCCGTGCTCTTTAGCACACCCGTGTCACCCTGATGCACGACTGTGCACCACTCTGCAAGTTGCTTCTTCAATTCTTTTGGCCTTAGATTGTCCTGTTTTTTGTTTCTTTCACTCCAAGTACCTAATTACCTTCTCAATCATGCAAACATACCCAAAGAAAATAGAGAAATCAATACAAGAAAATGGTATAAGTGCATGTAAATATGATAAAAATATATGTATGATCATACACTTATCAAGGTTCCACCGTCCTCATGATGACTCATTGGTGGTCATGGTGACGATTGTCAATTTTGATGTTAGATGAGTTATCATCGATAGTGAGAGCTTGATCGACGTCATCTTTTGGGATGCGTATGAGAAGATGGGTCTTAGACATGAGATGCTAAAGCCTGTGAAGTCCCCATTGGTTGACTTCACTAGGGGAAATACAATCAGAGGGAATTGTCAACCTCCCTTTCACTACCGAATATTTTCCTCGACAATCTACAGTGATGGTAAATTTCCTTGTCATCAAATGCCCCTCTAGTTATAATGTTATACTTGGTAGGCCAACGTTGAACACCCTGAGAGTGGCCATCTCATCTGTTGATGAAGTTCCCAACCAAGCGTAGTTCTTTGAGAACTTCAGGGGTTGATCGGCCATTTGCTTGCAGCAATGCTATGTAGCTTTGCTAGGGGGGAAATGCAGGAGTCCCTAGTGATTAAGATGTAGGGAGGATCTAAGAATAGGCAGTCCTAGAGATCAACCCTATTAAAACCTAGTTATAGTACTACTAGCAGAGGACCGACTAGATCGCTGTGTTCATATAGGTCTGAAATTGCAAGGTGATCAGTAAAGGTAGGAAATTCTGACATTTCTCCGGGACAATGGAAATATCTTCGCCTGGACACTCGAAGACCTATCAGGGTGGATAGAGGGTCATGGAGCATCATCTAAATGTGAATCCTTCCTTCAAACTTGTTATTCAAAAGCGACGTCACTCTGTCCCCAAGCGGCAGTAAGCTATTGAAAAAGAGATCAATAAGATGCTCATAGCAGGCTTTATCCGAGAAGTCCACTATCTAGAAGGGCTCACCAATATGGTTTCAGTCAAGAATGCCACCAGGACATGATGTATATGCATAGACTTCACAGACCTCAATAAAGCATGTCCAAAAAATAGCTTCCCTCTCCCCATGATCGATAAATTGGTCACCTCTATAGTTGGGTATAAGCTGCTAAGCTTCCCATATGTCTCTCGAGATACAACCAAATTAAGATAGTCAAATCAGATAAGGAGAAGACCTCTTTTATCACAGACAAAGCGACATACTTCTATAGAGTTATACCGTTAAGACTGAAGACTACTACCGTGACCTTCCAGAGATTAGTGAATAAAGTCTTTCAAAAGTAAATTGGAAGAAACGTTGAGGTGTATGTTAATGACATACTGGTAAAAAGTGAGAAAGCATATTAGTATATAACTAAACTGGAGGAGACCTTCTGAGTACTCCGAGAACATGAGATGTGCCTTAACCAAAGTAAGTGTGCCTTTGGAGTCCAATCAAGGAAGTTCCTTGGATTTATGGACACTCAGAAAGGAATTGAAACAAATCTCAAGAAGATCAGGGCCATCTTAGAAATGAACTCCCCCAAAACCATCAAAGACAACCAGCAGCATAATGGAAGGTTACCCGTTCTAGGTCGGTTCATTTCAAGGTTGGGTGACAAGAGACTTCTCTTTTACCAAGCTCTCCGAAAAGCCCCCAAGGTTGAACTGTCTAAGGAGTGTGAGAGAGCCTTCTAGTAGATGAAGGAATATTCGAGCTCTCCGCCCCTACTAATCAAACCAAGACACATAGATGAGCTCTTTTCATACCTAGCCTCCACTACATATGCAATCAACTCGGTCCTTCTGAAGGAAGAGGAAGGAATTCAGAAGCCTATGTACTATACCAGTAAGGTCCTGAACCACCCCAAGTTTAGATACCTACCATGGAGAAGTTAGCATATGCCCTAGTTACCTTGGCTTACCAATTGAGGCCTTACTTCTAGTCTTATTGGATTACTGTTTTTACCGACCAACCCTTGAAGCAAGTCTTGCAACAACCCAAGATATTTGGGAGACTAACTAAGTGGGTGGTCGAGCTCAACGAGTTTGACATTAACTATAAGCCTCATACTATTATCAAATCTCAGGCCCTTGCCGACTTAATTGGGAAGCTCACTATCCCAGAAGACAATACTCTCCTGGCCCTGAAGAGAAAGCTAGCCAGGCTGCGTAATCTGACTTGAAGATTCTGTACATAGACGAGTCGGCCATAGAAAGTGGGTTCGGAACTAGCCTAATTTTGAAATCTGCTGAAGGATGGAAGATATCTACTGCTCTCAAGTTCGACTTCAAGATAACGAACAACAAGAATGAGTATAAGGCACTGATTACTGGAATGCAGCTAGGCCTCGTCATTAGAGTTTAGAACCTACATGCCTACACAGACTCTCAGCTGGTTGTCTGACAGATGAATGTGGAGTTTGAGAAGTTGAATGGAAACCTGGCCAAGTACAAGACGTAGTAAAAGAGCTTGCCTCCAAGTTCAAGCAGTTCCAAATTACCAAAATTCCTCAAGCAGAAAACGAGGAGGCCGACTTCCTTACAAAGTTTGTCTCCTCTCTATGTGCCAACCTGATTCAGCCCATTAACCTCCAACACCTCTATGGTAGAAGTATTAAAAGCTGACCAAAAAAGAAAGTCCAAGAGATCCGGGATGAGTCGAGCTAGCTCGACCCTATCTACGACTTGAAATAAGGATCTTTGCCAACAAACAAGACAGAGGCTTGTAGGATTCTCAGTAGGTCGGCCCTCTTTACTATCATTAACAACCAACTATACAAGAGGTCATACACTTTTCCCAACCTAAGATATTTATGCCCTTCTGAAGCGGACTATATCCTCCGAGAAGTAGTTTTGTGGCAATCATCGTTGGCTTATAAGGTCCTCAAGAAAGGGTATTACTGGCAGATCCAAACACAAGATGTAATCGCCCTAGTTTAGAAGTGTAATGTGTACCGATATCACTTGAGAATCTAGTGATAACTGACCACTCAACTCATTTCTATTGTGAATCCAAGGCTATTTGCAAAGTGGGGGATAGACATCCTTCCACCTTTCCCTATAGCGATTCGACAACTAAAGTTCATGATTATTGCCATAAAATATTTCACCAAGAGGGTAGAAGCTAAACCTCTTACAAAGATTATAAACATGCTTGGCAATACTTCATCTGGAAGTCCATCATCCGTAGATTTGGCATCTTAATCACCTTTATAACAAACAATGGGCGACAGTTTGATATCTAGACAATTAGAGAATTCTTTGCAGAGCTGGGTATTAAGGTATGACTAACCTCTGTGACTCATCCCTAAGCCGATGAGCAGGTCAATATCATGAACAAGATTATCCTTTAGAGCCTTAAGGCCAGAATCTAATAGGGTAGCTCCAACTAGGTAAATGAGTTCCCCTGCACATTATGAGCATATTGTACAATTAGCCGAACCCCTACAGGAGAGACTCCATTCAGCCTCACCTATGGCGCAGAAGCTATGATCCACATAAAGATTGGGATGCATATATGTTGAACCCGAGCCTTTGATCAAGAAGCCAATAATGAGGTTCTCCGAGGTAACTGGATCTCCCCTAGAAGAAACGAGACAAAGCATATCTCAGAGCTGCAGCCTACCAACAATAGGTTCAACACTTCTATAACTCCAAGGTGAAAGAGGTCGCATTCTAACCAAGATACCTCATCTTACAAAAGAACATCTTCCAAGGGAATGAGAGTTGTACCAAAAAACTGACTTCTAATTAGGAAGGGCCCTATACTGTAACAGGGATTGTTTGACCTGGCACTTATAGGTTGACAAATATGTTCATGCTAAGCACATAAGATGATAATATTAATAATTGCAATGGAATTTTTCCTCCAAATCATCCACTATTATTGTACATGTGTGATAAGACAATCATTGAGGTCTTAGGCCAAAAGCCTCCGCCCAATCAGGGGCCGAGAAGACTGGTTGTCAAAGCTTGCATGAGCCCCTCAAGCTTTTTAGGGCAAGAATTAAGTTCTCAAGGATCAGATCGTCCCCATCTCCTTTTCGAGGCGTACGGAGGCTGATTGTTAAAGCCCTCGGAACCTCTACACAGATATCACCCCTATTCCCTTCTCGGGAACACAGAGGCTAATTGTCAAAACCCCGAAGACTTCGATACGAGCTATTCAACTTTTTCTAAAGTTTCTTTTTCAGGGAATGGATTTGGTCCAAAGGGGCCAAGTGGCACCCGTCCCCTTTCAGAGCACACAGATGTTGACTACTAAAACCTTGAGGACTTCGACACGGATTTTGTTGTCATGGACCACACACCCGTCCCCTTTCAGAGCACGCAAATATAGAATGCTAAAACCCTGCCGACCTCGACTTAGAAGACCCTCTTCAAGGCGCCCATTTTAGGGTCGGACAATTCGACTCTTTTCAAAGTGCCCTTTTTAGAGCAAGATTCAATCCAAAAGGATCAGGTTGCACCGATACCCTTTTAGGGCACCCAAATATTGACTGCTAAAACACTTAGGATTCAACACGGATTTGGTCACTAGGGTTCAAGTCACACTCGTCCTTTTTCAGGGTACGTAGTTGCTAATTTCTAGAACCTTGCCGACCTCAACTCAGGCGACCCTTTTTAGGGCGTCCTTTTGAGGGCCTAGCTATTTAGCTCTTTTCATAGCGCATTTTTCAGGGCACTCATTGTGGCCAGATCATCGCCCTATCAAGGGTAGAAAAGATGATCAGTAAAGCATTTTGGATTTGCTATTTTTGGTATTTTTTATGACCTGAGGAGAAGGCCATAAGAAGCTGAACCTTCATCTTCTTTATATGACGCGAGTTATCGTCTCCGAGCTATAAGAACTAGGTTCTCAGTTCACTTCAGTCCTGGTGTTAGTTCTCAAAAGAGAGCTATTTAGAGGGCTTAATATCCTAGATTGGGAATAAAGATGGACTGTTAATGATATATTTACAGACAAATATGGGCTCATTTGTATGAAATCAATCTTAACTGATATGTTTACTTGTCTTAGTGAATTTTGATATTAAATGGATCAATTTATGCACTAATGCAAGTTATTTTAATATTGATAGATTGTGAGACTTCTGGAGAAATATAGGGCTGATTATAAGGCAAAAGACAAGTGTGTTCTATGAGGAAAGAGCAAAAAGGAGAATGGAAAAAAGGTTTGAGAGTATCCTGAAGAAGCAGCTGAGGTCATGAATTTAATGGAAGAGCTACAGAACTCGAATCCCAATCTCCATTGTCGGCTTTAAGGCGAAAAGTCAGGAACACCTAGTTAAAGTTTTAGATCAATCTTGGATGAATTGGTTATCCAATCTGACACTTGATAGAGGCTATGAGACTAAAATCACCCATCATTAAGACACTAGAATTGAAGCGTCCACAACACTAATGGTTAAAAACTTGCGAGAAAGCGAGAATCGTGACACTTTCGGATCACTTAATCTTTGGTTTGAGGTCTATATAAACATGGCCATTTTTTCTAGGGTTTTATCAAAGCTTGAGGCGGCAACCTAGTCCTTGGCGGCGATCCGGAGGGATTTAGGTTTCTAAGGCAGGGAAAAGCTCAAGAATGGGGATAAACTTGTTTTAAATGTGTGATTATTAGCTTTATCCCTTGTATTTACTGAATCATGGATGTTTATGTGCAATCTTGCAATACTTTGCTTTCAATGTTCATCATGCATGACTAGAAAATTTATTTGTAGGGTTGTATGACTCATGAATATCACTGTTATCCTATGATTTATTTGGTTGGCTTGCTATTTGGATGTGCTTATGACATGTACCTTCTTAAATCATGTGTCAAAAGGCGATGACAAATCTTTAGCCATGCTTTGCATAGAAATATGTGTGTCTGGATGGTCCATGTATCCTAAGGTGGAAGTTCGGTGTGATAGGCCAGAGTACTGTGGCATAGACATATGTCATAGTTGTCCATAGTTAGGTATAAACTAGGGATAAGCAGTAGCGAAGCCAGGATTTAAGTTCAAAGGGGGCACTATATAAATTTCCAATAAAATTAACAACACCAAATATATTATCAAAATATTAAACTTAATAAAAAAGTTACAGGTTTCCACGACGAGTTTACATGTTCTGAAAACGCCGCATAATAACTTCATTATCAATATTATCAAAAATTTCTTTCTCAATGTAAATAACTAATATGTCATTCAACTATTAATCCTTAATATGATTAAGCAGCTTGGTTTCCACAAAATCCATTGCAGAAAATATTCTTTCAACAATGGTCGTAGAAATAAGCAAAATTAGTGACAATGTCAGTAATCGATAGAGTAAGGGATATACTTTATTTTTTCCCATTTCGACCATCTTAAAGGGAAAATTACTATTCCCTTCAAATATGAAAATCTATACCCAGGTGCATACCAATAATATAATTTGAAGTTGATCATCAAGTACCATGATCTCGATTTCAGAAAAATCTTTTGGATAACACCCAACAAGTTGGATTAGCTTTTCCTTCTCGAAAGCAATGAACAAATTATCAGGATACAAACATGTTACACAAAGAAGTACTTCATTATTTACCTTGTCGAAACGGTCATTTAATTTTTGAAGTTGTATATCAATGATGGAAAAATACAAATCCACACGATAATGATGAAAATTTGTAATCTTATAAGTTTTGCGTCATGATCTACCTCGAGGTATGTAGATATCATCCATGCCATGAACATCTGAACATCAATATTGTGTTTATCACAAAATGATGACACTTGAATCCCAATCATTTTCCCTCATCTCTTGCAATCTTTGCTTAAAAACTTTGACTAAGGTAATTGCATTTGCAATATCTTGGTCTTTCCATTGTAATGCTTTTGACAACTCATTGGAAACTCCGAATATATTCTTTCATCAATATAGACAAAATACAAAGCTATACAATTGCATATTGTCTAATAAATTAGTTACTTCGTATATTTCCTTAGAATTTGATGCATCATCAACAATAATTTCAAGGACTTCAATTGTAGATGAAAACAAAGTGAGCAAGCTAAGTAATGTACCATAGGGTGAGCCGCAACGCGTGTCTCCATGACGTTTGGGTTCGACCATTTGCAACCTCTCCACTTTGTAATGCTTGAGAAATTTGAGCGATATGTTTCTCTTGAAGAATGTCAGAACGCTTGGGTGAATCTCCAACAACATTCACTACACTAGCTAATTGAAGTTGATGAACAAAACAGTTAATGTAAAAAGCACAAGGATTCTCCTTCAAAATAAGTGCTTTCAAACTGTTGAACTCCAATTGCATATTACTAGCTCCATCATAACCTTGTCCCCAAAGTCTAGCTATACTCAATCCATATCTCAAATTGTAGCTTTAAATGAGATAGCGGTGGCACTTGTGACATGCTCAAGGCCTACAAATCATTCAATTACACACCCTTTTTATCCACATAATGCAACATAATAGCCATTTGTTCTTTTATTAAGATGTCACGAGATTAATCAACTAGAATGGAAAAATAAAGCATCTCCGATATCTTTGAAAATCACATTGATGGTTTCAGTTCCAACAGTATTTATAATATCCTTTTGGATATCAGATGATATTAATTTAACATTCTTTGTAGAATTTTATAATGTTACATCTTTGACTTCTTATTTCAAGGTACCCATAAATTTCAAGAGCTCTAGAAAATTACCTTGGTTACTTGAACTAGAAAATTCATCATGACCATGAAAAGGAAGTCCTTGTTGTAAAAAAAAAAAAAAGAAAAAAAAGAAAAATTGAGCACAAACTGATGCCCTCAAGCGAAGACAATATTCAACTTGACCTATGTTGGACTAGTAGTGAAGAAATGTTGTAATGTGTTGCTTTTGGTTCATCAAAGCACTACACTTATTATAAGCATAGTTGTGAGCACTATCAGGGCCTCCAACATGAATTTGAATCTTCTCTTTCTTTTCCCAATTTGAAAACCCTTTACAAACAAAAGAATTATGCGCCCCAATATTTTGTTTATAAAGATAACAACATAGACAAAAAGCTGCATCTTTTGCTACGCTATACTCTAACCAAGTAGGATATTCTTTAAACTAAGTTGGGTTGAATCTTCTAGATTTCTTTCCAAATTGTGTGAGTGGAAAAACATGGTTATATGGTTGACAAGGACCTTTTAGCATATATCTTCTTCGTACTTCATCTTGATCATTAGCATGATAATTCATAATTGGAATTCTTAGCCTAGGATCAGTAGGAAGTTCTGCTAAGTTGACTTCCAAATTACTCTCATTTGCGGTCTCACCATTTCTTCTATTTCCGCAATACTCTTTTTTGCACTCTTAACAAGTGGGGATCGTTGATTCTATCTTTCTTTTAAAATATCTCTCCATAACTTGATACTTGTTTCAAATAATTTGCTTTAGTCAACTACATATAAATTTAATTTGTATATAAATATATAGGGAAAATTGGTTATATTAATTGCTTGTATACACCTGAAAAACAGGTTGAATTGCGGATATGCCCTATTGTTAGGGTCCATTGACAGAAGTTAACCAGATAATCATAACCATGGTTACAACTTAGGTTAATGGTTGAAAAATGTCCAAAAGATCCCTCTTTATATATTTTAACTATTTTAAAATTCAAATTTTTAAAGGGGTATTTTTAAATCTACAATGAAACAAATTTTTCAAGGGTATATATGTAAATGGTATAATGGTCATTTTGCATGTCTACCGTTTGTTAACTGACAGTTTTTTATCTGATTTTAACCCAGGGGTATATATGCAATTGTACCTATTATTCATGGGTATGTATATAATTATGTTTTATTTAGGGGTAAATACGTAATTTCAAAATTATTCAAGATTACACCTGCAAAAAGCCCAAATATATAATTATCATACAACTTATATTTGGTTTAGCAAGTTAATTCGCTCATAGTTATTTTATCAAACACTTAGTAGGCATGTATTTACAATCAAAACTTATATTACTAATTATAAATAAATTCAACAAATTTTCTAAAATCCACATATCATAACAAAATATAATTATTTTAATCAACAATTATCAAAATATGAAACTCAAAATCAAATATCTAATTAAATTTATTGTATTTAAAGTAATAATTTTAACTAAATAAAATAAAATTAAACATATATAAAGATGAATGACTAACTTTCTTGTTTTTGTTTTTTAATTTTTTTTTTTATTCCCCTTGGCCCTTGAAAAGCTCTTTTTGGAAGATAGAGGGGTTATATATGGTTATGGAGTATAAGAGGAAAGACAAAAAAGATTGGAAGATGGTTAAAACCACTAAATCAAGGACAAGAGAGAGAGAGAGAGAGAGAGAGAGAGAGAGAGGATATTATATTTATTTATTTTTTATATAAATATATTATATATTATATAAAAGTGGGAATATATAATATTATTTATATATTTTTTTTAAAAAAAATTACAAAAATCCAAGGGGCACACGCCTCAAGGCTAATGTGGCCTCGCCATTGGGGATCATTAACACGTCACTCGACCCATAGACATATGTGGTAGAGACCATAGGTGTATTCCCTAAACATAGGGAATCATTATCTATGCCCTTGCACATGAAGTCCCCTACCTTGCCACTGAATAGCCCATGTCTGAAGCATAGCAAACCTATATAAAGCATAGGAGAAAACCCATAACATGTCAACGAGGCATACAACCCCAGAATATCATCACTGAGAATTCCCTTTTCCCTTCATCAACATTTAATCACTTTCTAGGAAATTAGAGTAGATTAGAACTTAAACCCAATTGATCGAATGAATGAAAGTAGTACTTTAGTAGGCTAGTACTCAGTTAGTCCAAATCCCAATCCCTGAGGAATTCAACATCAGGACTTACCGATCTTTATTACTTTGACCACGTACCCTTGCATGCGGAGACATAGTGTGTATACTTACCGCCCGTCACCTGGTCAGACTCAAAAATGTGATCTATGAAGGCTTGGAAGACTACTAAGCTTAAAGTCAGTGGCATTAGAGAATCTAAGTCTAAAAGCTGACAACTAAAAGAAGCAACACTTAGTCATACCCAAAGGCGAACAACTCGGAGAAGAAAATCATACAACAATCAATCATCCAAGAAAGAAATCATAAATAAATTGCTTTTTTATTAGTAACCTTGTGGGAATGTATAAGTACAAAGATTAAAAAAAAGAAAATGAAAAAGAAAAATACACAAGGCTTATTTTTTAGGGACTATAGGAAACGCCTTGGCTTCGACGGGGGTAGATGCCTCTCCCTCGATTGGAGCTTACACCTCAGGTTCCACCAAAGCTAATGCTTAAGCCCAACTAAAGTTGGTACCTCTAGGTCAATACAACCTCCGCTTAGACATCGGCAACGCTCTCCTCCGGAGTAGAGGGTAGATATTGAAGAGCACCCTCAAAGTCCAAAGAGGCCAAATCCAACTTAGGATGTTCAAGGCAATCTCCCTGAAGATCTTAAAGCCCTTATTCACTCCTGTGATGGTATGATCGGTGACCACTTCTTCGATTTCTCTCGAGTTCTTGACGTCGACTACTGCCTCCTTTGCTGCCAAGTGCTTCACGGCTTCAACCTCCTCTCGGAACACCCGAGATTCTCTAAAGTTCTCTATAACTTCCTTGCCAAAAGCCTGGAGCTCTTTATGATATTCCTCGGTGAACCTGAAGTCGGCCACAACCTTCTCCGCAACTACCTCTGTTGCCTAACATACAATAATCTCTCACTCCTTCTCCAGATGACGGCTTTATTTTTTTGAAGCTCGCAGGAGATGACGGATGTACTTTATTTCATCGAGAGCCTAAAGCTTATCCTTCCTCTCAGCCTGGACCACCATTTGAAGGTCTGCCTTCTAAAGTTAGAACTCCAAGTTCTCGGCTCTTATTTGAGCCAGGTCAGCCTCAGCCTTCTTTAGCAGTTCTTTGAAGAGGTCCCCAAGCATGAGCTTCTCCCGCAGCTGTTTGGCCATATAGGTCATCAGAAGACCAGACTACTTAATCATAAGACACCTTGCCAGTAATCGGAATACGAAAAACCAAACGTTGAAAGAAAAGTGACCTACTTTCAACCTTGCTAAAGTAAGATACGAGGTCTTTTCTTCTTTACTGAGGCCTCGCAAGGTAGCGAGGTCAGATTTCAGGAAAATAGCCTTGAAGGCCTCGATAGCAGCCACCTTGTCGGTAAAGAGGGACTTCACCTCGGCACTAGTAGAAACCGAGACTGTCCTTGGAAGTAGAGGGGCCTTCAAACCTGAATGTAATTGGAACAGAAGCTATTGAGGGAGTGTTTGGCTTGATATCCGATTCCACTGGAAGGATAACTCAGCGGTGATGAGGTCTCAAAACCAGATCGACTGTGATGTCTGCTTCCTTGACTGCTGAGGCTGGGAATGACTCTAAGGCCTCAAGTTGAGCCCAAGGCCTTTTGGTGGATGCACTTGCTCATTTGAGGCACTTTGCTCACTAAGGGTCAACGACCCCAGATTTCTTCTTCAGGCTTTGAATTAGGAGGTGTCTATTCATTGGGTTTGCTTCACACCTCCTAACCATTGGGTTCGCTTCAAGCAGTAGATCAACAAGTTAGTTATACTTGAAGAAATAGGGCTAAGCAAGTTCTACACAACAAAAAGGCGTCCTACCCGCTAGAAGAAAGGGCCCGACCTCTTGGGGGTTTTCTATAGTGATCAACTTAGCTAATGGAGGAGATTCATTGCTTTGGAGAAAAGTTAATTGTTCCTCTTTAGCAAATGATATCTCAGGATCAAAATAAGAATCTATTGGGGGGTTCCCATGAGGTTGGGACTAACCACCCAAACTTATAGGAGATAAAAAAAAAGAACTCCATTTTCCAATGATGGGCTGACAAGCGAGGCCCTCCCTTAAGAAGGATCTATGAACTTCGAGTGGAAAAGGAGTACCAATCCTCGAAGTTTAGATGCTTTTTTCAAATAAAAAAGAAGGTGGAACCAATGAAGGGTAGGCTGCAGACCAAGGTGGAGGAAGTGGATGACAAACCCACAAAAGATCCTCTAAGAGTTTGGAACAAGTTGATTTGGGGTCAGATTATGGAAGGTCAAAATCTTACAGAACAAACGGGAATGAGAAGACGAAAACCAGCCCTGAACGACTCTACATATACAACCAACTCTCCAAGTCGAGGGGTGTTGGCTTGCTCCTAGGATTTGGAAGCCTATACCTAAACAAAGGAAGAATGTTGAAGTCATCTCCTCCTTGGTCAATCTTAACAAAGCTTAAAGAGGAAGCAATAGACTCAACCCGGCCCGGAACCCTACTCCCTAGAAGCTAAGGGAAGAACTTCCATAACCTTGGCTGAAGCGAAGAAGGATTGCTTGGAGGAGAAACTAAGGGTTTTCTTAAGTAGTGGCAGAGAACGAGACAAGGATCACAACAGTAAAACCCTAGCTCTATGCAACCCTATTTATAGGCAGTACTCACAAGCGTGCTTCCCAAAAGGTTGTTAGTGAAGATCTGATAGCTCAGAAAACTTTCTGAACATACGCACCCGCGGATAGGCGACACGTGGGGTACTACATCTGGACTCTTTGGGATCATCCTATCGAGAGCCGTGCCCATGATCTTCTCCGTCGAATTTGGTCATTACTTTTGTAGATGAGGACATTTTGAAAGCTTTTTGGTCGTGTCCCTTAAAAATCATGACCCGATGATCGAGGTTGATATGGAGCGCCAAACTTGTCAGCTCAATCACATCCTAATAAGCAGCTCTAATTAGGTAGCCAAAAACTCTTGTTAGGTCAGATCATGTCATACATCAACCGACAATCAAATTCTCCAAGCAGAGCCGAGCTGAAGATTGGTCGACCTCAAGTGTTGGGGGGCAAGTGTTATAGGGGAAATATTTGAGGATATGTGGCATAATTGCAAGTACCTAGGTGAAAGATCAAGTGTCATCATAACTGCATAGTAATCTAATGGTAGATGATGGATTCCAGAAAGCGATGAAAGCTGTCAATTAGCTATCTCCAAGCTGGCCAACAGTCTCCAGGTTGGTAATTAACAGTCTTCGGGCTATATAAGGAGGTCCTCAGCTCACGAAGAATGTACGTTGCATTATAAGTCCATTGAGATTGATCGTTAGCTTCAGCATCACTCTCACTCTCGGAATCCTCTCTCCCACTCTCTCACTCTCCTCCTTGCTCTAGTCTCCATTTAGAGTCCTTGACTTTAGCGTCGGATCCTCCCTCGGAGCATGAGGGCTCCCACCCTCTTTTTTTTGTAGTCCTTTCTCCCTGTGAGACATGATTCTTAGAGGCCGATCTAAGGAGGAAGTGTTGATCTGGCGAGCACAAAGGAGTTTGCCCTATAAGTCGTCTATCACAGCTGATCTCTCTCTCAAAATCAACTCACTACAACCTTCACTAACCTCTTTCACCCGTTGATCGAGATCTATTCTGACCATAGGAGGAGTAGATATTAGTATCAACAAATTCAATTCAGATATTTTCATCAAGAGATCATTCAATTGATTAAACTAAGTTCAACAAATTAAAATAAAATCATACTTAAAACAAGACAACTTAAACAAATCTAGGGTAATTTATATCAATTAAGTCAAAGTAAAAAAAGTTAAACATGAGAGATGATCCCATGGTCTCAGTTCCATGGAATCATCCATGGAGTCGAGCCATGAGATCATCACAGCCACAAAGGACGCCTCGAGTTGTGTGGGCGTCGCACATCTCGAGGTGCCTAGAAAGATAGCCACAAAATATGTGATGCCCATTCATCTCGAAACGCCCTTTGTGTTGTGATGATCTGATGGCTTGGTTCCATGGATTATGGAACTGAGACCATGGAATCGTTTCTCTGAAACTGAACCTATACTCAGGAAGTAAATCGTCCTGTATGGGCCATACAAATTATTTGTCAAAGTGTACGTAATTATATATAGTCCTTGATCATTAGTTTTTATTCAACTTTCATTAAAGTTAAAAAAATATCTATGAAAAGAAAAAGAGAAAGAAAAAACAAATAGAATAAAAAGGACAAGGGGACATAAGAGTTGAATACAAGGCAAGTCATTGAAAATGAAGCAATGAGGTTGATTGACCAAACATGTACTTTCAAACCCCCATAATCTTCATGGTTGATACTTTGATTAGTTTTAGATTAGACTAATAAATTATGATAGACATGGACAGCACCCATTATGGAAAAGAGTTGTTCAACTTCTATTAGTCTATTAGTCAAATGATGAATTGACCATCCATCCATCCATCCATCCATCATAATAAGCTCATCAACATCTCAATCAAATAAACTCCAAAAACATCACAATCTCTTTGTTGAAAGTCACCTAATCTTAAACCTAAATTCAAATACCACCTACCATGCAATGCAATGCATAACAACCCATCAAATTATCTGCTAATTAGAATGTATTTCATGAATATCAAAAAGTAGTTCCTCGGTATTAGCACTGATATGTGATTCACGAATCACGAGGTATAATTCACGGTCACCATTACCGGAGCACATGTTCGCTGTTCCGGTCTAAACAGCAAACCCGCTCCAGAAATCGAGGACCGGATCATTCTAACCACGTGTCTATATATTATTGGTTCCAAGGGCACCTTCGAGTGAGGAAGACCAGCGTACTCTAGTACTCATGTTCTTACGTCAATCCACTGTCCAAAATCAAACAGCGTAGGCTCCTATTTAGTAACTTCAGCCGTTAAGATTGCTTCGTGATTCAAAGATCTAATCACGATACAATATCAACGGATTACATGGATTCAACGGTAACCACGTTGTTCACAAAAAAACACCAACTTGTTCCCTTATTCCTCTTCTTCGCCTTTGACTTCCAGCCTTATACCCCCTCCTCCTGCTTCTCATCTCCGGCTGGAAATCGGATCCTCCCTTCTCGGATCCACCTCCGGACCCGAATCCGATAAAAAAACAATTAAGCAACTCCGCCTCCTCCGCCGGAATACCTTACCGCCTCCTCCCCCTCCACTAACCCTAGAGTCCTACCCGGCGGCGCCGGCGCCGGCGATGAGCTGAGAGATGGGTTGCGTCATCGGCAAGGCGGCGCCGCCACCTTCACCGACCAGGGACGGACACCGGAACCACCACTCTGCCTCCAAGATCGACGCTCCCGAACGTGACTCCGACCCCAAACCCATTGATGAGAAGCCCCAGAAGCCCCACGGCGAGCGGCGACGCCGCCCCCGCCCCGACCCCCGCCTCGGTAACCCCCCTAAAGCCCTCCACGGTGAGCAAGTTGCCGCTGGCTGGCCCGCCTGGCTCTCCGCCGTCGCTGGCGAGGCCATCAATGGGTGGACCCCTCGCCGCGCCGACTCCTACGAGAAGCTCGACAAGGTGCGCCTCACTCCGTTTTCTCCATTTTTTTTTTTTTTTTTTTTTTTTTTTGCAGTTTCTGATTTGGATTTTGGTGTTAGATTGGGCAAGGGACGTATAGCAACGTGTACAAGGCTCGAGACACGCTGACGGGGAGAATCGTGGCATTGAAGAAGGTGCGGTTTGATAATTTGGAGCCGGAGAGCGTGAGGTTCATGGCCAGAGAGATCTTGATTCTTCGGAAGTTGGATCATCCCAATGTGGTGAAGCTGGAGGGTTTGGTTACTTCTCGGATGTCTTGTAGCTTGTACCTTGTTTTTGAATATATGGAGCATGATCTTGCTGGTCTTGCTGCTAGTCCTGGGATCAAATTCACCGAGCCTCAGGTCCAACCTTTCTTCTTGATCTTGGTTGTGATATTTTTTTTTTCAGGGTATGTTTTAATGCTGTGAAGTTCTTTGTTTGACCAGGTGAAGTGCTACATGAAGCAGTTACTATCAGGGCTTGAGCATTGCCATAATCGGCATGTGCTCCACCGTGATATCAAAGGCTCCAATCTTTTGCTTGATAATGCTGGGTTACTCAAGATTGCAGATTTTGGGCTTGCTTCATTCTTTGATCCTGATCATAAGCAGCCGATGACAAGCAGGGTAGTTACTCTCTGGTATGCGGCCTCGGAACTTCTTCTAGGTGCTACTTATTATGGAGTTGGTGTGGATCTTTGGAGTGCTGGATGCATTTTGGCTGAGCTTTTGGCTGGGAAACCTATAATGCCTGGCCGAACTGAGGTATATCCTGATGGCCATGTCCTCTCAATTGGCTTTTGTTGCAGTTAACTCCGGCAATTATTTATCTGCTTTCCCTGCTAACTAATGATATTCAGTTATTTTTTCCAACCTTTTGTTTCTTTCTAGATGAAATTTCAGGATTTTCTTGATTTGATGTGTTATTACTCGCATTTTTGCTTTGATAGTTTTGTTGAGTGTTCCTATAACTCAATTAACCTTAGAATATATCTTGATGGATTGTATTGCGTTTTCTAATATGATATTTTTTATTGATGATGTTCATCAATGTCCATTTTTTGCTTTCATGTTTCCTAGAGTCTCTGCCCCTCTCTAACCCTCTTTTGTTATGTCATGAAGATAACAAGTTATAGAAATTGAGGTATTGATGACTATGTTGTTAATACTTGGGATTTAATTATTCCAACTTCTATTCTTTGTGTCACAGAATAGTTAATTTTCTGCAGAGAATTCTTATACTATCCCACACATGCTGCATTTCAATTTTTTTATTATTAGGGAAGATGAAAATTCTAAATCACTAAACCAAAAATATTTAGTGGTTTTGCATATGATGCTTCATTTTGCATCAATGATATTTTAAACTAGTTCTTTTTTACTTCTTAATGTGGTTTTGTGCAAGATTAAGTTAATGTGAGTGATTGAAACATTGTTTTTGTACCTGAAGTATGGATGATGTACAGAAAGTACAAAGCTCCCGCTATATGCGGGGTTTGGGGAAAGGTCGGACCACTTGGGTCTATTATATGCAGCCTAACCCTGTTTTATTTTTGCAAGAGGCTTTTTCGACGGCTTGAACCCGTGACCTTCATGTCATATGGTGACAACTTTACTAATGCACCAAGGCTCCCATTCCATTCCGTTTTTTTTTTTTTTTTCAAGGATGATGTACAGAAGCTATAGATAATTCCAGTCTTATCTTTTGAAAATTCTAAAAGGTCAAGAATATTTTGGCACTTCTGAAGAATGTTGACATATTGGGATGAGAAAAAAAAACAATAAATAAATGTTTGATATACTATAGTGGAGGGAGAGTTACTGATGGAACAATGACTGTACAGGTTTATGAAATACTTGACCTCACCTTTTCCATGCAAACTTCATGTAACCCATATTCTCCTTGAAATCCGCATCAATATTTGGGCAAAGATTGTCTCCTGACTCTTGCTTAAGTGGTGTTTATATTGAAATAGCGATTCAAATGTATTAGTAATAATGTATGCTATCCACTGATCCTCTTTAGAAGTGCCTTTTAAGAAAGTTCAATAAATGAAAAGTGCCATAATCTTGAAATGATTGGCCAGAGTATGATCTTTTATAGCTTATTGTTTAACTTTTCCTCATTCTTAATCTTTTTATCCTGATAGAGACGTATAATGTGGTCATCCCTTTTGGTTTAGAATTAACAATGTCTACATCTTTTCAGGTGGAGCAGCTACATAAGATTTTCAAGCTTTGTGGCTCTCCTACAGATGAATATTGGAAGAAGGCCAAGTTGCCTCATGCTACAATATTTAAGCCCCAACAACCATATAAACGGTGCATACAGGAGACATTTAAAGATTTCCCACCATCTTCACTGCCTTTAATTGAAACTCTTCTTGCAATTGACCCTGCTGAACGTCAAACTGCTTCTGCCGCATTAGGGAGAGAAGTAAGTTTTAGATCTTCCTAAACACCTACTTCTTATGTCACCCTCTAGGTAGTACTACTATGCTGATATTTTATTGCAAATGCTTGCCTTTGAAGGAGTTTCCAGCTGTGCACTTCTTCTCTTTTTCTCTAGTATTAATATTAAGACTAATATCTTGTGGCAACTTTATTGGGCTTGCCCTTTCCAATGCCAACAATGTCAATAATAAAACCCTCAGAAAATGACTCTTTGTTTTTTTATGTTCATATTTTTACAGTTGGGATCTTCATTTGAGTAAGCAAAATAAACTATTTCCTCTCATTGTCATCATAGTCACTTGAATAACTGGTACTAAAGTTTATGCATCTCTATAACTTATACCTATTTGAATGGAGCATTAGCTTCTATCCAATTTCAGTTGTGAAAAGAATTTTTTGTGTTTTGATAGAGCATGATATTGACTTCGATTTCAGTAGTAGAATTTTGGAATATGATGATGACTGGAAGAACATCAACTTCCTAAACATCTCTGGTTATTTGCTTGGCGCCTTGTGCGTATTTATGCTATTTATTAGCTGTATTTTGCTTGCTACAGTAGTCTGATTCCTAACAGTCTTTTTCTAAGTTGCTGGTGATCATAATGGACTTTTGTTTGATTATGTGCTACTTATGCCACATGCAACGTAGTAATTATCTTTTTGTCAGTAAGTAGGCAATGCCCATGGCCTCCATTGCCTTCCCATGAATTTACTGCATTCTGGACTTCCATTTACACGTTTGCTAAAACAATTCATGCATGTAATTTTTGTCATCACCAAGCTGTAACTCCTGCATGAGATGGAAGGGCACCAAAATCGGAGCAGTATGACAGGGCTTGACTTGCTTAGTTCTGAAGCCCTATTTTAGTCAAAGCCTAAACTAGTAACAAGTGAAATTTATGTAGCAGTTAACTTGTTTTGTTGATCAAATATGGGCAAGAGAAAATATTACCTTATTTCTTGTCAGCCAAGCTTAGATTATACTTCATACTTTGGGTCTTTTTAACTCCATCACTGGGATGATTTTTGTTGTGCAGTTCTTTACAACTGAACCTTTTGCATGTGAGCCCTCAGTCTTCCAAAATATCCTCCAAGCAAAGAGATGGATGCTAAACGGAGGGATGAAGAAGCTAGAAGGTATGATTCCTGACAATGTTTTGGAATTTTTTTTTTCTCTTAATTTTTTTCTAATGAGAATGCTTTCGTTGTTGTTAATTACATAGAAGAGCAATCAGCTTTTAACATATTAGAATACTTCCTTGAAAATGCTCATTGAAGCTTTTAAAGCAATCATCAAAATAAATGTCATAAGTTTTTAGTACTTGGTTACTCTTAAATTGAATAGAGAGGTGTGGGATGTTTTCTGTGTTACACTGATACCACCTATCTGGGAATAGGTATTCTCAGGGTTATGTTTTTCTTTGGAGGCAAAAAGTTTGTCCTTATTTTGGCTTCTAGCAATACTACCCATTGGCCTCTAAACTCCAACAACAAATGCCTTAAGATCACATAAAAAAAATCTGAATTTATGGTTTTTTTTTTTTTTTGCCCTCTCTATCTGCTGTTTTTTTTTAATCTACCTTTTCTTTTCCTTATCTTTTCAAAGCTTCACAACTCTTCTTTATCTTTTCCTTATCTTTTTAAATGTTTTTACTTTTCATCAACTTTTTCATATTTTCCTTTTTTTTTAGTTCTCATGTGATTTTTCTGATTTTATAAATTTTATCTTGTTTTAGTTTGAATCTCAATGAGTAAAATCTTTCATCTGGTTTTGGTAGTTTCCTTTCTCTAGAAACTAAAAAGACATCCTCCTTGTCCAATTTCTTACTCTATATATGGCTGAATCCTGTACTGTGTCCCAATAACATTGGATTTCTCTGAATACCATATTATTAGATTAAAAAGATCAAGCATGATATACATTTTCCTTGCATTACAGTGCAAACAGTGTAATTTGTTTTTGGCACTGGTGTAGGAGATTGAAACCATCATATATAGGTACATTTTGAACCTTACAGTAGATACTTTCTAATCTTGAGTTTGAAAATGTCAAATCAAACATAAGTAGCCATTTTCCAAGATAAATGACCCATCAAGAGTCTTTTGTGTTGTCTGTATTGAAGTCAAAGTACAAGTCACAGAGTGGCTATAGTTTAATTGTGTAAAAGATGGAAAGGTTTATAAAGGAATTAAGATAAATGCTAAATGAAAGGTCCTTGGATTAGATTATATTTTAGTCAATATTGTAGCATAATAAGCCTGATGTGAAGATCTTCTATTGAAGTCATAGACTTTCTATTTTTCCGTTCCCGGGTCAGGTTTAATATTATCTTTCTCAACATTTGCATTAATTTAAACCCAGTTCACCTAAACATTCTAAATATCTCATCAGGCCTCTAGGCATGAGATTTAAATATATTTTCTTGTTAATGTGGTATCATTTAAGAAAATAAATTAAAATTTATGTTGATTCAATTAATCATACTTAACATTTTGCTAACCATTTGATTTTGTAAGTGCCTTTCTAGTATAGTTGATCTCAAAATTTTATGAAAAGTCATCTATGCAATATGAAAAAGGGTGTACAAGAAACAGTTGGCATGGAGAATTCATCATTTAATAAATAATTGATTAACAATTAAGTGAAAGTGGAAACAACATGGAGAATTCATCATTTAATGAAGTTGTCGACATGTAATCTAGAGGTCACAGGTTCGAGTCGTGGAAACAACCTCTTGCCAAAAAAGCAAGGTAAGGCTCCATACAATAGACCCAAGTGGTCCGACCCTTCCCCAAACCCCACACATAGCGGGAGCTTTGTAGCTCTAGGATGCCCTTTTTGAAAGTGTAGGATGCTTGATTTGAAGGTAAAGTCTTGATCCCGCATTTCAATATGTCAATGCTGCTTGTTTGATTGATTGAGTTGGTGTAGAATCCACTCAACTTTTTCTAAAATTTGAAATTATAGCTTGTAAGATTTAGGGGATACTGCCTTTCATTGTTCTTCTTGGTTGGTGACAGTTGCCAAAATTTTGGTGGCAGTAGTCTAGTCAACACTTTGATGGATCTTGCCTGGTTAACTATATTTTCTTTCATGTAAAGAGTATCTGCCAATAAAAATATTATAAATTTTGCAGGCAAAACTAACCATTTATAAACTTAAGTAACATCAATAACTATTGGTGTTCAGGAATTGAAGTTTAGCTAGTGAGTCTGCATTGGTTTTATGAAGGTAATATATGTATGTAAGCCTTTTCAAATAATCTTCAAATCCAGAATCAAAATCAACCTCTGCAGTAAGTTTGCCAGTTAGGTATTGAATATCAGGTGAAGGTCTTCAAAGTACTTAAAATTTATGAAAAATTACAATTTGATACCTTCACTTTCCTTTGGTCAAGATTGTTTTATTCATGTAATCGTTGGCGGCTTTGTATCTAGAAATTGACAGTATTAAATTGCATCACTAGTTTGCTGGTCAAAAGCTTATTTCAGAAAAGAAATCCGACATTTTTCAGATATAACAGAGTAGTTATTCTAAATCATGGATGCGTTTCCAGTGATTAGTTATTAATAGATTTTATAAAAAGTATCAAGTTATTGAACAAACTGGCTGGAGTCGGTTCCTAGACTGAAATGTGTTGATGACTAAATTCTGAAATCTTAATGGGACTTCTTTGTAAGATAAGAAATGCACAAAGACTATAACTATAAATTACTTAGCAGTTTGAAAGCATTTTCCAACTTCTTATTTATTGTGTGTCTACCAATAAGTCGGCAATTATGGTTAGCAAACTTCATTTCAGTCCAAGAGCTTAATGTATACTGTTATTTTTGGAGAATGTGAATTACGCATACTGAGAAGTTGCATTTATAACTTAACTATAGGCTGAGAGCTGCTGGTGGAAAAGCTCATGGGGATGGAGGAAAGAAGACCATCGGGATGCGTCCTGCTAGGGCAATTCCTGGCCCAGATGCTAATGCTGAACTTCAAGCAAATCTTGATGTATGGCATATGCTGCTACCTCCAAATGTTTCTTTGCCTTCATTTTATTATTTTCAGTTATTGATCAACAAGCTAATTTGAAAATTATCATGCATTAATCTTCTTTCAGGGGGATTATGAGATCAAATTTTGTGAAACAGTAACAAATAAAAACCACCTGTCACTTACTGAAGTCTATTTACCCAGATTCTGACAAAAGGAAAAAGTAAAAAAATAATCCAAAATTTTTTGGAAAGATATTATTAAAAGAATTCAGATATTGTACAAAATTAAAGGGCTGTCATAGACTCGTAGATAAATACAGGTTTTGTGCTATCTCAGGTAATAGACTCATGGATGCATGGAAGTGTTTGCCTGCTTCAATAGTATTTGAACCTGACCAATCTGACTTTAGCCTTGAACTTCTCTGAATATGCATGGTACTTCATGGTTACATTTAGATCGTAAGAGATACGTTTCTTCTGCTGGTCAAAATTTTCTTTTAGTAAAACATGGCTTTCTGTCTACCATATATCAACCCTCTGATTTTGTTTTCCTATCATTTTCCTATTGCTTTGATTTGAGATGGTAAACCGTTTTTCCCTTGTGCGGTCTTTCAAGATCTATGGCATTTTAGAGTATTGATCTTCTCTAAAGAACATATACGAAGTTTCAAATTTTCAATATATTCTCTGATTTTGCTCGCCATGTGTTATGCTCTACAGCATTCACATGAACTTTCTACATCACCTGGCCTGCCACTTCCCTGATTTTTTACTTTTATGTTTCTATACATCAATTTATACTGGCAAAAGGTCCCATCCATCTTGCTGCTTCTTGAGGAAATCCTTTTAGCATTGTCAAGATAATCACTGTAATTTTACGGCGTTTGATTGGAAAAGGTTTATTTCCACTTTTAGTTTACTGGCTTGTTTCATGGTGACATGCGCTTAATGGGTATCCTTTATTTGTTTAAAATGAACTTATGAATCAAGTCACATACCTTTTGTTGTTTCTGTTCTAAATACAGAGAAGGCGCCTTATTTCACATGCAAATGCAAAGTGCAAGAGTGAGAAGTTTCCACCTCCACACCAGGATGGTGCACTTGGCTTCCCTGTGGGTTCTTAAACTTCACATGGATCCTCCAGGCTATGATATTCCTGATACTTCTTCATTCAGCACAATATTTCCCTCCCAGAAAGGGGCACCTATCTCAACTTGGTCTGGACCATTAGTAGATCCTGCTGCTGTTGGCCATCCAAGGAGAAAGAAACATTCTGCAAAGGAGATTCAGAAAGGCAAGACTAATATTCAGGTGAGATAAACTTAGAATGGTCATGCAGTCAGACAATCATAATCCTCCACTGACCCCACATCCAGGATTTGTTTCCAAGGTGCATTATTCTGTAAACAGTCCAGAATCAACTTTACTACACAGAGGTAAAATCTTGTGTATTAAGTTATTCTTTTCTTCGTGTTTCATTCTCATTCCCTTCCTGGTCAATGATTTTTTTGACGGTGCCCTTTGGTATATAGGCTGGAGAAGAAGCTTCCATTACCATGTATATTTTGATTCTCTTTTTTTTTTTTTACTTCCTGTATTGAGACTGAATGCTGGCTTAGATTAGTTGAGACATAAAATAGTTTTGCATCCATTCATCTATTTTTATTTCTTTTCTTTTATTGCCTTTTGATTATGCTTTATTCCCCCTTCTACTAAATGCCTGCTATATTAGTTGAGACAAATAAATAGCATGGATTCAACTCAACCATTTGTATCATTTTCCTCCAGTCATTCATAAAATACTGTGTTTAGATACATTCTTGGATCAATGCAAATATTCTTGTCTATTCAATTATAAATTTTGAATAGAACATAATGGAGTGATGCTCTATTATTGTATAATTTCTTTTTCTTTATCTTGGAATTAATTTCCAAGCATGACAATTATTTTGAGAAAGTTTGATCAATTTGGAGACTGACTGAGTGAATGGACAATATTGTGCTTGCTTACAAGCCAAATGCATGGAACTGGAATTGTTGATCATATTTGTATGTATGTTATTGATATGGATCCCCATTGACAAGGAACTTAACCCCAAAAGCTTATGCTAGCAGGTGGTCACTGAGACTTTATTTTTTGATAAATGGTGACTGAGACTTTCACATACATAGAAATTAACTCAAATAAAGTCTATGTTTGATGTGAGTAGGGTGGGCATTCTATCCATTTCTTTGCTGTATAAATAAATGTCTTGAAGGTAGAGAGGCAGGCATGGATGCTAGTGGTGGACAAGGTGGCGGATATTAACCGGGGAGATGTATTTGGTATCTCCATCGACAAGGAACTTGGCAACAATGAGATTGGCGGCCTCACTTGGATGGTAAGGGTCCCAAAACAAGTACTTTGTTCTGTCTGCACACATTGAAGATGTAGGCCCACATGGGATTATGCCTGAGAATGGCCCATTCCTACAGCATGATACACTTGCTGACTCAAACCCTGCACAAGCCTTATTGTTGTTATTATTCAGGTATCACTATTAATAATGTTATTATTATGGTAGGATTAGAAAAAATGTAATTACCATAATATTGATAATTTGTGATTAGTTCCATGACGATATCATAAACATTTGCTAGGACAAACTTGGCTCCTGGAAGCCTTTCATTTAGTTCAGTCATTAGATCTCTAAACCTCTCATTGTAGTGCATTGCTAGTTGATTTGGTAGACTAGCACATTCATTCTCACCAACTTGGTTTATTGTTTTCTGATAAGGAATGCAACCTATTGGCCCCACATTCCCCACCACAAATTTTCTTGCATCAAGATTGTATAACCGCTGTCATAAAAGAAACATGTTATATATATATATATATATATATATATATATATATATATATATATATATAAAATTAGATTGGTAGATAGATAGCTAGATGCATTTAGATCAATGCATGAATGTCTATCTGTGTTTGTGTCTGTGTAAAATAGAAAGATACAGAGATAGAGAGTACCGCAAGTTGTTCTCATAAAATTGTCAATAAGATTGCCCACAAATTCATCTGGTGTCTCCAATATTCTTTCTCCCGTGGAGAAAACAGGAAGGAGATAGTTATTTAGAAAGTCATTTGATCCTATGCTGATTGAGAAGATTGCTTTGCCTAAGAATTCTTTTGCTTGGGCTTTTCCTAGAAGTTGATCCAATTGTTGCCTTGTTGTGTTGAAGTAATCCACTTGCACAGACATCCCCAGTCTGTTAACCTACCATATTTTATCTCTTGATCAGAAAAAAACAAGGATGAAATTTCAAAATCTCAGACGAGTTAATGTAGTTGAAAGGATGTAGAATTCATACAAATATTCTCCCTGTTTGATTCATTATCCCTCCTCCACCAGAAGCATAGTTTACTCCATGCAATATAGAAGGGCCTTTTGTGTCTGGGGCTAGGAATGGTTGTGGATAGTTTTGCTGCCCTAATTCTTCCACTGTGAAAAAATTGAATGAATGAATGATATCTGAAATAATAATAGTCCTACATTTACTTGAATATGAGAACATTGACCGTGATCTTTCTCTTTTTTCTCATATTCTGGTTCTTGGTGTATTTGAGTTTGTCACTGGTGAGTTTGTGTTCTTTATGCACATAGGAAAAGAAAATTAATTATATGGGCTTATCTACATGTATTATGAACAGGTATTGATAAGCCTTTTTTCTTGTATGGGTAAATTTTTAGCTGTATTAGATTTTTACTTCCTGTCGGCTTAATTTTTTAGTTGAAATTATTCCTACATGTATATAAACATGTGCGTGTAAGCTTTTTTCTTATCAGTGTAATTTTTAGTTGTATCTACCACAGTCACGTAAAGTTTGGTTTGACTTCCTTTGGGCTTAAATTTTTAGATTATTTCTAGACCCGCAGATATATGAACTGATATTGCCGACAATTGTTTTTCTTGTCTAGGTAAACTTTAGTTTTATCCTTTTGTATTAAATTTAGTTTATAGGATGAATGGAGCCCAATGGTGTAATACTCACAGATGATGTCTGCAATGGTCCTGCCATTGGTGTATCTTCCAGTTGGCTGGCCATTGGAGGCTTTGAAATCAATGCCATTGGGAGGTATATCAGCTCTGGAGAGTGTCTGCAGGTAGTTGTTGTTTCCTGCATCGACAAGTGAATCTCCAAAGATGAAGCATACCGGGCTGGTCTTATCGCCTTTTCCGACGGTGGCCACCATGGCCCAAACTAGCAGCCACCAAAAGAGTGCCATCGTTTTTCCTTTCAGGACTTGGTAGACTCTGTAGTTATCTAGCACGCGGCACTTGAACATGCATGGATAGATAGGTAGATAGATGGGTAGTCCCCCTAGCTCCGTGGGTTTATATATGCCACTTGGTATTCCTTCAGGTTTTTGTTTGTGTTGGTTGGTGTGACTTTGTTTTTATTTTTTTCCCATTGGAACAAGACTTCTAGAAATATGAGAGAGAGAGAGAGGCTGACTGATCGACGCAAACATGGATGGTTGAGAATTTGGATACTGCTTAGGTGGGAGATTTCAATAACAATTTGACACAACCAATAGTGTTGTCCTGCTAAAATGAAGTGAAGTGAGGATCTAAATTGATCATATTTTAGCTTTTCTTCCTTTATAATCCTTCCATGCATTCTCAGTTAAAAAATGGCCACTGTAAAATAATTAATTCTCAAAAGTTGTTGGCAAATTGACTTTGTGATTAGTGAACGCCAGTTTTATAATAATAATAATAATAATAATAATAATAATAATAATAATTAGTATGAAAAGGATGAAGCTGGCGCTTCAAATATAGATCTATGTGTCTGGACTAATTCATATTAAAAAAAATAATTAAAAAAAATCAGATGTGTCTGGACTAATTCTATCTTAAATTTGGGGTTAGAAATTTAAAATTGTATTGTTATATTAAAAATTAATAAAGTTAAAAAATAAATTAAAATGTAAAAATCTTTGAAATCTTATAATACATTTAAGAACATATTTTGATGTCAATTTTCATATTTTAAAATGTAAATTTTAATGAGATAAATTTTTATATAAGACATAATATTTTTTTTAAATAAAAAAAATTCAGGATGATGACTTAGTTATAAAATTTCCAATTCTATTGAATCATTTAATGAGAATTTAATATTTTTAAAATGATTTTTAGTATATTTTAACAATAAATCTAATTCATTATTGAGAATTTTAAAACAATTTCAAAACAATTTAAAGTGAGAGAATTGGTATAGATATCAATTTTTATTTATTTTTGAAATTTTATGCAAAATCTCGCTTTATGATGAAGTCAATATTTGTAATATGCCTACAAAATATACTTGCAAATAAAATTTTAGCAAGACCCGTTGAAGAAGGAAGAAGAGGATAAAGGACTTTAGAGGGAATATGAACAATACATAACAGAGGAGGAGGAGGCCATCTGGAGGAAAAGATCATGGGTTCAGTAGTTACAAGAAGGGGAAAACAACACCAATTTCTTCCATGTAATGACAAATCATCGAAAGAGTAGAAACTGGATCAACAGAATTGGGTTGAAGGATCGTTGGTGGACGACCCGAGGCAAATCGTAGCAACTATTAGCAATCACTGCAAAGGTCTTTTTAGAGACAGAAGGGAAAGACGGTATACAACAAATTGGTGCCGCCTTTTCTACCACAAGGAGAGAGCTGACCTGAACCAGTTGGAGCAACCTTTCTCATTGAAGAAAATTAGAGAAGCACTCTTCCAACTGAATCCGGACAAAGCCCCGGGTCCGGACGGCTTCCCTATGGCCTTCTATCAGCAGGGGTGGGAGATGATCTAATCAGATATGGTGAAACTATTTAAGGACTTATTCAAGGGAGAAGCGCAGCTTGAGCGGCTCAATTGGGCTCACATTCTTTTGATCCCCAAAGTGGAAGCCCCAAGAAAGTTTAAGGATTATAGACCCATCAACCTGATAAACTATTCCATAAAGATCATAAAAAAGGTCCTCGCCAACGACATGCAAGCGATCATAGAAAAAAGGGTGGATGAGACACAAACAACATTTATAAAAGGTAGATGCATTTAGGACAATATTGTGGCGACCGAGGAGTTGATTCATGGCATGAGGTGAACCAACACAAATAGAGCCTTAATCAAAATTGATTTTGAAAAGGCGTTTGATATGATAGACTAGGAATTCCTGCTAGAGATCCTTGTGGCAAGAGGCTTTAGACCCAGTTGGCTTAGATGGATCTGGGCGATCCTTACTACACCAAAGGCCAAGTTCCTTATTAATGGACAACTCATAAGATATATCATGCATAAAAGGGGACTCTGTCAGGGGGACCCCCTGTCCCCCTTCTATTTGTATTGGTAGGAGACGTTTTTAGGACTATGCTAACATCGGCCACCAAGGAAGGGGTGTTTAAGGGTGTTCGGTGTAGACCCAGTGTGGACGATGAAATCACCTCACTACAATATGTAGATGACCTCATCGTTTTCAGCTTAAGAAAGCCAAGACACCTGCAAACCCTGAAGCTGATTTTCTACCTTTTTGAGGGGTTGTTAGGGCTTAGTATCAACTCCCACAAGATTGCTCTGATCTCGATCATACTCGGATCACATAATGTGCAGCAATTGGTCGATATTATAAACTGCTCTGTTGGGGCGCTACCGTGCATGTACTTGGGACTGCCGATCTTGAGGACTAAACCGAGAAAGGCGGACTGGCTTGGTTTAATTGACAAAATCAGGAGGCGAATCAGCTCATAGAAGAGGAAGTTACTCTCCAAGGGAGGGAGAATCACCCTCATTAATGCAGTATCATCTGCAATCCCTAATCATTGGATAGCAATATATAGTGTTGACGCAGAAATCGGTGTCCATCTCGGGATTAGGCCCGATCTCTTATCAATGGTTAAATTTGTAATTTTGAGGGATTGCTTCATGGAGATGTGTCTTCTTCGTATGGAGATAAGTCTTCCTCTTATAGAGATGTGTCTTCTTAGTGGTGGAGAAGATGATCCCTCGAGAAGAAGAGATCATATCTAGCTTTATGGAGAGGAGTCTTTTCTTTGCTATTGATTTTTAGGAGAGGAAGAGCTTCATCGAGATCCCCTCCTCCCCTTTGACCTGAGCCTCCTCCTTTGTTTCTTTCCTTCATTCCTCCTTCAACTGTTCTGCGTCCAACACCTCACCTCCCACTCACTCCTTGATTTCAGTGCTCATTCCCCAAAATCATGCATGTGGCTCGCTTTCCAAGCTTCTCATAATCCGTGTATCATCATCCTAGTGAGTCGCGTGTCAGCATCTTAGTGGTTGAATATTTTACCCATAATACCAGACCCCCCCTAAGTATACTTACATCTGAGACCGAGTGATGGACGAATTGTTCTCGGACTTTGGTCGGCTCTGAAAGCTAAGCGTTAAACATCAGGTTTGGGTCAGGTGGATTCCATGCTTCACTTGGCTTTCCTTCTAAGGTTTTCATGAGACGGGCTTTCCTGGAGAGGGGTTCTCTTGGAAACTCAATAGGGATGGGATCTTTTGGAGAGAAAGGACTTCAAGGGGTCTGCTCGGCTTGGAATCGGATCGGTCGGCTACTACAATACCGCTGCTACAATATTGAGCTACAGTGCCGATGGTCAAAACTCCTAAAAAACGCTCGGTTCGCCCTTCAATTGGTTGGCTGCTACAATGCCTCTGCTATAGTACTTCTACTACAATATCTGCTATAGTAGTTATGCTACAATACTGTGCTACATTCTTAGATGCCGGAACTCCTCGAAGCTTCGGCTTCGGCCTCAAATCACATTCAGAACGCTACGATTACTTTGCTATAGTATTTTGCTTTCTGATGCAGATTCTTTGCAATACTTTGCTACTGATTGCGGCGCTCACGAACTCCTCAAAAATGCTTGGCTCGGCATCGGTCGATTGGCGCTACAATAGCGCTCTGATCGCGTAGCTTCCGCTGCCGACACTTTCGAGCCTCTCACAAGCGCTACCTTTCGGCCTCGGATGGTCGGCTACTACAATACGTACATTCTGCGTGCCTCTGCTATAGTAGGCGCTCTGATGCGATGCCTTCGAACTCCTCGGAATCGCTCGGCTCGGACATAGGTTAGTCAACTACTACAGTACTACTGCTACAATACGACAGTTATAATACTTGCTACAGTACTTAATTTCTAGAGAATTTGTAGATATAGATATGAAAACAAATTTGTGTCATAAATCCAACACCAAGAAAATAAAGAATTAAAAGGATTAATTATCACCATCTCATGTCTTTCATTTCAATATCAACACCTAGAAAATAAACAATTTCCATTAAATTGAGCAATAAGTTCAGCCTTTAAAGCCCATCAGTGTCACCCTTGAATTTTTCTCCCGCTTTCTTTTCCTCATCTTTGTTCACTTCCACCTCAATTTCTTTGGAGTTGTTGTGCGAGTTTGATTTTTCCCCAACTGAATCACAAATAAAATTACTAGTTAACATAAAATATACAAGTAAATAAAAACAATATATATGTGATTTTATTTTTAACAATAAGATTCAACAACAATAAATTTTTTATCAAACCAATTTTTTTTTTAATCCATTTAACCATTTCTCAGTTAGTTATACCAAAACTTATCACAAAACAATGAGTCTTTTCTTGTCAACTTCATCAATGAAATGGGAAAAATGATGAGATGTACTGAGTTGTGTGTATATATAAATCGAATAAAGTTGCATGTTCTCTTGTTTGATTATGCCTAAAACCAAGTCCAATTAATATATTGAGAATATTAGAGACAAAAAGCAAAATTATAAATTGTTTACAACTAATATTTGAGATCATTATGTCATAATCAGGGGAAGTTAATTAATGATCTCTTTTCATATGATCAAGATTTAGTAATGATCTCATCTTAACCAAAATAACAAAAAAAAGAAAAATCGAAACTAATTAAAAACTTGTTTAGTTAGAGATTAACATATTTAATAACTAAGCACTATTTTGAATATCATCAAAACTTATGACCTCCCTATATATCATTTTTAAGAACAATAGATCTAAACATGTATGATATAAATTACAAAAACTCATTAATTAATAGAAACAATAAATACCTTCTTGTTGCTGTGGTTCTAATTTCTTCTCTTGATCAAGTTCATCATGTTTTCCATCTCTTAATTTGTTATCCTCCTCTTCCTTTGGCTGATCACCTTTCTCTCCTTGTAATTGATCTTCTTGTGAGTACTCTTTCTTAATCTCTTGATCAAGTAATTCATCATGTTCTCCAATATCTCTCTTGTTATCCTGATCCTCTTGATCATCCTTTAATGGCTGATGATCATCACCTTTCTGATCTTCTTGTAGTTGATCTTCTTGTACTGTTTCATTCTTCTGAACTTCATGTTCATCATCATCATGTCCTCCATCTTCCTTTGTCTGATCAGTACCTTTCTTCTCTTCATGAGCATCTCCTCCATATTCTCTCTTGTCATCATCCTCCTCCTTTGCCTCTAATTGTATCTCTTTCTTCTCATGATCTTCAAATAATAATTCATCATCTCTCTTGTAATTATGATCCTCTTTCTTTGACTGATCTTGACCTTCATGATCATCACCCACCACCGTATCAGTGATCATCTTAACATTAATACTCTGATCATCAATACGGCCAGGAGAGAAATCCTCCTGATCATCGTCCTTCCTCGGAGAGAAGTACTGGTCCACAGACTCCATGGATTCCCTCTTTGTTTTTGTTGCAACAACCACATGAGCTGAATTAGCCTTCTCCTCCTTCATCTCTGACGTCCTTGTCTCCTTAATTACGTCGTCATCTCCTTTATCCCCTTCAGTACTACTGATGATCATCTCTTCTCCTTCTTTCTTCTCTTCAACCTTAACCTTCACTTCTTCTACTTCCGGGGTACTTGTTGTTTTTGTTGTTGTTGATGTTGTTGTGTTGCTTGATTTCACATTCCGTAGGGTTCTTGCTGTTGTTGTCTCTTTGGTGGCCACTTCTTTGGACCCTTTGCAACCCATGGAGATAGAGAGAGATGAGATGATAGCTAGGGTTTAATTAGTTTCTAAGGAGATGAGATGAAGAGAGAAATATATATATAATGATGTGTATGTATGTATATGTATATATATAGGGATGATGATCAAGAGGAGAGAGAAATTAAGAAGAGGCTAAAAATCATGTTTAGCTAGCTAGCTAGCTAGATAGGTTGAATAAGTCAAGTTTAGAATGTATTTATTATTAGTTGATGAGATGTAACTTACTTAATTGGACTTATACTAAACAGAGGATTTTTTACGTAGCCATGACCATGCATGGCTGCACCTAATTATAAGCTATATATATATATAGCCTTAATTGGCATGGCAATGGCATTCATCTATATTTAGATAAATTTAAATATAATAACCTAATATTTATTTATTTAATTTTTTTTAAATATTCAAGATGATGAATTGGTTTTAAAATTTTAGTTCTATTTTATTTTTTTTAATGAGAAACTAAGTTTTTAATTTTTTTTTTTCAAGGCTTTTCAAAAATATTTAAACTACTTTTATTACTAATTCATCATCTAGATTTTAAAAATAATTTTAATTGAATTTAAGGTAATAGAATTAATATAGATATGTACTATTTATATCTTTTTTTTTAAAAAAAAATTATATGAAATCTTTTTTATTATAAAATCCCACCGGCTTCATCTTATTTACAGATTTCTATCATCTTGATTTTTCAAAATTAGATTTTAATATTAGAAGTTAGTAAAACAGATTTGTGAAAAAATTTAAATTTTAAAATTAGATTTTCATATTAAAAACTAATAAAAATTTTGTGAAAAAAATTTAAAATAATTTCGAAAATATTTAAAATCTGAATTTAAAACATTCTAATAACTAATCTTTATATTTTTAAAGTTTTTTTTTAAACAAATGCTAACTAATTTTAAGGTTTTTAACTGGGTATTTATTTTAAGATATGAACCTAATATTTATTTATGCTTTATTTAATTCAAGATGATTGAATTAGTTGTAAAACTCCACTTTCTATTTTATTTTTTAATGATAATTGTTACACCCTAAATCATGATCTCCACGTGTCAAGATCCTTATACGGCCCATAAGACCAATACGGATACCAAAGGTAGCAACCATGCCTCCTATGTCAGAATACCACTCCCCTTTCCCCTCGACATCAACAATTAGCTTGAACTGGGAGCCACTCCAAGCCCAACCAGTTTTTCGGTTAATAGTTTGGCGTTGTCCATGGGGACTTTCTTGAACAAAAAGTTGTGTGTACCATGAAGATGAGGATAAGTCGCAATTCAGCCCCAGGAGCCGGTGAAATACAGGCGAACCAACAAATACTTGTGTTCCCTTGGTGTTATGAAAAAACCACAAAAATGCCCTCGAGATTTCTCGTGAGAGCTCATCTTGCCTCATTAAGGTATTCCTCTAGACTTATACTTGGTTGATCCAGTTTATATTTCTTCGGTGATTGGCAACTGAGTGGAAAATTTTTGTGTTCCTATCCCCTTCTCTTAATCAGGTAATCCTTGATTGTTACTGCTAGAGTGACTCCTTGCCTCTGATTATGTTTTCATATTCTCTTTGTTGTGTCATTAAAGCTTCCTCCTCTATTGGAGTCAGCTCGCATGTTTTTGATCTGATGTTGCCCTCATTGATGAGGTTGAGTAGTTTCTTTTTCCGCTTTTATTGACTGACAACTATTTCCTTGTTCCATTTCTTAAGTCTGCCTTTGACGTAGTAAGTTTCTTTGCCAGGTTATAAGCTCCCTCTCTTTGGATTTCATTATCATTCCACCATGTTCTTATCATTTCCTAAGAGCCCTCTTTCTTGGCCCAATTCCTGTTGAATTTGAAAGGTTATTATTTGGGTTCTTGAGGCCCGCATTCTAATGTTATTGGGGCTTGTTTGTTTTGACTCTAGACAAGGCTATTTGGCAGATTCTAGGGTAGTCGTTTACCCATTCTGTTGGTAGGAGGAATCTATTGAGACGGGTGAAAGTTGGTGTGGAATGTCCATTTGTCCAAGTGTATTTTCTTCTTGTTAAATGGTTGTAGTCGTTGGATGATGTCATTGAATTCATCTTGTTCCCCTTGACTAGTTGTGTGGTTGCTCCTCTCCTCATTCCCTTTGGTGGAATTGAAGTCTCCTGTTATCATCTAGGGCCCTTGTCACATGTTCTCAGTGTTGGCTAGTTCCTACCAAAAATCCCTTTTCCGGGTTCGATCATAGGGGTCGTATACCGTTGTAAACATTTGTTTCACATTTGTCGATAGGTCTTCCAGTACTGCCGTGATGGAGAAGATGCTTATGAAACTGGTGATGAGTTTAAACTCAATGTTTTTCCATCCTATGCAGCACTCCCTCTGGTATTGCTTGCTGGTAATTTCAATTTACCATTATATTTTCTACCTCCTATGGATCTCCAAGTGATTTCTTTTATTAAGGCTAGTTTACTATCTTGTAGACAGAAAATTTGAGCATTGTGATGTTGGAGGATATCCTGGACTAGGTACCTCTTTCTTCCATTTCCCTAGTCCTCTTATATTCCATGAGAAGACTTTCATGGGTCCACTTTGTTACTGGCCCTATTAGTGTGATGGGAAACCTCGAAGCTTAGTTTCTCATCGTGTTTCCTTGGTTGTGTTTCTATTCCCTCTAACTTATGTGGTTAAGGAGTGGGTAGGTTTTGCCGCTTTCTTGTCCTATCTCAATCCCAACTTGGATTGTCATCGATATTAGGTCCTTGTCAACAGAACATTAGAAAGGGTTAAGGGGGTACCTTTTGATTCATTGTTCTCCATCCTTCTTATTGATACCGTGTCCTTTGATCAATCTTGTATAGTGGGTGTTGCTTTTGTTGTTTTCAATTTTCTGGGTCTTCCCCTGGGTCTTGGCGACCCATTAATGTTTGTTCTTTCCTTTGTTTTTTCTTTGTTTGTTGTTCGTTCTCTTCTTCTCTGGGAGGTTATCATGCGGTTTTGAACCCGGGATTTGTATTTCCTTTTGTGGGTTGTGTCATGTTATGAGGGTCCATGCATCGTTTGATATCAGGGTGCAAGCCCCGTTTATGAATCTTATCGCAACTTTGTTTAGATTTAGGCCTTGCCCTGTCTCTGTTTGTATTCAGTTTAGTATATTTTGTTCATGATGGGGGCTATTGCTTTGTAGGCCCTTATCTTCATTAATAGTCAAACCTTGTTCTTCCATTTGGTTTAGATTAGTTGATGGACCTTCATTTTCTTCACTATAAGGTAAGATGGGGTTTATTGGGTTGAATGTCTACTGGGTTGGCTGCATAGGTGGTCGCTTGGTCTTGGGCAGATTTGGTGTCCGACCCCAATGGTCTTCATTCTCCTATGCGGGCTTGTAGGCCCACTGGCCTTGCGTGTATGTGTTTCATTGGTGCATTCCATTATTGGTACCCTTTTAAGTCCAGACGTTAGCCTTAGATTAGCTGGGAAGCGGTGGGGCCCTGCCACCCCAGCACTTGGTGAGTCCCCCTCTGGTGTATTGGGTCTTGTCCACGTGTCATTATTGAAGTCGTCCATCTCAAATTCTTCTGCCAACTGGGGGTGTACGTTACTCGTGGACTCAACAACCATGTTTCCTCTTCCTTCCATATTGTCCCATTCTAAGGCCGAAATGTGCCCCGATACAACCCCTGCTTCTGCGTTAGGAATAACAGGGTTTGTCTACTGTGCCTGTCGCCCTTGTGCCTTGGTATGGCGGTCTGAGGGTGGTTGCTAACCGCTTGACTATTATGCCTCTCCATTGACTGTCGGTCGCCACAGTTCATCGGCTTGCTTGCGTATGACGATTTTGGTTGGGCGTTTTCTGACCATCCTGTCTTTCCGGCGAAATTGTGATTGTTTTCCCCTTTCATATGCATTTGTCTTCCTACCATTCATCTCCGTAGAAACTGTGTGGAGCTTCAGTTGGTTTGAGCTCTCTGTCACTGCCACTATCTCTTTTCCTTTTCCAGGTGCTTTGACGACCCCATGATAATTGCTCTTGGCCAGCCTCCAGCACTACCCTGATGGTATGTTTTAGGCTCCCAATGTTGCTGATGATCAAGCAGGGAGAGTTTCCCTATTTTTGATCCATAAGACTGCTCATGCATCATCGGCATAGCTATACCGCCCCGGCCATTGATGTTAATCCTCTCGCCGATTGGTTTCAAGATTCATGAGACAACCTTTTTTTGCCAGCAGAAGCGGGGTAGTCTCTAGATCTCCACCCGTCGAGTTTCTTCATCTGCTTTCCCTACATTCCAGAAGTCCAACGACCATGGATAACATCATAATGAAAATTTTGGCAATTCGATCTAATTGCACGCCACCTTTGGTAATGGGCAGGCAATGAGAAAACACCCATCTCTGAAGCTCTTCATGCCCCAACTCTAGTCATCAACTCAAATTTATGCCAACATCGCCATGAGCTATCGTTCGATGATCATCCCTTCACAGACCTTCTCCACTGTCGCAATTGCGTATTTGGGCATCTCTTCCTTGCCTCTAAGCATCTCGCTGTCAAGCGAGAGTGAGAGGAAGTGCTTTTCCTCTTCTTCCAGCTCCTCTAGCTAGGTCTCCGGCAACCTAGGTGTTTTTTTTTATGTTGCCGAGGTTGAGCAATGGAGATATTTGGCTCGTTCGATTCACACTTCTCCCGTTAAGCTTTTGTGATTGTTTCCCGACACACTTGGCCTCTCTATTACCTATGGGATGGTCGTCGATAGCTTGATCCCCAATGGCCAACCTACCCAACAATTCGGGCACGTGATTGCACAGTGGCAATCCAACGCTTTATGGCCACCCTATAAGCATTGTTCACACACCTTGGTTGGTCCTAAGGGTGTGTGGATGATCAAAGGAGACCTTTAGATCCCACGATCCAGGAGTCGGTCTTCTTCTATTTCTTTTGAAGAGGATCTTGGTCCATTCATCGTCTATCAGGAGGTTATTAGTGCTGTTGGATTTGCCATAGCTGGATTTAGTTCTATTTGCCCTTTAATAGCTCCGACGTAGCTGAGTCTTGGCCTCCTCATCGGTTTCCAATGAGGAGCTGTAGGTGTTGCATCTTCTCAGTTTAGTTCTGTTCCGCAGTGGACTTGGTTGTCCCTCCGTGAGATGGTCTTCCTCCTCCAGACGATTGCCATCTCCTTCTCCGGTGAGCTTTGCTGTAGTTGTTACCGCAAGTGCCGCCCGACTCTCCACAATTAGTTTTAGCACATAGTCATAATGTATTGTTGTATTTATTGGATTTCAATTTTTATATTCTAAAATTATTTAGAATATAAAATTTTAAATCTAAATAGAAAAATTTATTTACAGTATAACCAATTGGTTATAACAACTTATGTTCCGTTTGTTAGACAAATGAAAACCAAAATATTTTGGTTTTGTTAAATTTCAAACCAAGTTAACTAAACAATTGACTAAGATCATATTATTATTATTATTATTATTATTATTATTATTATTATTATTATTATCTGATTTTACCAACCTCACAATAATGTGCCTATAATTAATATTTATAAAGTGCATACCATTGTTGATTAAAATAGATACTAGAATATTTTATTTTAAATTGTTTTGTATTTTTGATATTCCAAACTAGAAACATAGATAAAAATCAATTTGTTATATCTAAAAGTGAATTTTGCCAGTATGTTAAACATGTGTTTGTCACTTTTTGGTTTTTTAACTGGTTACACAAATCATGTTACTCATTTAATAAATGTATTTCATTTATTAAAATACAAACAAGTTTGTGTAAATTTTATCTATATCCTTATAAACCTCATAATTGCATATCCAACCTTTATAGCAGTTGTACTTCCCTATATTTTTTTTAAGAAATTTTCATTTTTGGAGAACTGTTCTCTGTTTTTAGTTTTCTGAAAACAAATTTGCCATAAAAAAAAATAGAGATAACTAATCTTAATAAAATTTTCTCATGTTTTCAAAAGTGATCATTTTATCCTTTTTTTACTATTATTTAATGACAATCACTTTATCCTCATATCCTAAGTTTCTATACTTTTTATATTTTTGTAAATTAAAATTCTATTTAACACTTTTCTTAGAGTAAAAAAAAAAAAAAAAACCAAAACATGTAGACGGGACCAGAATATGCAATTACTGGGCGCTAGGGCTACTCCTGAACATCTAGGGCTACTCCTGTGTGACAGCGAAGAGGAAACAACTGAACATCTACTCCTTCACTGCTGGTACACGTCACAAGTGTGGGCCCACTATGGGCAAATACTGGGCGCTAGGGCTAACCCCACAACGATACAAGATCTATGGGGCCCCTCCGCCCTCACCAATATGTTGGAAAGAGATCTTCGCAGTTTGGAACCTCGCTAGTGCTAAATTTATTACACAGGAGCTTATGGGCCAGAGAAGCGAAATAGAAGATGTTTCAACGCTAAACACCGTGTTTACCAAGAACTGATCTGCCACGCAGACTTCCTTTTCCTTGCATGGTCCAACAGCACGCACGCCTCCAGGCACACGCAACTCCAACCAATGCAGCACCTTATCAGACGCAGCCTTGCACTCATAAGAACGACCACTAACCAGGACCCCTAACGGATGACTTCGAGGATGAGGAATATGAAATACACCGCCCCCCCCCCCCCCCGATGTAACCACATGATCTAAATATGGAGTGTTGTAATTCTATTTTTTCTTTTTCTTTTAAAAATCAATGAATGTGGTTTATCCACTTTTTTATCAAAAAAAAAAAGAATATGCAATTACAAATTTGTTAGGGGTACATATGTAAAAGAATCAGACATATCTGTATATAATATCAAGATTATATAGGGGGGTATCTACATAAAAACCATTTTTAAAAAATAAATAATTTAACTTGCAGTACATAATAAATTAAGGAATAATCCCGCTCCTCTTATTCTTCAATCTCTTTCTATCAGGGCTTTGCTTCCCTTTCACTGCTCTCTTTGGCTTCGAGTTTGAATAATTTTCATAATTTTTTAAGGTATTCTTCAATCCTCTGCTTCTTTTATTTCGTAGGGAGAGATCTTCTGAGGGAAAGCTTCGATTTTGGGAAGGCATGAAGGCAATTCGAAAATCTCGTGTTTTTTTTTTTTTTTTTTTGGATTTGGATGTAATTGTCTTACTGTGTGATTATATTGCGTTTTGTTTTGCAGATTATGGGGAGGAGATGGGTGATGATAATGTATTTGATTTTCTTGTTTGTGGTTTCTGAAGGAAGAGGTAAATTGGCACCTTCTAATTCTAACCTTTTTTCAATTGATTTTTTAGAAAATGGGGTTGTTTTGATTCAAATGATATTGGGACTGTTGAGGTTTGTTTTCTCACTGGGAAAGATAAGAGCCAATAGCCCAATAGATGCTTCGTCCTTCGCTATGTTATTTTAATTGGAAAAAAATCCCTGTGTTATAAATTCCAATATTGGAAAGGTGTTAGCATTGTGGAGAATTATTCACATATTTGCATTTAAATGAGGGAATAATGACTTTAAATGATGTTGAAGTTAAGCGAATTGCTATATAATAGCAAATTAGGGATTGGCTGTTTCTTGAGGATGAGAAATACTTGATGCACAACAGGGGGAAATAAAAAAGCGTGGTTTTTGAGAAAGTTAAGCAATGATTTAATTGTTGGTTAGCTCTTCTTCAAGTTATTTTATTTGAAAAATTCATACATCATCAATTCCATTATTAAAAAGGTATTAACTTTGTGGAGAATTATGCACATATTTGGATTAAAGTGTTTGGAGAATTAATTAGATGATGTAGGAGTTGAGGGAGTTGTTAAATGATAGTAACTTGGGATTGGCAGTTTCTAGGTGAAAGATGTGGTTCTTGGTTAACTGAACTAATTATGCATGTTAATTCCTGAAGTGAGGAATGAGATTAAATATGTTGAAATGATTTCAGGAAAGGTTAGAATGCTGATGGATTATTGAGTTTCTGGGGAATACGAGGAAAGCAGATGTGAATCTCTTTCAGGACTTGGTTTATTTTGAGGGAGTGAAATATAAGATAAAGAGCTGAAATTATGATATCTTAAAATGACAATTTATAAAAGTGCTAGTTGTTATTTTACATTTTGAATCCTATACAACTTTGTGGAGGGATTAAGCTTGAAAGAAAATGAGAAAATTCTAACCTATCTTTTGACAAATTATGATGGAATTTTATGTAACTGTTTGTATCATCACTAAAAGGAAAATTGACTACTTTAGTACTTAATTTCTTACTACCTTCTAGTTTTGCTTGAACTTTGAAATTTGAGCAACCAAAATTTATTATTATACATTTGAATCTTATACACTTTTTGGCGGAGGATTACCCTTAAAAGAAATGAGAAAATTCTAACCTATCTTTAAACAATTTATGATGGAATTTTAGGTAATTATTTGCCTCGCCATTAAAAGGAAATTTTACTACTTTGGTACTTAATTTCTTACTGCCTTTTAGTTTACTTTTAAAACAACCAAAATTATATTATTTTCAACAACAAAACTCTGATCCCTTCCTGCTAGGCTATTTCATGTTAGGAAAATATAATTTGCTTAGATAGAGTACAGTGTGATGCATGAAAATAATTAAAAAATATGCAATACCTTGATGAGTACAACAAATGTGCTTAACGAATAGAAGAATCATTTTCTTTTTGCGTACATCTTTCTGTGTTATGAAACTGCTAACATGCTCTGAATCATCTTGGATGCACCATTCATGCTGATAACAAACACTTCAATTGTGCATGTTACAGAATATAACAATATGCCTGATCTAATTACAAATTAAAATTAGAGCTATAGAATTTATGACTTTACTTGCTAACCATTCTTCTTCATGGTTACAGAGCTTAAGAATATTGAGCAAGAAGATCACTATCATATTTACAATCATACTCTTGCACAGATACTTGTGGAGTATGCTTCTGCTGTAAGTTCCCAGGCATTATTTTTAATTATTTAATTTTCTTTTTATCAGCATAAATTTGAGCACAATGAGTATATTTATGTTAGCATTCTCTTATGCTTAACTGATGGTTTTCATCGCCACAAATTGGTTTATATTTTCTGGGTATTATTCCTGTATGTTCTATTTTTGGCATTTTAGTTAGTTGATGCCTAAATTTCTTTTAGATTTGAAGAACTTCTGACCCGCATCGCAGGTGTATGTTTCTGACCTAACTGAACTATTTACATGGACTTGCTCTAGGTGCAATGGCATGACCAAGGTATCCAAGATAATATTTTAATTCTTTTCGTTTCAAATATAATTGTATAACATAATGGATGTGCTAAAATTGGTAAATTCCATATGTTTTCTAACAGGGTTTTGAAATGGTAGAGCTTATTGTTGACGTCCAGAACTGTTTGCAGGTACAAGCTACTTGTGAAATAAGAAACAAGTATAAACTTTGCCAATATCTTTTTAAGTTACTGATTTGCACATATCATATTGTTTTGTGTCAGTCATTTGTTGGTGTTGCTCATGATCTTAATGCAATTGTCATCGCTTTTAGAGGCACTCAAGAAAAGAGGTAAGCATGAAACACTTGTTTCTAAGTTCTTGAATCATCACTTGCTAGCTGTTTGATTTTATTTTTTTGATTTTTGAGCATACTATATTTCATGTCTTCAATGTCTTTTCATTTTATATTCATAATTCTTATTCTTCATTACCTGTTTACTAATGCCTTTATTGTGGCATCATTAGTACTCTCAAGGTATTGTTGGAAATGTAGATATTTAAATAATTATTCTGAAAGCCTTTATTTTTCCTCTTTGGTCACAGATGACACGATGTCTTTAAAATGCATGCCTATGCTTACAGTCTCTACTCACATTGTGGTTCCTACTATATGCATCTTTGATACCTGAACTTGTTCAAATTAACAAAACAAAAGCACCAACGGCTACAAAGGCCTATTGGTACAAGGGTTCCTTGTTAAGAGGGTGGTTCTCATGCGGATGACCCGGGATCGAACCCCTACTCTTACAAGGTGAGGGTGAGGGTCAAGTGAACGGATCTGTGCCTACGTGCGCTTCCGAACCTATACACGTCCTTTGACGTCGTTTGGGGGTGCTTGTTGCCTTAGTCAAAAAAAAAAAACAAAAAACAAAAAAAACAAAAAAAACAAAAAACAAAACAAAAGCTTCGACAATCAATTCGTCTAAATATGTAATTCATTTAATCCCATTTCATTTGGTCTTTAATCTTGTACGACCATGATGTTGTCATAGTTATTATCCTCTAATCTGTTGTTTATGGTTATTTGACACCTCTAGCTTTCATTTGGGGCTACCATTAGCATCTACATTCTCTTTCCAGTTTTTTTTTTTTTTTGGATAAAAGTGGATAAACCACGTTCATTGATTGTGAAAAGGCTCCTAGATGATTCTCTATTAAAACTAGTTCCTGGTTCGTGGTGAACCAGGTAGCACTAGATAGGTAGCAGCGAATACAAAAAAATTAATTAATGTAGGCGAGGTGGAGAAATAGAACTCTCTCATGCTAGTACTTGTCTAAATGAAGATTTTATACGTTTGCAGCAGGATGTTGGTGTAGTGGTACTTTCTCAAGGGTATTGTATGCCATATGGGTACATTCTCTTTCCAGAATTGAGAAAGCAGAGAGGTTATTGAAGGACTAAAAATGTTTTCACTGCATGGCTACATACTTACTGCTTTCTTTTCATCAATTTCTTTGGGCTGCTAAACAAATGGGTTGCCTATGTGCAGCATACAGAATTGGATTGAAGATTTGTTTTGGAAACAGCTTGATTTGAACTATCCAGAAATGCCAGGTGCAATGGTAATTAATATTACTGATGCATTTTTAAGTTTTTAATGACTTAAAATGATGTGTTGATCATTTTAATGGTCTTATTGTGTTTGCCAGGTTCATCATGGCTTCTATTCTGCATACCATAACACTTGCCTGAGTCCTGGAATTCTGAAGGCTGTTCAGAAGACAAGAGATGTATATGGAGATATCCAGGTCATGGTAACTGGCCACTCAATGGGAGGGGCCATGGCTTCCTTTTGTATTAAGCTTGATCTCAAGCTGTAAATATCTAATTCTCTTTTGAAACTTTACCTGCCGTGTTCTCAATCTTCTGTGAGCTTCTTTTCTTTTTACCGTAAATGTCTTATTCTCTTATGAAGTTTACCTGTCATCTTCTTAATCTTTTGTGGGCTTCTTTTATTTTTATTTTGCATGTGTTCGATATTAGACTTTTGAACATTTTATGATAGTTGCATTTCTAAGGAGCCATTTATGATAGATGGCTTCTTAGCCTCATTGCATCTAACGAACGTTTTCTTCTCCTATAATAGGTAAATCATGGAATTCACAATGTTCAACTGATGACATTTGGACAACCTCGTATTGGCAATGCTATTTTTGCTTCATACTTCCGCAAACATGTGCCACACACAATTCGGGTGACCAATGGCCATGATATTGTGCCCCATTTACCTCCATATTATTATTATTTCCCTTCAAAGACATATCACCACTTTGCAAGAGAGGTAATATAAGTCTTATAACACATTTATAATGCTATATGCTCAAACATTCTGAACTGTACTGTTTGTAGTTTGTCTTTATTTGGTACATGTGATTTAACTGCAATAAGTAACAGTGAAGTATTATGCTTGTAATTGGTTATAATGATTTTCATAAAGCTATAAATATTCTTTTTATTTTGTGTCGGCTGCGATAATTTTTGCCATTACTTTACCAATTTCTGCACAGTTTTTTCTGACACAAAGAAAAATCAGGTATGGCTAAATGAAATCGGCTTTGGAAGACTATTCTACAAGAGTGAGAAGATTTGTGATGACTCTGGTGAAGACCCAACTTGCAGCAGGTACGAACAAACTCACCCGCATGTCTTGTTCTCCTGATCAATGGAAGTTATGCTTATGATAATTACAAAGTCGTTTACTCTTTTGAAAGGTCTGTTTCTGGGAATAGCGTTTTGGATCATCTCACATATTATGGAACCAAGCTGCAAGCCGATACTTCAGGCTCATGTAAGATCATAATGAGTAAAGATATGGCTCAGTACCAGACTCACGCTGCAGGAAGCGTTGTTTTGTCTCGGAAACCTATTTCTCAATCAATTCTGAAGCAAAGACCGGAAGAAGATGGTGGAATCATCTCTCTTTAGCATTCCTTTTTATTATGTTTGAACACAAATATACTAAATGTGCATAAGAACCCATTTTTCAGAGTGTAACCATCTTGCACTCTTAACATTAATTCACTTTCAAGGTGTAAATTGGTTTGTTAATTATATAGGGGGTATAGCAGTTTGCATTCATTTTTCAAAATGCACTCACGCAAACTCCAATCAACTCAGGCTAAATTCAGTTAATATATGACATCTTTGGTCAATTCAAATAACAATTATATTACTGTGAATTTTGGTTTTTATTCTGGTAAAAGTCTCACATGTTCTTTGCAAAGATTTTGAAGAGATAGAAAAAGAATTTTACTGAAGTCTGTATGTATCAATATGTAATGTGGTTGCATCATGCATGCACCATAAAGAGTGGTTGGTAGTATATATTATATAATGGGCAGAAAAACATGGTTATGTTAATATTCATAGATGCTTAATCAAGAATTTTCTTTCGGCACTGACCTTGTGTTTTGATTCCTCTTTATCACAAGGAATCATAAAAAGTTGAGACAAAATAAAGGCGAAAAAAATAGCACTCTCACTTAGTAATAATTAATATAAACATCCATAATACTATTTCATTTAGAGATATGATTAATGTACATCCTACAAACAAAAGAAGACGTTTGTTTGTTCAAAATGTGACATCAAATTCTCCATAGAAACCAAAACTCCAACTCTGTATGTTATTTTTCATATTTAGTATGGTATCAGAGCCAGAGTGCACCTGCTTCTCGAAGCAATGGAAGGAGACCACCACTAAGATGAAGACTCATGACTTTATCAGTAGGTCCGATGAGTTTGCCGCCGATGAAGACAATCGGGACAGGAGGGTTTCGGCCTAAGAGCTTGGCCAAAGCCCTCTCGATCTCTCTCCCTTTAGGGTCTTCATCAAGCTCATGAATGTAAGGGTTTACTCCAAGCTCACAAAAGAACCTCTTCATGGTGTGGCACATACAACAAGTGCTCACACTGAAGATCACCACTGCCCTTTGGGAAGCCAACCTCATGATTTTATCCATTCCAAGTGAGAAGATCAATGGACCTCAAATGTTTGAGGATGAATATATATATATACTAGAAACAAATATGAGAAGAAGAGAAGAAAGAGATGACAAGCTTGCACTTCTTGTGGAGAGGTTGATAGGAGTGACTTGTTTATATAGCCTCTTGTGAGGGTGACCATGAATTGAACTTCTTCTTTTTCTTTTTTTCTCATTTTTAAAATGGAAAATTAAGAAAATGGATAGAGAATGTTCTCTAGATCATTGGTTTGAGAGTGACCCTATACTTATTTCTAGCAACTTCTGTTCTACTTAGACAACGACATGACCTACATTATGAAGAAGTCAACACTCATGAAAAGTATATATACATGTTGTTTCGTATAAATATAAGATGATGTTACATGTATAAGATATTTGACATCGTATCATGTTCATTCAACCTTATGTTACATATAGGTTTGAGTCGTGAAAACATCTTCTAAAAAAAAGCCGAATAAGACTACATACAATATACCCAAGTGATCTGACCCTTTCTTAAATCCCATGTATAGTGAAAACTTTGTAGCACCAATCCCTTTTATATCACAAACATTAACATTAGGTGTAATATCCAATTTAGTCCCTCTGTTATACCGATTTGTGACTTTAGATCCCTCTATTATAGTTTGAGCTTTTTTGGTCCTTATATTTTCAAAATTTAAAAATGTCAGTCTTTAAAGACATATTTAAAAGTTTATTTAGTCCCTAAAATTGATGAAGGAAGGAACTGACATTTCTCAATCGTGAAAATAGAGGGACCCTCATGACTCAAATTATAATAGAGGGACATAAAATCACAAATCGGTATAATAGAGAGACTAAATTGGGTATTACACCGTATTTCAACCTTGTGTTTTAGTTTAGAGTTATAAAAATGAATTTATATAATAATTTCATGTATATCATCTCTTTTAAAACCGTTTTAAATTTAAATAAGCCATTTCATAACTTTTTCAAATTAGTGGGCATGGTGTACGGCTCAAGTGAATCACATCCCATACTTTCGGTTTATTCTCATTAATATATTTATAAATTAAAAAAAAATAAAACAAAACAAAATAAGAAAAAGAGAGAGAGAGTGTGTGTGATATAAAAGCTTAATTTGATGTAGCTTCTTTTGGCCTCCAATGGCCATTCCTTCATTTCTAAGTTTCTTGAGAATCCTACAAGTTAATGGAGAAGTGATGATAAAAGCGAAGTGTATACTTTGCATGGAGGAAAATTGCCCAACTTGTTTCTTTATCATGTGTACCTATGTGATGCCAAAAACCTCCCATGCATGAATGGATGCTATCCATCTATCCATCTTTATTTATATACTTCATATATTGTGGATTAGATTTTAAGAGAGTTGACATTCTTGAAACATGGAGAACGATATGGAGCTCGGTCACACTTGTCTCTACTTGTGGAAATGTGGGTAAAGCATCTGATTTAGATGTGTTGGTTTTGGATATACAATACCATATTTTAAGCCGGGCGAAGGCCAAACACTTGACATTACCAAAATGACTCCAAGATTAATTAGAGGAGAATGACAATCACTACAAGGAAACATGCATTTTGCGGCAAACATTTAGTGGTGGTTTTGTCAAAACCGCCGCTAATTGTAACACTTGCGACGGTTTTGGTGGCAGTCCATGAAACCGACGTAAAATATTACCAATTAGCTGCGGTTTTTTCTGAAACCACCGTGAATTGTATTGAATTCCCAGCGGTTATTGCCTAATGGCTGGCAATTGTATTGCATTTGGCTGCGGTTTTATCATAATTGCCGCCAATATCAATTTTCAGCCAACCCTAGAAAAGACCCAGAACACCCACACCCCTAACTATATATCGGTTATTGCCTAATTAGTTACAGATGAAGCTTGGTCTCTCCTAGATGGGAAGGAAAACAACACCTTAATCACAAATGACCGAAGTATCCCCATTGTGGAAACTAGTCAAGAACAAGAAAAGGAATCCCCCTCCCCCCTTGTATGCTACCTAAACGCTTTCCTGTACCACTAATTCTGGCTACTTGGCCCAACAAGAATATGATTACCACAACATTCAAGGTGGGGTGGAAATAGAACAAACGGGGGACGACAACACCACATACCTTGTACATATCACGGCTGAGGTTGAAGAGGAAATTTGGGAGGATAACCAAAGGAGGCAAATAAGCCACCATGGGAACATTTCCTGATGGGCAAATACCCTGTATTTTATGAATCTCATCACATGGAATGTAAGAGGGTTGGGATAACGCCAAAAGCGTTACCTTGTTAGGGACTTTCTACAACTCCATCAGGTAGATGTATTCTACCTGCAAGAAACAAAATTACCTGAGATGGGCCGGTTTGCATATGGCGATCCATAGGGGGAACCACATATGATGCACACCATATACTACCATTAGAGCAGATAAGGGGAAGATGCTGCATCGGGTAGAATAGTGGAAAGTATAATGCCATTACCACATACGTGGACCACTTCTCAATCACAGTCATCCTGGAGAACGTGTAAACCAAATATACATGGATGCTCACAACAGCCTATGGACCCTGTGAAAGACAACAAAAAGGGCTTTTTTGGGATGAACTAATAGCAATCAAATCACGATGGGATGAGCCGTGGATTATAGGAGGAGCCTTTAATGCCACAAGATCACCAAGGGAGCGCAATCAAGGTACGCAAGCTTCTACAGACACAGAAGGTTTCGACTGTCTCATACGAACCCTGCACCTCTTTGACCCACCACTCCATGGGCAACAATATACATGGACGAATAGAAGGGCCAATCCGACCATGGCACGACTGGATCGCTTCTTACTCACAACTGAGTGGCTAACCAGCTACCTCAGCTTGTGGCAAAAGACCTTGCCAAGAGTCAGATCGGATCATATACCGATTTGCCTGGAGTGCGGTCATCAGGACCCCACAGAAGCATATTTAGATTCAATAGAGATTGGGGCAAAAGAGACGGTTTTTGGCAAATGATCAGGGAATAGTGGGAGGAGAGCTATTTTGAGGGGGGAATGGGGCATATATCCTAGCCAAGAAATTGCAACTCATAAGGGGAAGGTTAAAGAAGTGGAATATTGAACTGAGGCAACAATCAATCCAGACGAAGATGGATATGCTCATTAAATAGGAACCATATGATAAACTCCAGGAGGAAAGGGAGCTAGAGCAACAGGAAAGTGCGGAGTGGCTGGCACTATAGCAGGAGTATGACGATGCTATAAGGGTTGAGAAATCTCACTAGCGGCAGTACTCACAGATCACCTGGCTACAGGAAGGGGACAACAATACAAAAAGTTTTCATGCTATGGAAAACCAAAGAAGGAGCAAGAATTGGATCCGAAATATTAATCACCAGCAACAAGTTATCACTAAGAAGGAAGATATTGCAATGGCATTTACTAACCACTTCCATGAAGTCATGGGTACGAGGCGAAGTACCGGCTATTGCATGAATTGGGTCCACTTGTTCTCCTCACTGAGGAGCGATTGGATCTTCAACACCTTGAGCAACCCTTCACAAATGGAAGAAATCTATGGGGCGATCAAAGAACTCCAATCAGGACAAGGCCCACGGCTCTGATGGCCCTCTTCGAGGGGAGGGCGGGGAGTTCATCAAAGAGGATATCCTCAAATTCTTTGAGGACTTCTATGAAGGAAATGCACAATTAGAAAGAATCAACTAGGCAAACATTGCACTTATTCCTAAGAAGGAAGCGCTAGAGGAAATCAAGAATTACAGGCCAATCAGTATGATCAACTGTTTACTAAATATATCACGAAAGTTCTGGCAAACAAGCTCCAAGCCACAATGAGCTCCCTGATTGATGAATCACTAAAAGCCTTTATAAAAGGGTGGTGCATCCATGATAACATCATAGCGGCTAAGGAAGTCATCCACAGAATGAGGACCGGCCTTGGATCAGAATGGGGTAGTTCTCAGGATTGATTTTGAAAGGGCCTTCGACATAGTGGACTAGGAGTTCCTGCTGGAAGTATTAGCAGCAATGGCATTTGGACAACGGTGGATAGCATAGATTAAAACAATACTATACTCCTCAAAATCGAACTCCTTATAAATGGACAATCGGTAGGATCTATCCGACATCAAAGGGGATTGAGACAGGGAGACCCACTCTCACCGCTACTCTTTGTCATAGCAACAGATGTCTTCAGCACTGTGTTGACCAAAGCGGTAGCCGCTAACATATACGGTGTCTTGCAATGTGGAAGGAGGGTGGAAGATCAAATCACATCTCTATAGTATGCTGATGATCTGCTACTGATCTGCTCTGGAAAGGAGGAACATCCACCGAACCTGAAGCTAATTTTGTACCTCTATGAAGGCTTTTCAGGACTCCGCATCAACTACTATAAGAGTTGGTTTATACCAATCAAAATGGCATACACCGATGCAGAAGCAAGGGCAAATATAATGAATTGCATAGTGGAAAAGCTCCCCATCAAATACTTGATATTCCCATATCCGGCTCAAAGCCAAAGAAATAAGATTGGCTTCAGCTAATAGGAAGGGTGAAAGCAAGGATCAGTACTTGGAAGGGTCAGTTACTCTCCATGGGAGGCAGAATTACTCTTGTCAACTATGTACTCTCGACAAACTACTGGCTAATGATATACCAAATGCCGGAGTGGGTTATTAAGATGATAGATAGCCTCAGATGAGACTTCTTATGGCAGGGTCCAGAAATGCAAGAGAAAAAACACCGCCTGGTTAACGGGAGGAGGCTGTGTAGACCCAAGGAACATGGAGGCTGGGGCATCATTGACTTGAAGTGTTTTAACACGACAATGATCGGCAAATGGTGGTGGAGACTACAAATGGGACATGCGGGGGTATGTACCAATATTATCAAACGAAACTATTTCCGCATCTCATACATCAATCCCCATAAAAAAGCCCCTCATCGCACCTCCTTCTTTTGGAAAAGTATTAGCGCCCAGTGGAAGACGGTAGAAATGGGCATCACAATCAACACCGAGATGGGAGATACGATGAATCTGTGGCACAACAAATGGCTGGAGGGGCAAGACCCAGGGAATCATCTCACAACTTTGCAACATCTGATCAAAGATCATACCATATCTCTTCAAGAAGCAAGGACACTGGTACAAAGAGAAGACCCGCTTCTCAAATAGGGCCCCCTAACTAGGACAGGAGCAGAGGAACTGGAAAGTCTAATTGCGGCCATAGTAACACCAATGTCAAATAGGGAAAATGAGCCAAGATGGGTATTAGGGACGAATGCCGCCTTCTCAACAAAATCATTGTACACTCGCATTGTGGATGGAGGGATGTGTATTGGTTTCCTAAATAGTTTATGGAAGTTGCCATGTCCTAAAAAGCAAAAGTTATTTGTAAGGTTAGCTTGGGACAACAAATTACTTACCTTGGATAATCTTGCCAAAAGAGGATGGAACGGGAACCACACCATGTGCTACCTCTGCAACGAGACAGAAGAGACAGTAGAGCACCTCTTTACTACATGACCGCTGACAAAGGTAATATGGGAACATTTCTTCTTACTTTTCAACCTCGGAGGACGGCCTCGATCCATTAAGGATTTATAGGGCCACCACAACCTAGGAAAAGGGCTTCACAAAGACGTACGCATGGGGTGGAACTTGGCAGTAATTGCCATAACCTGGAGCACCTGGCTTGAAAGAAACCAACGATGCTTCCTGAACAAACGTCGGGTTTGTTCAGGAATTACTCAAGGGATTAAATTTATACTGCTTTTTTGGTTTGATGCAGTTAATGCCTCCAAAAAGCTGAAGCTAAGGTCGATGGAATCCATGGTCAAACAGAGCCTGATCTTGGACTGGGATGAACAAAAGGAAGTGATAAGGAAAGGGGACGACTTTGAGGACATCATCCAAGGGCACATACCAAACGAGTGACAGAGCACTCATATATGTACCAGAACACCCCGGCAACTAGTGAATAACTACCTGCTATTTACATGATGTACTTCTCCACTTTTTCTAATCAATAAAGGAATGTGGTTTATCTACTTTTATCAAAAAAAAAAAAAACATATTTTAATGTAATTCAATTGTTATCATATGTTTGAAAAGTTGATTTTGCAACTTTTTTTTTAACATATATGAATAACATTACTCTAATTAGACATGTATATATGACAGCAATCATGCCAGTTCTCATGCTATGAAGTCTGGTTTATCATTAATTAATTAACTCGATGATCGTATTTTTATTTTTGGCTTTCTTTTTATAACTTTATGTTTAGCCAACATAAATTATATAATTTTTTTTATTTCACTCTCAAACTTGGTTTATTATTTCCAAAAACAGCAAAGCAATGCTTTAGGAATCAATATAAAATTTGGTGAGTGTTTGAATTCATGCCATCACCGGATCACTTGTTTTGGTTATATATTCAAATATTAATTCATAGTTAATGGAAATGAAATGTTTGTATTGAAAGTATGCATTTTTAATAGTCATCATTTTTACTTCTCTTTAACTATTCTTGATACCATACTTGGCTAATTGATCAACATTCATTTAATTTAATAAAAAGAAAGAAAGAAAGCTTAGGATTTGATTTTTAGTTATATTTCCTTTTCCACGATGAGGTGCTAATATATAGAGAGATCATGAATGAAAGATTTTTAACAAAGATTTTATTCTCCTTTTCAATTGGCTCATACTTGTAAAGGCACATAGGTCTCATCACTTCCATGTAAACTTGATATGTTTAATGGGTTTAAACATTATCAAGAAGAAAATGCAAACTTAGTTATTAAGTAGATAAAGCATGTAAATGAAAAGATTAGTAGGTCTCTAAGAATTAGGTTCCTCTACCTTGAAGATAACATAATTTGGAATATTCACACCATGTGAAACATTATTTGGAATATTCACATGAGAGGATAAATTCATGAAGAAGAGAAATGTTATTTATTTATTTACTATTAAAGTATTCCTCAATTAGAAGTGAAATCATATCAATTTCACTATTTAAAATTAGCTCAAGGTCATCAAGCTAAGAGAGTTAATGGAAATTTTCTTAAAGTAATTCGGGATTAATGTAATAATATAATAGATTTGGTCAGAAATTACATATCAATTTCACTATTTAAAATTAGCTCAAGGTCATCAAGCTAAGAGAGTTAATGGAAACTTTCTTAAAGTAATTCGGGATTAATGTAATAATATAATAGATTTGGTCAGAAATTAATTTGTCATGTTAATTGAGGTTTGACATTATATTACAAATTAACATGACACATAATGTAATTTATTAAATTAAAATCTTTGAGATATATATATATATATATATATATATATATATATATATATATATATATATATATATTGTTCATGATTATTAGATGTATGTTTGGGATTAATATAATAACATAATAAATTTTAATTTAAAAAATAACATTATTTGTCATGTTAATTTGTAGTATAATGTCAACCTCAATTATGACAAATTTCTGGCCAAATATAGTATGTTATTACATTAATCCTAAATTACTTTAAGAAAATTTCCATGCACTTCTCTTCAATGAGCTTGTGCTAATTTTTTTTTTTTTTTTGATAAAAAGTTTGTGCTAATTTTAAATTGCGAAATTGATATGATTCCCCTTGTAATTGAAGTTGACTTTAATAGTAAATAAATAAATAAATGAAATTCCTCTTTTTCATGGATTTATCCTCTCATGTGAATATTCCAAATTATGTTTCACATGGTGTGAATAATCCAAATTATGTTATCTTCAAGTTAGAGGAATCTAATTCTTAGAGACCTACTAATCTTTTCAATTACATGCTTTATCTAATTAATAACCAAGTTTGCATTTTCTTGTTGATAATGTTTAAAACCATTAAACATATCAAGCTTACATGGAAGTGATGAGACCTATGTGCCTTTACAAGTGTGAGCCAATTGAAAGGAGAACAAAATCTTTGAAAAAAAAATCATTCATTCATGATCTCTCTATATAAGAGCACCTCATTGTAGAAAAGGAAATATAACTATAAAATCAAATTCGAAGCTTTCTTTCTTTTTATTAAATTAAAAAAAATGTTGATCACTTAGCCAAGTATGGTATCAAGAATAGTTAAAAATAATAGCATTTCATTTCCATTAGCTATGAACCATACTAAAAATTAGCATCATAAATAATATTATTTATCAAATTATTTGTCATGTTAATTTGTAGTATAACATATTATACTATAAATTAACATGTCAAATAATGTTATTTATTACACTCCCTTACTCTGGGCCTCCTCACAGTTGCTCTATGTTCTTAGAGTGCGTTTGGATGGAAGGACCCCCTTGATGGATACCCTTAAGAGGGAATGATTCCCCCTGTAAGGGAATGTGATTCCTTTATAGGGGAGAATAGTCATTCCCCCAACATCGGGGGGAATGGCTATTCCCCACTGTTGAAATTCCCATATGAATCCTTCAATTTTTTTACTCAACCTTTCCCAGTGTCATTGCAGCCTTCGTTATGAACACCTCCTCCTTGTTGAAGATTGACAGAAAATCAGCTGAAAATCAGCTTGAAGACCTTGAAGATTGATGGAAATCAGCTGGAAATCAGCTTGATTGAAGATCTTGAAGATTGGAGATTTTCTTGATTGGAGGATTCCTTAGTTAGAGGATTTCTTTAAATTATTTGAAATATTTCCAGATTATGTAATTTTCTTTCCTTATTTTCATTGTTAGGTGAAGTTCTATAAATTGTAATGAATTGCTCCAAGTGAGTATGGAAGTCTGAAATTATGAAATGATATAAAAAGTCTTTCAACATGAAGCTGTTTCATCTTGTTTGTTAGTCGTTTCTTTGTTGCAACCTTCTGTGCAACCTAACTCCTGTTTTCTTTCTCTTGTATGTTATTCGTTTCATTGTTACAACTTTCTGTGCAACTTTCAACATGGTATCAGAAACGAAGGTTTAATTCCTATCCTAGCTGCTGAATCATCACGCCCAACTTGATGGCCTCCTCCAACGACATTTGATGGAGATTCATCTCGCCGAAAGAGAGAAACCCTCTTATATTCGGTGTAAACCAAAGCCACCTACAGAAATTGAAGATGGCTATGAAAGATGGTATGTTGAAAATCAAAAAGTGAAGCGATGGATGAAGTCTCTCTTCGAATATTATAGAGAGTTAACCGGAGTGTTCCGAGAATTGGATCATTGTGATAAAGTTGTCATGAAGGATCCGGATGATATGCAACATTTGAACAAGTTCGTGGGGAAATGCTACACAACATTTGAAAGGCTGAGTCGCATTGTTGTTGCAACAGATGTTACAATGTGATTTTGCAACACGGGGCCCAATCACAACCGGGAAGATCGCCAACGGAAAAGCGGTGACGATTGGCCGTCGGTATTAAACGAGTAAGTCAGTACTATTCGAATTTGGTGCCAGCTGTCTCAAAATTGAATCTTCTTAAATTAGCCAGAAATCGGCTTGAACAAATTAGCCGAAAATCGGCTTGAACAAATCTTATCCAATTAGCTGGAAATTGGCTAGACAAGTTGGTGATATCTACGCACCAACTTGAGGGGGAGTGTTGAAGATTGACAGGAAATCAGCTGGAAATCAGCTTGAAGACCTTGAAGATTGATTGGAAATCAGCTGGAAATCAGCTTGATTGAAGATCTTGAAGATTGGAGATTTTCTTGATTGGAGGATTCCTTAGTTAGAGGATTTCTTTAAATTATTTGAAATATTTCCAGATTATGTATTTTTCTTTCCTTATTTTCATTGTTAGGTGAAGTTCTATAAATTGTAATGATTGCTCCAAGTGAGTATGGAAGTCTAAAATGATGAAATGAAATAAAAAGACTTTCAATATGTAGTTGTTTCATCTTGTTTGTTAGTCGTTTCTTTGTTGCAACTTTCTGTGCAACTTAACTCATGTTTTCTTTTCTCTTGTCTGTTAGTCGCTTCATTGTTACAACTTTTCGCAGTAACTTTCAACACTCCTTCCTCCTCCTTCGTTATTAAATCAGATAATGACATTCAAAGTAGTTTTTAAATAGATAAATTTATTTTTATATCAAGGGTATAAAAGTAATTTTATTACAACTCTTTCTTTTACTCTTCCATTTTCAATAAATTACATTCCTATTACCTTTCCATCCAAATAAGGCAATCATTCACATTCTCATTCCATTCCCCCCATTCCCTTTAGCCTCTCCATTCTCATAATCTCATTCCCTTTCCGTCCATTTCCATTTAGCAATCCAAACACACCCTTAAATAGGTTTGCTTGGCCTTGAGGATGTCTTGTTCTTCTCTCTTGAGATACTAGCAGCAAAACAAGGCAATAGTAACAATAATGATAAAACAAATATATATGATTAATTTGATGAAGACATAGATATTAATGTTATGTTTATACTCTTCCTCTCGTTTGGGTGAAGTAGATATACGTGAATAAAAATAAAATGTTTGACTGGAGATAACTTTTATAACTAAAATCAATTATTGTGGTCATATCTTTAGTTTACTAACAATTTCTTTTATATATATTTCTTAATCATGTGTTGATAGGATATATTTTTTTCAAATTAAAAATATATAAAAAAACATGCAAGATGAATAGGAAATATACTTAAATTGGCATATTTAAGTTGTTAGAATACCTCTTTAGGGGTTGTAAAATTGTTAACTTTCAAGATATAGAAAACAGAGTATCAAGCATGAAGATTGAAGAAGAAAAAAGCTTCAAAGAGTAGACAGAGAAGATTGAATGTATTACAAACTACAATACTACTTATATATAAATAATCAATCTTACATTGTGGCTGTTGAATAATTGATTCACAACATGAGAAAGACAAACACAAATGGTACACTCATCAAAATTGATTTTGAAAAGGCTTTCTATATGATTGATGGAGAATCCCTAATTGATGTAACGGAAGCAAGATGCTTCAACCATAGATGGATCAGCTGAATTCAAACAATCCTCACATCCTTAAAGTAAAATTCCTAATCAACAGGGCACCAACATGTTATATTAGACACAAAAAAGGCCTTTAGACAAAACAACCCACTATCACCTCTACTATTTGTCCTGGCCACAGACGTGTTTAACACAATGCTAACAACAACATCAAGGGAAAACATCTTTAGGAGAAATAACATGAGGAACTAACTTGTCTTTAATACACGGATGACCTAATAGTTATGCACGGAGAAGACAAGCCACCTCAAGACCCTACAACTCATTTTATATCTTTTTGAAGGGCTTTCCGGATTAAGGATCAACTACTACAAGAGCGCAATAATTCCAATCAGAGTACAAGTGGCCAACCCAAAAGCACTTGCAAATATCATGAATTGCAATATTGGCACCCTACCAATCAATGCAAATATCTGGAAAGAGGACTGATATATGTTGATTGGAAAAATAAAGAAAAGAATCAGAAAATGGAAAGGGAGACTACTAGCATAAGGCGGAAGGATAACCTTCATAAACAGTCCTCTCTACAATCCCAAATAATTATTAGCTAGTAATCTATAAATTCCCTCAATGGGTTATTGAACAAATAGACTCGCTCACTTGATTTCTTATGGAGAGGCTGTAAATGAGGGCCTATTTTGGGTAAAGCCATCTCAAACTAGTTGGGAGTCAACATAGGATTAAGTTTGATTGAAAAGTGGATAATAACTCCTATTCAACTAGGGTTCAAATCCTAGTCTAATTAAGATTAGTGATAGGGTTGGTTGTAGAGATAGAGTTGGTTGTAGAGATAGGGTTCAAATCCTACTCTATGTTTAAGTCTTATTCATATCAGAATAGGAGTTATCTCTAGAGGTTTACAAATAGGGCCTAGTCTATTCAATTGTAATATAGATAGAAAAGATTAGAAGAGTGAACAACAGAGAAGAAAGAAAGAGAGGGAGAGCGACGGCGGTGGCGCCGCCGCCGGGCCAAGTGTTCTCTTTCCTGAGACAAGAGTCAAGAGAGTAGAGAACCTTGAAGTGGTGTTTTGAAGCAACAATAGAAGGGAGATTGGAGATCAACTTGAAAGCTCTAGGAAACTTCAGTTTGATCCTTCAAATAAGTAGAGTGTGTAGTGATTTTGTTCTTATTTTTTCTCCTTCATGGTGTTGTACTCTTTGTGAGAGGTTATTTTCTTTTCTATTCAAGTCACCGGAGTTACTCATTATAGTGGATTCCATGTTCCCACCCCCATGGAGACGTAGAGGCATTACTGTCAACTCCAATGTATATCTTTGTGTTTGTGGTTTGTGAGTTTTTACTCTATTTCTTGCCCTAGTCTTGCATGTGTTTGGAGATTGATCTTTGATAGGATGTTAGAACATTATCGGTTTGTTTTTTTTATCTCCCTGCACAACCTTTTATTTATTTATTTATTTATTTTTCTTTATGGTTTTTCCAATATAATGTTAATTTCTTGTTCTTTATTGCCAGATTTGTGCCTTTGGACCTATGGCCAGTGTTTTTGCGGGGACTGAAACTGCCAAGGTTTTTTGGGAAGCAAGAGAAAGACAAATGGATGACCATCTCTTGGGGATGCAAATGTCGGAGAAGTTCAATCAAAGTAATTGGTAATAAACTAATTCATTTAAATGTGATACCACCATTTTAGTCGTCAATTCTTTATGTGACAATACATTGGCTATAGAAGAGTCAGTGGTTACTGTACCATTTTAATTGTCTTTCATTCATTCAAACCTTGAACTATATCATTGGATACACCAAGTCCATTTGATTTTCAAGTTGTACAAGTTGAAGTGATGGCATTGAGCTATGAGTCTAGAGACTCCATTACATCAACAGGTATAGGTAGAGATACAAAGTGAGAGAGAGAGAGACTTGGATGGATGAACATGTATATAGGCCTATTAGATTATTTATAGATAACTTTGAAGAGTTAGATCATGAATTAGGTGGGCATAATTTAGCATTGCCTTTTTTTCCCTTTTTTTTCCATAAAAGTGGCATTGTATTGTCTTATCTTTTTTAATAAAGTGGCTGAGATTACCAATAATGAATGGAGTGGGCGTCTGATTTAGGTCAATTGCGATGTCCTTGGATAGGATATATGCTAGTGTTGATCGTGTGACACCATCCATACTAATGGCGTTGAACATATAATTTGTTTTCTGCTTTTGTAGGCAATTGAGCTTGAGGCACCTGCTGTGAAAGGCATTGGTAAAGTTCATGCCAAATGGTCTCCTCGTGGTCCACGCATGCATGGTATAGGATGCTTCCTGAGGTAAGAACTATACTTGATACTAACATATAGCTTAGTCTGAGTTCTGCCAAGTGGTTATAACTAATATCTTTTTAACGTGATTCTCTTGGATAGGTTATATTATTAAAAGAAATAAAAGGTGCTGATGCGGAAAAGCTTGTGAAGAAGTGTCCAGTTAAGCTCCTTAGGTGTCAATGATCCTAGTTAAGCTCCTTCCATCTTTGTTTCTCTGTTTCCTAAACATTTTTTTTATTGAAATTTTTTCTTATTAAATTTTTGTAAACATTGTGTTGAAAGTTGGTACTTAAAGTTGTAACAATGAAAACCGACTAATAGACAAGAGAAAGAAAATAGGAGTTAAGCACGTAAAGTTGCAGTACAAAAGAAACGACTAACAAACAAGATGAAAACTGACTACATGTTTAAAGACTTTTTATTTCATTTCATAATTTCAGACTTCCATACTCACTTGGAGCAATTCATTACAATTTATAGAACTTCACCTAACAATGAAAATAAGGAAAGAAAATTACATAATCTAAAAATATTTCAAATAATCTAAAGAAATCCTCTAACTAAGGAATCCTCCAATCAAGAAAATCTCTAATCTTCAAGATCTTCAATCAAGCTGATTTTCAGCTGATTTTCAATCAATCTTCAAGGTCTTCAAGCTGATTTCCAGCTGATTTCCTGTCAATCTTCAACACTCCCCCTCAAGTTGGTGCGTAGATATCACCAACTTGTCTAGCCGATTTCCAGCTAATTGGAGAAGATTTGTTCGCCGATTCGCCTAATTTGTTCAAGTCGATTTCTCGGCTAATTTAAGAAGATTCAATTTTGAGATAGCTGGCACCAAATTCAATAAGATGCCTTCTTGCCTCGCCTAATACCACGCCAATCGCGTCACCGCTTTCCGTTGACGCATCTTCGGTTGTGAGTTGGGCCTCAAGTGTTGCAAAATCATTTATAACATCCGGCCGCGAACAACAACTACTGTACTCCGGGGCCTTCAAATGTTATGCGTAGGATTTCCCCGCGAACTTGTTCAAATGTTGCATATCATCCGGATCCTTCGCGTGACAACTTTATCACGATGATCAAATTCTCCGGAACATCTGCGGTTAACTCTCCATAATATTAGGAGAGAGACTTCATCCATCGCTTCACTTTTTGGATTTTCAAAGATACCATCTTTCATAGCCATCTTCAATTTCTGCAGGTGGCTTTGGTTTACACCGAATATAAGAGAGTTTCTCTCTTTCGGTGAGATGCATCTCCATCAAATGTCATTGGAGGAGGCCATCACGTTGGGCGTGATGATTCAGCAGCTAGGATAAGAATTAAACCTTCGGCTTTGATACCATGTTGAAAGTTGCACAGAAAGTTGTAACAATGAAACGACTAACAGACAAGAGAAAGAAAACAGGAGTTAAGTTGCACAGAAAGTTGCAACAAAGAAACGACTAACAAACAAGATGAAACAGCTACATGTTTAAAGACTTTTTATTTCATTTCATAATTTCAGACTTCCATACTCACTTGGAGCAATTCATTACAATTTATAGAACTTCACCTAACAATGAAAATAAGGAAAGAAAATTACATAATCAGGAAATATTTCAAATAATCTAAAGAAATCCTCTAACTAAGGAATCCTCCAATCAAGAAAATCTCTAATCTTCAAGATCTTCAATCAAGTACGATTTCCAACCTGATTTCCAATCAATCTTCAAGGTCTTCAAGGTGATTTTCAATTTGATTTCTGTCAATCTTCAACACATTGTTGAGAACATGTGTCGGTTTTATTTTATATGTTCTTCCTAAGTATGTATAAACAAATTTGAATTGAATGGAGTTCAATGGTATTAAAATTAAAATTTAATTTTGTAATTATTTGTAAATTTTTTTATTTTTAAATTTGAATTGAATGGAGTTCAATCGTATGGAATAATGATTTAAAATTTTTATTACTGAAAAAAACAGGTTAATAAAAAATAAAGTAATAAATAATAAATAATTTAAAATTTTGGTTGGCATTTAGTGGCAGTTCAAACCGTCGTGAAATGGCAAAGTTAATAAAAAAATTAAAAAAGAATTTAAAAATTAGTTGGCATTTTGTGGTTGTTCCAAATGCTAGGGTTAATTTTTAAAAAGATTTGATAGGCAACCGCCGCTAAATGCAAGGGTAAATAAAAAATAAAAAATGATTTAAAAATGTGATTGAGATTTAGCGGCAGTTTAGAACTGCCGCTAAATGTTTTTGCAACGGCTTTTCCGGTGTTTTCCGAACCGTCACAAAATGCAAAGTCACCCCACGCCCACGGCATTTTGCGTCGGTTTTGGTGGCGTATGTTACAAACGCGGGAATTATAATAATGCCTATAGTAAGCGGTTATCTGGCGGTTGGTCAAAACCGCCAGCCAAACGCTTCTCTCGGCGTTGGATTTTTCTAGCGGTTTTTCTAACCGCCACCAAAAGCATTTCGGACGGTTATAACCATCGTTAAATGACTTTTAAAACCACCTAAGAAATAGCTCTTTTTGTTGTAGTGGTGTGTGATTGTGCTTACATTGGAAGGGAAATTGTAGTGTTCTCTCTACCCCAACAAAGGCCCAAACCCAATCTCGAAATCATACAAAATTAGTGAATCAGGGGCAATGAGCTAAACTCCTATTAGGAAGGCGAACAACAAACTAGGAGGACAAGTGAGACAATGGGAACTAACCTTGGGGAAAAAATTCAGTATCAAATCACTTTTCATCTTTGCATTACTAGCATGGAACAACAAATTCAAGACCTTGGATAACCCAACAAATTGGGCCGGAGGGGGGAAGACCTTATACTTCTCTTTGAATGAGCACAAGAAACGGTTCCTCATCTCCTAACATAATACCCTTTTACACCAAGTGAGCATTTGGGAAATTACTACTTTGGTTTATTCACGTTAATAGTGACACCTCCATGATACAAGATCTAAGGGGTACAATATCTTAGAAAAAAATGTTAAAAAAGGACTACCGATAGGTTTGGAACTGCTTGATCATGATAGTCACCTAGAGCATCTAGAGAGAAACAAACCAATGATGTTTTTAATGATAAGCACCGGTGTTTCGTAGAAAACAATGGATGACATTAATTTTCTACCGTGTTTTTTACGGTTTGATGCAACATATGCCAAAGAGGCCAAAAGGCGATAGTGATGGATTCCATAGTAGAAGTTTAACTTGGCATTCACCCAAAAGAAGATGCAAACCCCATCGACAGACAAACATGAAGATACCGCCTCAAAGTCGGAAAACAACAACTAATAATATGAAACCATATAATCAAAGATACTGACCCAACCACCAATATGTATTTTCTAACCAACTTATTATCTAATGAACGTGGTTTATCTACTTTTTTAAAAATGAAGATAATTTATGTAATATAAATAATTTACCATGAGTATATTATTAATTTAATTATTATTATTGTTTGATATATTTTTTTAATTATGTTTTGATAAGATAAAAATTTTCAACTTCAACAACATAATAGACATGTAAGGACAACCAAGCAATGCCATTAAATTGGCAAATTTAAGTTAGAAAAACATTTTAGTGGTTTGTAAAATCAAACTCAAAATCTTCTAATCAAACCCTGTGGGGATATATAGGTGCACCAAAGTACTCAACCAACGACCAAATGATTTTACAAAACTTCTCAATTGGTCCTAAACAGGGCCCACTTCACAACTGATTGGTTTCACTCTTTTTATGCCATGTGGCACCACCTTTCCTTATTTCTTTTCCTTTTTTTATTTCCATTTAAAATATATGGCATCCCATGCTGATTTTGTAGGGCCCTTAAATGCAATAGGTTATATTTGCTGCTTAGCCAGAAAGGAGATTCATAACCTTATCACAAACATATTAAAGAAAAAAGATGGTGCTTGGCTCTTCTCACTTTGATGTCATACATTTTATTTAATATTTTGTTCCTAAAATTTTGGGATTTTATTTTCTTACGCATATATCCTGGAAGGGTGAGTTTTGATTGTAAGACGGAAAATAGGTGAAAAAGAAAATATTTTTATGGAATAATTTTTCATGGAAATCAAGATTGTGGTCGTTTAATTGCAATTATTTTTTTGCTAAAAAATCTAACATTTATCAAATTTTTTTATTTTCTTGTTTGATTGCTCTTATTTTTAGTACCAGGAAATGATCCTTCTCTATGAAAAAAAGCATATTGCATCAATTTTTCATGAAAAATCAATATTTCCATTGAAATTTTTTTTCCCCAAGTAATCAACCAATGAATTACAAGATAAGCAATGTTAAAGGATAAAAAATCAAAACAATGACTTAAAAAGTTTGTGAATATCTGATAGCTCCTATTTGAAATTCAAACAACCAAGAACATAAGCAATTTTAAAGGATAAAAATTCAAAACAATGACCTAAAAGCTTGTGTATATTTAGTAGCTCCTATTTGAAATTCAAACAATCAAGACCAATCCTTATTTTATTTTTTTTTTCATATAACCCCCTCAAATTTTCATGGAAAAGTTTTCTTGCCTTGGGCGGCGGAATTAATTTTCACAAAATTTGGATAATTAAACAATCCAAAATGGTGGAAAATTGGTTATGGAAATATTTTCCATAGAAAAAGAAGGCATTCAAACACACTCTAAAATTTGTATTAATTTTAAATATATAAATGAGATATATTTATTTAAAATATATTGAGATATAAATGATAATTCAATATTTGTATTAATTTTATTAAAATAATCAATAGTGATGGGTGCAAAACAAAAGCATGGAGATAAATGCAATATTTTGAAGATAAAGAGATAATTAAGGGTATCCTAAGGGGTATATATGTTGACTAAATTGTAAAACCCTTTTATGAGCTTTAGTATAACAAAGGTTTAAATATCAAAATGGTCCATCTATTATCTATGAATCACAATTCCTTTTAATTCCTATAATATAATTTTAAGCCTTTTGATCCCTCTAGTTTACAAATTTGAGGCTAGTAATCTTAATCTATCTAGTGATGTCGTCACAGAAGCATTTGTCGTCTGATTAAGCTGATGTGGTATTTTTTTTTATTAAAATAATCAATAAAAAATCTCAAAAAAGAAAAAAAATAGTAAAAAAATTCTAAACAAATAACATGATTACATTATAATCACAACTAAAATAATATAATTAATAAAACTAAAAGAATCATTAAATTGATTTGATTAAACCCTAACTCTAATTTTAACCCTATCTTAATCTAATTAACTAATTAATTAAATCTAAACTCTAATTAACTAAGCCTTAACTCCTAACTTTAACCCAATCCTAATCTAATTAACTAATTAATTAAATCTAAACCCTAATTAACTAAGCCCCTAATCAAGTGTGGGAGGGAGAAGGAGGGGGTGCATCAGGGGTGGCGGCGGCCAGTGGGGTGGAGAGAGAGAGAGAGAGAGAGGAGAGAGAGAAGGAGGGCACATTCTGTGGGGTGGGCTGCGGCGTAGAGGTGGGGGAGAGAGGAAAAGGGGCGGAGGAAGAGAAGGAGGGGGGCTATCACGAGGGGCGGCGGCGGAGGCGCAATGGGGGATGGGAGGGAGAGAGGAAGAAGGGCAGAGGGAGAGAATGAGAGGGGGTTGTCACGCGTTTCGACGGCAGCACGGGGGTGGGGGAGAGTGAGGATAGGGTTAGGGCTTAGTTAATTAGGGTTTGGATTTAATTAATTAATTAATTAGATTAGGATTAGGGTTAAAATTAAAGTTAGTGTTTAATCAAATTAATTTAATGATGCTTTTAGTTGTATTAATTATATTATTTTTGTTGTGATTATAATGTAATAATGTTATTTGTTTAGATTTTTTTGCTATTTTTTTCTTTTTTGAGATTTTTTATTGACTATTTTAATAAAAAAAATGCCGCATCAGCTTAATCTGACGGCAAATGTGACGGACATCACCAGATGGACTAAGATTGCCCAAATTTGTAAACTAGAGGGACTGAAAAGGCTTAAATTATATTATAGGAATTAAAAGGGTAGATTCAAGATAATAGAGGGACCATTTTGATATTTAAACCTATAACAAAAGGTACAAAAAGGGTTTTCCAAGTGTAAGGTGAGACAACAGGTGAGGGATATGCATATCAACTTAATTACAATTTTATATAGTGGAAACATGCAAAATCACAAGGGTCTGATATATAAAAAGAATATATATATACATATCTTGTTTTTGGATTAAAGATATTTAAATAACATGAATATTAAAACAAAAAACAAAAGAGTGAACAAATAACATATAAAAATGGCATGAATTACTTAGAATATACCAGCCTAGACTAGTGTCACTATCAACCCAATGATCATAGCTGGGTCTATTTTGCTAATTGAGCTAAATATATATATTGAGATTTATCCTCTTCTGCAATTTTTAAAATTGTAAATTAAAAAAAGATATATTTAAACATTCAGTCCACTTGCCACCACCCACACAACCCTATATATACAAGTCACTCATGTAGCCAATTCTCCACAAGCTTTCTCATCTCTCTCTCTCTTTGAAGCATATATAACCCTAACCCTACTCATTATCCCCAACATTTTTGCTCCATTATTCTCCTCACTCAAGAATGGATAGAGTCATGAGATTGGCTAGCCAAAAGGCAGTAGTGATCTTTAGTGTGAGCACTTGTTGTATGTGTCACACCATGAAAAGGTTCTTTTGTGAGCTTGGAGTGAATCCTTACATCCATGAGCTTGATGAAGACACTAAGGGGAAAGAGATAGAGAGGGTCTTGGCCAAGCTCTTGGGTAGAAATCCTCCGGTTCCCGTTGTCTTCATCGGTGAAAGCTCATCGGACCCTCTTGATAAAGTCATGTCTCTTCATCTCCAGGTGGTAATCTAGTCCCGCTTCTTACGTGATGCGAGGTGCACTTTGGCTTTGATACCATATTAGATATGTGTCGAAACTAAGACTTAATTTGGTGTTCTCTTGTGTTTTTTCTTTTGGAGAACTCAATCTATGTTTATCTCTCTTAATTGTATGGTTGCATCCCAACCTCTCTTTGAAAGAATGAAAGAATAAATAGTGAACTTATTACTAATCTTTATTCTGTTTATTGCTTAGTGAGGGCCCATTTTCTTTACTTTTTGTGATTCCTTGTGATATGAAAGAATATGAAAGAATCAAAGAATCCTTCATTTAGTACCAAACTTAGAAAAGTTCTCCATGGTGATTATGCTTAGAGTATCTATGAATATCATAAGATAAGCATACTTTTACTCAGATTCATTTTCTTATATAAAGTAAAGTTTTTATTTAAAAAAACTATAGATAATTATTTTATATAGCTCTCTTAAGGTCAAGATTCAAATAAAATTTTTCAATAAGCAATTACTCTAGTTCATATAGCTAATCTTTGATCATAAGGGTTTGTGGGGCTTATACACATGTAATTTTTGTTTACATACAGTCATTTAAGTGGTTTATATCCATTTATCCACTTTTTTTTAAAAAAATAACTAAATACATATGCAAATTGTTTTTATCAATTTTTTATTTTTTAAATATCATCATACACTGAAGAAAATCAAAATGGGATGAAGAGTGAGTGTATACTTCTAAATATAAAAATTAAAATTTATCAAACATGAAGAAAATATATTATCAAACATGTTACATTATAACAATAGATTTTAGACCAAATGTAACATAGTATTTAAATATATAATTTTAATAGGAAAATATTTACAAAAAATATTGCTCAACTCATTTAATTGATGAAATAATGGTGTGTGGGTTTGTTTTTCAGATAAGATTTTTAGAATTGAGGAAATAATAAGCTTAGCCTTTCCATTTTATTGAAGAAGAGTATAAATAGGTTACAAGCATAATCGGGAAACAATAATTTAAAATTGGAAACTAACTCTAATCTAGGGAATTTAAAATTCTTTAGCTATAAAAATCTAATTACAGTTGTACAATCATCTAAATAAAGAAACTATCTTTTAATATCTCTAACATGCCCCCACAAATTGGAGCCCCAAGAGAGATCCAATCTTGAGTAGTAATTGATGAAAGCGTGTGCGGGGTAGAGGTTTAGTGAGAGCATCTGCCAACTGATCCATAGAAGAGACATGCGTCACTGGAAGAACACTATTACGAACTTGTTCACGAAAAAATGATAGTTAAGTGCAACATGTTTTATACGGAATGAAACACCGGATTAGAACATAAATTTATGGCTCCCACATTATTATAGTAAATGACGGTTCTCGAGAGGAAGAGAAACCAAGCTCACCAAGTAGAGATGTGATCCAATACAATTCGGCGGTTGTAGCGACAACAAATGCGATATTCAAAATTGATCAAGGATCGAGCAATCGTGCATTGTTTCTTAAAACTCCAAGAGATGGGGTTGCGACCAAGATAAACAATATATGCGCTAGTGGAGGTGAAGTCATCTTTGTTACTAGCCCAGTCAATGTTAGAGAAAGCATGAAGATCAAGTGTGGAGTGACAATGGAGAAGAATACCCTGATCAATGGTTCCACAAAGATACCAAAGAAGACGTTTTGCAGCATTCCAATGATCTGTGGTTGGACAATGCATAAACTGAGAAAGTTTGTTGACCACATAAGTAATGTCCGGGCGAGTCAGAGAGAGGTATTGAAGGCTTCCCTCAATGGTACAATATTCAGTAGGATCCGATAGCGTAGAGTCTTAGTGAAGAACAAAAGTGGGCGTCGTGGCGAGAGGTGTGGCGTAGTTCCATGGCGACCAGGTGGGCATCTGTCATCTTGGTACTAAAGATACGAGAGATGTCGGCAATATAAGCGCCATTAAGTGATAGGAATGATGCCTTGTGAGTGAGGGACAACTTCTACGCCTAAGAAAGTAGGTTAACAGTATTAAAAAGATCGGCTTAACTTGAAAATCGATTGGCGATGAAGCGTGTAAAATGAATCTCCTGAACTACAGTAGAATCGCACTCTACGTGTGATAATAATATATCATCAATATAGACATGAAAATAAAAGGATTACTTTGTTTGTTGTTGAAGAGAAACAGTGTAGGTGTCTGTGGTAGAGTTGGATGAAGCCGTGAGGGTGGAGAAGGAACTGAATGAAGCTTCATTATACCTAAGCACGAGGTGCTTACTTGAGATCATAGATAGCTTTTTCCCCAACTTGTAGACGCATGCCGAAATTGGTGGTCAGTGATCCAATGAAGCCTCCAGTTGGTTATGTTTCATGTATGGAACTTACATCTTCGCGAAGTAGTGCCCCAAGAGAAAGCATTGTTGACGATCAGAGTTAGTGGAGAAACCAGCCACGGCCGATCGCAATAGAAAGCACCAGAAAAATAGTTGTGGGCTTGACAACAAGGCTGAATGTCTCATGGTAGTCAACACCTGGACTCTGATCAAAGCCCTTGGCAACCAGACGAGCTTTGTACTTGTTAATAGAACCATCAGGCAACCATTTAATACAAAAATCCACTTTTGCAAACCAACAATGTTTTTGAGTCGCTGCTCGAGGTGGGAACCAACTCCTGCCAAGTGTCAAGATTCTGCGAACAAGGACATCAAACTCCTTGCAGACATGAAGCTTGACAACATTTGCTTGCATCCTTGATAGCTTTGAGTCACACAAAGCTGGGGTTTGTATCTCTTAGGCCCGAAGAAGAAGCGTGAGGGGAGGGTTAAGTTTGGTGAATGGCTTATGAATGTGGTTGTGGGAGCATGTAACAATGGCTTTAATGAGAGGTCTGTGGAGGAGGGGGCAATGGTTGGTTTGGTGGCTGAAGTTGGGTGTTGTAACTAGTAGAAGGAACATTGCATTTTCTCTAAACTTATCAAAGTTTTGCTACGATTGAAGAATACGCCGAGTGGGTGTTCTTTACCTGCAAGGCTAGAGATGTGGCGATGAAGGGGGAGTTGAAGTTGACCGGGATTTGAGAGATTACCTGTCGATGGGGTGTCCTGCAAGAGTTGGAGCCAAAGCATGGTGTCTTCCGGAAAGTCTAGGAAAGCAAGAAAAGGAATAGAGAGCAATGTTAATGGAACCGGTAGAGAGTCATAAGTACGACGGCGATGGTGATAAATGATAGAGGGAAGTAAAAGCGGACATAGGAAATTCTCGTTTCAACAAAATCGTACATAATCCGAGAAGTATATATATCTTCTTGGTGGTATGGAGTTGCATAAATAACAAATAGGGCACTTTGGAGTGCAGGAGTAGCCGATGAAAAACCACGAGGAGTGGAGCGAGGCTCAATTCTACCTATGAGGAAATCTGCAGTACCTGGCGAAGCCCGCGGGTAGAAAAAGAACAACCAAAAGACTCATCGCGGTGTGAGATAATTTGGAGAAGTAAAAAACTTATGATAGGGAGAGATAAACATGTCCGAGAGGTGGGATTTGGTTAGGCGGTGTATCATTGATAAGGTAGGTGGCAAAGGAGGAAAGCTTATAGGACCAAAAAAGGAGAGAGGTAAGAAAGCTACCGGGATAAGAAGAGTGAGAGACTAGTTTTAACTATATGGCGGTGGCGGCGCTTCTTTCGGAAAAAAACCCATTATGTTCGGGTTAAAGTGCGGAAAAGTGGTGATATGAGAGGTGCCAAACGTGTGAGCGAAAGAATGATCTTTGACACTGTGGGATCGAAAATATCCATTGCGGCATAGGTATGCCCCGTGAAGAGACAGCAGAGGCGATAAGCAGTCGAATCAATACTGAAATATACATATTTGTTTTTGATTTTCGCGGTGTTCTTCACATTTCCTAATAGAGGTAAGCTTCTATTATTAATTACCCTTTAGACGAGTATTGGGAACCTCCGATTAAGTAGGCAAAAAAAGTACAAGTTAGAGGTAATTTAAAAAAAATAATTTATTTATTACGAGAACATGATAATTTATTAAATATAAAATATCATCATGGATGTATGTATACATACTTTTATTTATTTATTTATTTATTTATTTTACTTTATTTATTTACTGACGCTTCACTTTGTATGCCTCGGCGCATCACCCCGTCAAATTTATGCGTCTAAGCTATATACTCGCAGCCTCAAGATACGCATTACTCACGTTGCGTACAGTAATTATTTTGCACATTTTTGGGATTTGCATTTCATCAGCCGCTTAATATCGTGCGTTCCAATCACCGCTTGCTTTGAGATTTGCATTTTACTTTTTAGAACTTAGTATTTGACCGTCTTAAGATGGGTACTCTATCACCGCTCTAAGATGTAATGTGTTGCTTTGAAAATATTTATGTTCATCGGCCATTACCTCAAAGTAGAAGTACATATTTTTATAAGCCCTTTTCAAGATGTGTGCTCCATCATCATAGCAATGAGGATATATATTATTTTGGGATTTGATGTTGTCGGCTACACTCAAGGTGGATTGCCACTTTGAGATTCCTCGCTGCTTTAAGATTTGCGGTACTTTTTAGCCATCTTGATATGCATCTCTCTATCACCGACATTTCGTGATATCGTGCATATGAGTTCAAATTCTCTTCTTGATTGCATTATGAACCATTAAAAGTGCTTACATTTTAGCGCCCAGATTAAATCAACCCATAATTAAATCAAACCTTTTTTTTTTTTTATAAATATAGGCCCGATAACCAACATTCCTTTTGTAAATCGGGACCCAACTCCCCTTTTTTTATTATTTATTTATTTTTTATTTACTTTTTTTTAAAAAAGTGGGGCCCAAAATTCCTTTTCCCTCTTTGCACAGTCTTTCAAAAATTTATATTTACCAGCCTTCCAAGCAATCAATTGGTTGAATAATATTATAAGATTAGTTTTGACCTTTTTAATGTAAAGCTGTTTGCTTATCCAAATTAAACTTGGACCACACACTGTAACCATTTGACTTGGAGGGAAGCTCCTTGATGATGAAGCACTGTGATGCTTGCTATTATTCCCCTCATTAATGCATCATCTCCATTATTTTTCTCCATATTCATTATCATCCATTATTATCATCATTATTTTCATTATTTTTATAGCATTATCAGTCAACCTTGCTACAGAACATCACCTTCTCATTCACATCAACACCATTTGCTAAAACACATCGTACACACATGATTGTAGGCATCTTCATGTCCAGATGAACTTGGACAAGTGAATACAATATCAATTTACCCATTCTTTGTTAGAGATTTGATGGCACCCTATTTGGTTAGATGCAGGACTCAACCTAATTATAAAATTTTCTAGAACCCTTAATGATGATCATGAAAAGAGTAATGATGAAGAACATAGAATTTCATTCATTGAGAACATCTCTTAAGCATTTCATCTAACAATTTAAAAGGGCGTTTTACATTTTCCCTTCAACAAATTTACAATCGTGGCATCTGTTATAACATGTAAGCAAACATCTCACAACACTTCACACATTTTGATTTCTAATTTCCATTGAAATTTCATCCATTTCTATTGCTTCAACTTCAGCCTGGAAATTCTTCAAGGACATAAGAAATTTTTACCCAGCAAATACTCCAATTGTTTT
>CM048820.1:15082156-15319697 GCA_026586065.1 Dioscorea zingiberensis | reverse complement strand
ACTCAATTATCCATATCTAAAATACGTAGCCATGCATACAAATCGTGATTCGGAAAGATATTCAATTATCTTACCTCAATTTTTCGCGTATATTATTACAAATACACCTCTTCAATTCATATCATCATTCATTCATATCATTCACCTCCCCTAAACGCCTTTTACTTCATAAAGTTTTCGACCTAATCAAGAGAAAGCTGGATAGAAGAAATAAGGCAACGACGCCAAGAAGAGTGAAAGAGAACGGGAAGGAATTATAACGTAAGCGTAGTTTCACCAAATACCGTATAAAATGCTTAATACGCCCATGTGAAGACAATCAATCGACAAATATTCGAAGGGTCAAGTTCACGCTGGCCAGCAAACACGCACGTATAGGCATGGTGACGCCGGTAAGAATCTTTTTTAGAAGATTATTTCACCCCAAGCCTGTAGTATTCAGGAAATGATTTTCAGAATCGATTTAGATTGTCGCTAAGCTTGTTTCAAAGAATTATGTATGATATTTGCAATTATGATAATTAGTTTGTTCAAAAGAGAGACGCTTTAGGGGTTTAGGGCTACTACTCGAGCAAAAAGATCGCAAAGATTGCCACGCTGCTTACTTACATTAATCAAGCAAGAACCAATTGGATGTTAGCATTGTTAGACGGGAAAACAACCGCCCTAAGCGCATAAAAAGGTTTTGTCAAGTAATCCAACAATCGTATATCGGAGCGTATCTTCAAGCCTCAACCGCGACTACCACATACTTCTTAGAAAGGGTGAGGATCGTGGTTTCCCCGGAATGGTTAGAAGCATCGATCGCATACATCGACTTGGAAGAATTGTCCAAGTGATCGCAAGGAACATATGGAATAGAAAAGGAACAAAACTATCATTTTGGAGGTCGTAGCTTTACGACACATGGGTGTGGTTTTAATTCTTTTGGTGTCCTCATACCAAAATGATATTATCGCTCTTACTCAATCTCCTCAGATTTAATGGAACAATTAAGAGGTGGAAAAATCAAATCACGCATTACACAATCAAGAACACAGCAAAAATTGTGGGTCATACTACGCCGCATCGGAATTTACCCTAGGTGGGACACTTTTGTCAAAACCATAAGAAATCCCATAACAGAGCCACAAAAACATTTTTTATCCAAGCAAGAAGGTTTTTGGAAAGACTTTGAAAGATGTTTTGGTATCCTTCAAGCTCGTTGGTCAATAATTCGAGGGGGCTCTCGCTATTTGATGAAGATGCTGTTGAGTAGCATTATGACGACACGATTATCCTTCACAATATGATTGTGGAGGATGAGTGCACCAAAGGAATACGAAGCCCCATCCAATGAATACGCAGAACAACCCGTATTTACGGTTACCCATCTAATAAGCGAAGGAGTTCCTCAAGTATTCACGACCTCCCGAAAGAGCAGACCGCTATTAATCGAGCAGGGATTATCAAGACGCTATACCGCTACGCAAGATCCTTATATTCATAACATGCGCCAAAAAGGATTTTGTCTAAAGCACAATTGGATGTCATGAGAAACAATGTTGATTAAATTTTTATTTTTTATTTGTAATGGACTTTTATATTTTATTTGTTTCACGAATAAAAGTACTTATTTCCCTTCTTCTATATATACTTTGCCAACACATACAAACTAATTTTAAAAAATAACATACAAACAAATTTATAAATTTAAGATAAATTTAAAAATATGAAGAATATTTTAAAACACTAATTCATAACAATTTTGTAAATATAAACAGATTTTATAAAACATATACATAATCATAAAAACCTTATCCATTGTTAATATTTTTTTTAAAAATAATTTAGGCTAACTAATCTATTGAAAAATATTTTTTTAAAAAAGAATAACATGGACCCATCCACTAATCTAATTAATCTAACTAATTATTACTAACTTAATTTATTTTTTAAAAATATTATTACACTTTTAATCTATTGGAGAAATTTATTTTTAAAATGTTAAAAAAATAAAAATGTGGGCCCCACCCCCTTTTTTCCCGGTTAAGTGCCCTCAAGAATCTTTGTTCTGCGCTACTGGGAGTGGGGCCCACCATTAACCCTAGCAATATCTAACGCAGTGGAAAAATAATTTTAGTCAAAGAGGGATTCCAAAATTTATTGCCTTGCCATACGCCTCATGGCTGGAAGTGCTCTTAGTTATTTGGTATAATGCCAAATTCATGTCAAAGTCCTGACACCTCACTCAAAGTTATTAATAAGACCGAGATCTCCAAGGGAATGTAATATCAAATTCAAATTTCTTGCCTTCTACTATAGATGCCAAGATAAAGACACTGCACATTGGAAGGCTTTCAAGTGGAATAAAATTTATGGCATGAATATGAAACAAGCCCAAGTCCTGAGACCATGTGTATGCTCATAAATGACATCAAACATCTCTAATCGGAGGTGAATTCTAAGATACCGTCGGCACTGTTCCCACAGTAGCTTTACGCAATTAGGTCCTGGGGTGTTGTTTTTGGGTTCAAATGTTTGGTTTTTAGGTTCAGGATGGGTTCAAAGCTACCAAGGCCATCAGCTTTTTGCTACGAATGCTACAAGCGAATGAACAAAGATTTGAGCCTAAAAACATAACGTCGTGACCTAATTTTACTATTCGGTACCATACCGTGTAGGTATAATCCACGGCATGGTAGAACGCACCCTAATCAGAGAAAATATCAAATTCAAAGTTCCTTCCCTCTGTTGTAGAGGAGATTATAAACATTACAACTTGAGGCTCTTTGACTAAACCAGTAAGAAATATGCCTTCAAGTTAAAAAAAAAAGAAGGGGTTTTTTACTTGTATACCCCTGCAAAACCGGGAAATTGTTTATATACCCCTACAAAAGTGATAATTGCTTGCATACCCCGACAAAACAACCATAATGGCTTATATGCCCTTATGGTTAACTTGACCTCTAACAGTGTTAAATCAATGGATAGAATAAGCGGAAATTACTAAAATAGGTTTGCTAATATACCCTTCTAATTTTTTCACATAAATTATTTGAAATAATAAATGATCATTATCGGTTTGTTAATATACACTTACAATTTTTATATATGTATATTATGGATTTTAAGTTATTTAAAAATATACCCCCCTAATTTTTTTCATATGAATTATTTGAAATAATAAATGATGATTATGGGTTTGTTTATATACCTTTATATATATTATGGATTTTAAGTTATTTAAAATTATAATTATTTAACAACTAATACAATTAACATTAATTACAATCAAATTAACACAACAAATACAATAAAAAAATTAATAGTTTAAAAAAATATAATTAACAAATGAAACCCTAGCCCTAACCCTGCTCCTCTGGATCTCGCCACCGATGGAATTATTAGAAGAAAATCATCCAACCCCTTAATCAAAATGTAATCAAATCTCCATTATCACCATTGCAAAACAAACAATCTCTTATACAAGGACATAATCTCTTGTTGCGAAATTGAAACAAAAACCAATCAAAACTCCCTCAAGGTCGCTCAAGGGCAGTCTAATGCATTCAATTGGCTTTTGAGAGAGAGAGGGGGGCTCGAATGGTAGCAAAGTGTCACTTGCTTTAGCTTGAGACCAAGATCCCTAGTCGAGAAGGTCAAAGAGTCGAGATGGGTTTAGAGTTAGAGCTTGGGTCAGAGAGGAGGAGAAGGGGTGGGATTGAGAGAGACTCCTCACAACAGAGGGAAGAGAGAGCCAGTAGGAAGAGAGAGAGTAGAGAAGAGGGGTTGAGAAGAGAGAAAGAGACTCACGTGGTGGAGAGAGATCTAAAAGCGGGGTCGTGTTGAGAGAGAAAGAGGAAAGGTAGGGTTTGTGAGGAAAGGGTAATTAAGTCATTTTCTAACTAGGGTTAGGGATTTAACTATAGTAAAGATAGAAACCACTAACTGTAATTAAGAGTGACTAACAGCAGGGGCATATAAGCAATTTTAACTGTTTTGTAGGGGTATACAAGCAATTATCACGTTTATAAGGGTAAATAGACAATTATGTTGCTTTGTAGGGGCATGCAAGCAATTTTCTCTATAAAAAAAAAAAATACTAAATTAAAGGTTGAACCAAAGCAAAGCTTGAATTTCACTAGTTAAGAACAATATGGCTCGAGTGTTGCATCGTGTAGGGATCCAGGCATGGCGGAGCACAACAAAAACACCAGCTAGGAACCTACAAAAAGACCTCAGAAAGCTCGAGAAGCCTCGCGCAAGCCCATAAAGGGTTGGCATGAGCTACGAAATAGTGGTAAGAGAAGGCGACCAAACCTTACTCTTATCAGCACTATAGGGCTCAAAGGAAGTGAAGACACTACTGGCTGTGAACGCAAGTAAGGATGGAACTGACACTAAAAGGGATGGGTCGAAGTCCAATTTAAGAGAAGAAGGAGAATTTCCCCCGGCCAGGGCATAGTACACATTTCAAAGGGGGATAAGTGTTGACAAAGGAATGTGATGCAGGAGGATTCGAGCCATATGATGCGATTCAGTTATTTGGCCCATTTTTGATGCCAAATTCCAATGTTTTTCCTTCAAAACTTTGTTTTTAGATATTTTTTTTATCACTTTTGGTAATCATTAGTTTGTCAAATCATGATAGGATTTGAATATGATTTTATCTATGATTTCGGATAACTATTTAGTTTGTTTTAAATTTTAAGTTTGGATAAGTTTAGGTTTTAGATAAGTATTTGCTAGTTTTGGCTATTTAACCCGGCTTGTGGGTTAGTTTTTGTCAAACCTTGATTTTTATGAAATTGTTTTGAATTTGAGAGATGTTTCCCTCTTGTATGGATATCTTCTCGCTCTTCCTCAAGCGATCCATAGGCTGCGCTTAGCTCATGGATAATCGCTATCCCCGCCCCGGCTTGGTATCGAGCTTCCACATAGTCCCGGACTAGACGGACGCGATCAATGCCTGGTGGAGGTCGAGGTCGGTCGTCGTGGGTGGGTCTTGAACGAGGAGGTCCCAGATCGCGATTGTGACGCCAAGGATGTGATGATCAAGGATCTGGCCGTGAGAGGCAAGTCGAGAGTTATCCCGACGCCCCGACGCGCAATTTCAATCGTGGTTGTCAGCGGGCGTGTTCTTGAGGAGGAAGTCCAACGCCATTATCGCAACATTAAGGAGGTGATGCTTCGAGGATTTGCAAAGGAAAGTCACGTGGTTATCTCAGATCCGGCGGCGCGTGATTTCAATCATGGTCATCGTGGGCAAGTTCAACGAGGAAGTCCAATGCCATACTTGTTTTATGGATTGCGAAGACGCTTGTTGTGAACTTGAGGGCAAGTTCTTTTCCAACTCTGGGGTGACCGATGCAAGAGGATCCGAGCCAAATGATGTGATTCAGCTTATTTGGCCCGCTTTTTATGCCAAATACCATGTTTTACCTTCAAAACTTTATTTTTAGATATTTTTTATCACTTTTGGTAATACTTAGTTTGTCAAATCATGATAGGATTTGAACTATATTATCTAGATTTTTTATAACTATTTAGTTTGTTTTAAATTTTAAGTTTGGATTAGTTTAGGTTTTATATAAGTATTTGCTAGTTTTGGCTATTTAACCCAGCTTATGGGTTAGTTTTTGCCAAGCCTTGATTTTTATGAAATTTTGAATTTGAAAGACGTTTCTCTCTTGTGTGGATGTCTTCTCGCCGCTCTTCGCTATGCATCCATAGGTTGTAGCTAGCCCAGATAATCGCTATCCTACCCGGTGTTAGAATGTCAAATTGCCTTTGTCTCGTCACTTGATAAAAGAAATGCCAAGACCGGAAGCTTGCAAGCATTGTGGAGGGCATGGGTGTCATCGTAAAAACTCATGTCCGAATTTTAGCATGTTGGAAAGGGTGAGGTTTGGAACATCTACTAAGGGAAAGAGGAAATTAACTCGGGAATTGACTCGTGGAGTCATGGGTGAAGCTTACAACACTAAAACACCCTATGGAATTAAGTAAGCGGGGCTAATCAAGCGATGCTCACCAAATTAGCATTGCCAAAGAAGCACTATGTGTCTTAGCTATGTTATAGGGAAAAATAAATAGGGCATGTGGTATCACCCAAGTTAAGAGTACAAACTTGGGATCATTCCAATCAGCCTTTGTTTTCCACGGAAGCCACATGAAGATTCCCCATCATCCCCTAACAAAGGAATGCTTGTCCACAGAGCAAAGTTAGGCGCTGCACTTCGCTGCAGGTTGAAAGCCGCCCTTATGAGACAAAGGCCTCTATGCACGATAGATAGATGAATCTCCTGATCAAGGCCTCACCCCCGGCTTACGAGGGGATGTCCCCTACTTAATTGCTAAAGGTGGTTGTGGTCTAGGTATAAAAAGAGCATGTAGATGAGAACTATATGAGCAAAATGGATGATGATTTCATCCATATGTACGGGGGAAGGGTATTCCCTTTATTTCTCATTTCTCGTTCTAACCTAACCCTAGAAGGATGAGTTCGTGGCATAAAACAAAATCTTATTGTATTCTTGTTGTCAAATAGTCTATTGATTCTCTATCATTCTCAAAGAAGTTTGTTATTGAGTTCTGTAAGATTCAAATACAAGATCAAAATTCTAACATACCCGTTCTACTTAGATAATTTTATCTTTGAAAGTGTTGTTTTAGGGCTATGGATTTAGGTTGATGGAATCAAAATGCATGATTGTTGTCATGTAAATTTGCATTTGGACATCTTTGAATGCATTTTAGTGTAAGAAGCACTTGTGTTGGCATTATTTTGACAACATATATTACAAGTAGAATGCAATATTAGTGAAGCTCTCATGGCCAAAGTGAGGACATAGAGATATGATGACGTGGCAAGAAAGATATAGGCGCCGATGACATGGCAAAGTAAATAAAGCACGCGGTACAAAGCTAATGCAATCAAGCTCACATTGTGTTGACAACAAGTTGATGCAACTCGGGTAACAATATGGATGCAACTCAGATAGTCTGATTGGAGAAGTGAAATGATGAAGTGGAAGCTAATGTGACAACTCCAGCTTACCGAGCGCCGGATGGATTGGACTCGGATCAGACGCTTGATGAGTTGGCACACATGATCACTTGAATGATATGGCACACGACGCGACATGGACAAAGGACGGGCATATGGTACATAGCAAAATCATGAAGATCTTCTACAAAGCATCAAGGATATTTTTGGAGCTAAATTATCTTTAGGAAGAGATATTTTTCGGAGCAACTAATGATAACTTGGATAGCCATTGGTGACTTTGATTGCAAGCTGGATCACATGCTATATTTGGAAAGCAATCGACAACTTGGAGAACAAGCCTAGTGGAGCATATGTTTAGAAGGCGGTTACATCGCGGAGAGCATCTGACGCACAACACATGTTTGGAAAGATTTGGCACAGTCTATATTGGAAACAAGATCCAGTTTGGGAGCAGAATTGATTGAAACTTAATTTGAAGATCTGATTAAAGATTTGAAGACCATATTTAGAGTTGATTGAGAACTAGATATAGTATGAGAAAACATCGGTATGTTGAAGTTTTGAAGACCCAAACTTGGGATAAGTTTGGAAACAAATCATGAAGACAATCTAGGAAGATTGTGAAACCCAAACTTAGATGAATGGAGATCAAATTGGCAGGCCGTGGAGCACCTAGGCATGGTGTGTGTTGAAGAGGATTGTGAACGTAGCGTAGAGAGGTCCAAACCTGCTTGTGTGGTCAAGATCGAGGATCTAACATGTTCGACTCGGGCTCATACCGGGAGGGTTGGAGGAATCTCGAGGTCGGTCGTAACGTACGTTGTAGTCTTAGTCAGTTCAGCAGTCGGGCTACATTACAAGTTCGGGTGCGACATAGATTGCAACAACTATTTTTGGAAGGTATCCAAAATAGTTCCCACGGAGATTTAGGAGAATCTAAAAGAGGCATGTGATATATATGGACGTGGAGACGTCTATATAAGACGGAGCTCAGAAGGTTGAGGTTGATATATGCCACCAGAGTAGAACCTAAGGGAGTTAGGTTAAGGGGTAATCAATCAATCTAGAGTGAGGGTGTATTTGTATGGTGTGAGATGAGTAACAAAGAATTTGTACTCATGTTTCCTTCCCTTTTTTAGTGGATCGTTTCTTCCAGCTTGGCCTCCAGACGCATGCAATTGGAAGCTGAACTGGGTTACCAAACTTTTGTGTCTTTTCTCTTCGTGCTTTTCATTGTTTTGATTATGTGTGTGTGAGAGATTGAGTGTTTCATCGAGAAAACTGCGGGCGCAAATCCATTGCTGCAACTACATCACACAACAACCCTAAGTAGGAACTCACACATACATTCAAGACAATGCTGCTATTTTGGTGGAACTATATTATTCATAAATGATTCTTGAAGGTATGTAAACCAACCTTCCCAACATAAAAAAAGTAAATATTCATAACAAGGAAAACAAAGAAAAGAAAAGTTTTGGGCCTTATATCAATCATCTTGGTTACATTTTCATAGTCCCAAAACTCACACAAGGGGAAACAATTGACTACAACTAAAAGAAAGGTTCAATTTGCTTAACCTTCTTGATGGATGTCGCATCAACCGCTACTCTCCTTGGTAAAGATGAAAATGTCATAAGTCAATAAGACAACAAAAATAAATATCAATATTAAAGTAAACAAATAATCAAGGCAAGTGATCATCACCTCTATGTTACCTTCAACATTATAATTATTGATGAGCTCCATAAGGAAATCTAATTCATCAAAGATTCTACATAACGCCTTTGGTAAATATCGAGATCTCATTATAGTTTGTTCCTTCTTGTTCGTGTGTAGCCATGACTTGATTGCTATCTCCATTAGGAAAAGCTCGCATGCTTTTTCCATCACAATTGGTGCACTTGTACTTACCAGCTGCTTTGAAATCAAAGAATGTTCCATATTAATTAGAATATTGTAACTTCATTGAGATCTTAGTAAAAGCATGCGAACCTTTACGGATTTATCTGATTTCATCACTCTCTTGATTCTTGCTACCGAAGTTCACGCGCTTAGAAACTGGAAATTTTTGAAGAATAAGAAGAAAAACAACAAAACGATCTTATATTAAAGGATTAGTATCGAAAAAGACATGAAAAGTCAAAACTAATATTGAACCTGCAAGGTGATTGGCTTCTAGCATCTGGTGATACCAAAACAACTGCAAATGCTTATTCTCTAACTCCTTAATCTGCTCAGAATCTGCTTGCTCTTCATGGGTGTCCTTGACTTGGGGAGTTGTGGGTATTTGGAGAAAGTTATAAAATTGAGGAGTTGTGGATGATGATTGCCATGAGTTAAGCCCTGCAAGGTAGTTTGGGGGATCCATTGAAACCAGAATAAAAAGAGAGAAGAAGAAGAAGAAGAAGAAGAAGAAGAAGAGAGTGAGAGAGATGAGAATTCCTTAAGTCCTTGTGCCTTTAAATAGAGAAGACAGGTCAAGTTGTAATAAGCCATAAGAGATGCTGACACTTGTCTACATTCCAATAGCACTGACAGCTATCACTGGCCAATCAGTGGCCTCGAATGTCAGAATACACGCATACCATCCATGTGTACCTGGGCACAAAAATTTTTACCGCCTTGATGGTTATTATGTTCACCCAGATCTTAACTTGTCTAGTTTAGGAAACCCTATTAAGGTTTGGAGTCAGTTTGGGAATTGATTCTTGCTATTTGAAACTTGGGTAATTGTAGGTTTCACATGTACATACATGAACCCATAAACCTAGAACCCAAAACCTAAATAATATAGACACACACACACATACCTGCCTAGATTTAATAGGGGATTTGATTTTGAAATTAAATAGTCATTTTTAATTTGTAAATAATGACTAATTAATTTCAAAAAGGCAAACAAGATTTTATATTTTCTTTAACTTCATTTTCCCATATTCCAACTTGAATCCCTAACTTAGCTTTACTTTTCTCTTCGATCTATTCCCCTTCTTAGCCCAAATGACCGTGAGATGAGGTCTTTTCATCTTCCACCCCATGCTTCATTCCCTTTGATGCTCCTCTTGTATTTTTGTCTTGAAGCTTCTTTATTTGAAGCTAGGGCCCATCTCATGTTTATTGGTTTGATGGTAGTTTTACTTTCCACATCACAAGGGTTAATAACACATCTACTGTTAGTGCTGAAGCAAGTAAGTTGGCATAATTTGACACATGATGATGTGGCACAAGCTTATGTGGCAAATTGACAAAGTCAAAGCATGCTAGAGGACTACATGGAAACCTTGAAGACTTCATGGAAACAGACTTAGCAAGAAGTTTTAATTGGAAATGCACAAAGCAAGGACAGTTAACAAGTCAAAGGGACAAGGCAAGGAATGAAGACTCCATATTAAGATTGAGATGGACTTAGCAAGGGCGCTACCGTGACTTGATGAGCCAATCCGTGCAGTTCCCAAGTTGAGAAGGCAATTACAATTAAGATGGAAACAAGCCCAACTTGGAGGAAAGAAATGAATTGAAGACTTAATTAAAGAGCCGACATTGGCATTTGATTGAATGTTGAATATAGCAGCCCAAGATTAGCTGGAGAAGCCATTAAGGAATCAAGGTGGATCGAGGAATCAACTACATATGGAAGAAAAACTAATTTATAAGCATGATTGAAGAATTGATTTGATTGAGATCAAATCAAGGAAGATGTCAAGAATCAAATCAGATGCATGGAGATCCTAATTTGATCAAGCCGATTGGTGAGATATGATGGTGATAGGATTTGGCAAAATACCGATTGGTGATTGATGCAAGCCTTGATTGAAGCCAAATCATGATATGATTGAAGACCATATTTGGTGTTGATTGAAGACCAAATATGATAGTGACCAATATGGAAATGACATGTGCCAAGCCGTAGCGAATCAAGACTAAGTTTGAAGGAGATTGGTGGAGCCAATCTACAGCTCAACCTTGTATGAAGGTTGATTGATGATCTTGCGCCATGGTGGGGTGCTACCGTGATCGGCCGAAAGTACGCGATGTAGAGGTGGATCGGCTAGTCAAGGCGCTGGTCGGATCACGTGGATCCGACGTAGTAGACTCGAACTCAAACCGTGAGGGTTAGAGGTGTGTCGGTGTCAAGAGCAAATGAATGTTGTAGCCTTGGTCGGGCCTGGCCACCGCCACGCTGCGCCAGAAGTTGCAACTAGGTTGCAAAGGCCAAATGTGGAAGGAGTCCAATTTGTCACAAATGTGAGATTCTGGAAATCCTAAAGATGGTAACCGTGGTTGTGAAGGCGTGGAGGCGCCTATATAAGACCGTGAATCGTGAGGATTGAAGTGAGCAAATCTAGGAGTAGTCCCTCTGAGAAGGGTGGCCATTATCAATCAAGGAGTGGGTGCTTATGATAGAGTGAGAGAGAGAGAGAGAGAGAGAGAGAGACTCTTCGTACTCCCTCTGCCTTCTCCCTACATCTTTAGTGGATTGTCTTCTCTAGGCTTGGCCCCCCAGATGTAGGCTTGGTTAGCCGAACTGGGTTACCAACTTTCTTGTCTCCTGTGTGTGTGATTTTGCTTTGCTTGAGTGTGTGTGAATGTGTTTGAGAAACTCTGTGAGCAGTTAGTTACAATCCGTGTTGTAACTTATTTTACAACAGGCGGACAACCCGACCCAACAGAACTTACATCTACCTCTCCTGATTGTAAAGCTAGTAATAAAAAAACTTGCAATCTCTAAGCTTTGACCACATTTATATAAGAACTTGCAACTTTTATAACATTAGGCTCCCTCCAAGTTATTGGCTATTACATGTAATTGAGGCAAAATTTTAATATTTATACAATCTCTAACTCATTGTCTTGTATGAAGCTCTCTTCTGATACTTTGTGTTCTTACCAATTGAGGTATATATTAAGTTAGAGCTTGTTAGAAAAGTAAAATATATTTTGCCAAATTTAAGCTTATTTGTGCCACTCAGCCACTACGTGCTTCTTTCACATTATAATCATCCTAGCTTCTTGACTTTCTGTTATTATCTCTATTGTCATTGGTAAATATTCAGATCTTTAAGCTCAAAATGGTTAGTTGTTAATGCATTTGGTTTCTAGTTTTTAATAAATCACATATTCTTTAGATGGTGGTGGTTTGAATCCACCAAGATCCTCTTTATTATATTATGTTGTCTCTATGATCATTAGTTCAAAAATGTTTGTGGATAGCTCTATTTTTTGGTCATTTTTCCTTGGAGATATGGTGCAAACATATTTCATAAAATTGGTCTTATGTTTTATCAACTTTAAAGTGTTAATTTCTATTTTAAAGATGTTTTTGATATATTTATTTATTTGTTAGCAGTGTCCTATGCCTAAAACCTTACCAAATATGTCTCTTTCTAATATTATATAATCGATCTACCAAACGCACTATGAAGGCCTCAGTGGTACTCTGGATTACTTTGTCAAGAGGTCTCGATCTCTCGATGAACTCTAATCGAAAGCCCCTCTTACAAATACAGAACTCGCTCATCGAGAGGCCTCGTGCCTGTGTCCCATCCTCGACATCCTCGTGGAGGCGCCATTTGTCAGCCTTTACCAATAAATAAATAAATAAATAAATAAATAAATAAATAAATATATATATATATATATATATATATATATATATATATATATACTGATTTTATTTTATTTTATTAAAAAATAACAGTTAAAATTCATTAAAAAAATGGCTTAAATCTTTTCTTGCTGATTTAACTATGCAAAACCATAATGTTTATTTTATCGATTTATTTTCCATAATGTTTTAATTTCTCAAGAGTTTGCCCTCTCTTTTGAATATGACTTAGACAAAGAGTTGCAAAATATATGAAAAATATAAGATTAGGCTTGAGTTAACTACAAAATTAATCTTTTCAAAAGCAAGAACTTTTAATATTATTTCTGTTGTTGGTTTATCACAAGTCCAAATTAACTTTTGTTTCTTCTACTAGAGAAGGCACTAAACTAAAATAGATATTATGATTATATCATCTAAAATAATAATGGGTGTGTATAGATGTCAAACGGGTCAGCCCGATACGGTATGGCACAGCCCGAGCCCTGCTCATGTAGAGTAACGTGCATGTTCGTGCTGGCATGACCGGCCTACCAATTGTGTCGGGTTGGCACGACCCACAAAACTGACGTGGTCGGCCCAACATGAAGTACAACCTAGCTAGTCTGGGGTCGTGATGTGCCGAGCCAACCCAAGCAAGCTCTTTAATTAAAAAAAAATACTAAAACCCCATAAAATCTAATAAATTGGGGAAAAATAAAAAAAATCTAGAAAATCACTAAGAAAATAGGAGGAAAAAAGGAAAATTTCTTAAAAACTTCTAAAAATCCAGAAAATCCCATATATTCCAAAAAAAAAACTTCTAAAAAAAATGAGAATCCATGCCAAAAAAATTAGAAATGAATAATAATAAATAAACTTATTTTTAAAATAATTCCTTTAAAAAGGGTGGTTTTCTCATTTTTATGTCAAGTTGCTTGGAGAATAAAAAACAACAAAGGGGTGATAATAAAGAGCAATGCTATATCGAATGACGAAATCACATGAAACCATTGGATGTGCCTCCAGATGGTCAACACAACCATCTCGAGGCACATCCAATGGCTTCATATCATGATTTTGTGCGATTTCTTTGTCTAAAAATGAGATAGTTTATTTTTCCAATTAGTTAAAAAAACATATAATAGTATTCTTTGAAAAAAAAATGCCATATATATATATATATATATATATATATATATGGGGTTTGACGCATTTTTTTTACAAGAATACTATTATATGTTATTATATATATATATATATATATATATATATATATATAATTACTTTATTTTGAATAAATTCATTTTTCCCTAAAATTTACTATATTACTCATTTTAATATTTGTACTGTTAAAATGTTAAATATTATCTTTATAAATTCAGAAAAATTCTGCTTTTGATTGGTTCAAGTTCTAATATATGAATCATTTATTTTTATTTTTATTTTTATTTTTATTTTGGCCTATGTTGTGGCTAATACCTTTGTGGACTATGATATGAAATGCATGATGTGTCATGTTAGCATCTATGTGCAATTTAAAAAAATTAAGAATATTTTTTTCTTTTTCTTTTACATGTTAGAAAAATATAAACTTAATGTGTCAAAATATAAACATTGAAAATTGCGGAAGAAGATCGAAATACCTCCGGCCATTGACCTTGAGTCGGATATGCCGAATATCAGAATGCATGTACTGTCAAGAGAAGTTGAGAACTTCTGATGCCTTCTTCAATATCAAAATGATGGTGTAATTCCCTTAAAGATTCAATGGCATTAGGGACCCAACTTTAAACCTATTTATAAACTCTATCCATCATAGAGTTTTTCAAATTCAAAATTTTTCAAATTGATTTCCCCGTGAATGAGGAAATCATGTACTAATCGTTGAACAATTCCAATTTTGGCCAAACTTAAATAGAAATGATCATTAATGCAAATCAATTTTACTAATGTAATATATTGGCCATATATGCATGATTTTTTTTTCATTTTATATGTATATTCAAATGGGTAAATATTTTACATTCTCCCACTTGGCCAAGATATACCATGATTTTGCCAGAGTAAGAAACAAATGCATGAATCATAGCGATATTTCCTCTTAGAACGAGTGGTATCTTCCATGTATCACATTGCACTTGCATCTTAACTATAGTTCGCAAACTGAATGAATAAACCCTATGTTTATTCTTGGTCCAACCTTAATTGATATTTCTCCAACAAATAATAAATATGCATAAAAGTACGAATGAGAAAAATCACAACTGAAATAGAGTTTCATTGAAATAACATTCTCATCAAAGACCAAGTCCCATACGGCCTACATGATCCTTGAACCTGAATGGTGGTATGCCTTTTGTTATAGGATCAACAATCATCAATTCAGTATTAATGTGCTCAATGACCACTATTTTGTCTTTAACACGCTCTCTTCTGGCTAAGTACTTAATGTCGATGTGCTTTCTTCGACTACCACTTTTATTATTTTTAGCCAAAAAGATCAAGTAAATGAATTGTCACAAAATATCCCTCAATGGCCTAGATATACAATAAGCAATTCTAAGCTCGTAATTGAAACTCTTCAACCATACACCATGCATGTAGCCTCAAAACAAGAAACTAACTCACCTCCATAGTGGACGCTATTGCCAATGTCCGCCTACACTCCTCCATGATACGAAAATTTCCACCGACACAAAACATAAAAATGTATCCTGATGTTGATTTACGTGAGTCAATACGGCTAGCAAAGTTTGAATCTGAATAACCAATCATCTCCAGGTTACCCGTTCATATGTATATATAAGCATGTAGTCCTTCATCCCTTGAAGGTATCTCAAACCTTCTTTGCAGCTCTCCAGTGGTGCATACCAGGATTACTATGATATCTTCCCAACATGCTGACAGCAAATGCTATGTCAGGTCTGGTGCAGACTTGAGCATACATTATACTGCCAACAACTGATGCATAAGGGATGTTCTTCATTTGTTCCCTCTCGAAGTCATTCCTGGGACATTGGTTCAAATTGAACTTATCCCCTTTCACAATGGGTGCAACACTTGGTGAACAATTTTTCATCCGAAATCTCTCTAAAACCTTATTGATATAGGTTTAATTTCTTGTGATAGACCCAAAATTCCTCTATGTCTATCTCTAAAGATCTTTATGCCAATGACATAAGATGCATCACCCATATCCTTCGTATCAAAATTTTTAGAGAGAAATTGTTTCACTTCATGCAACAAACCCTTATCATTCGTTGTAAGTAAAATATCATCCACATACACAATTAAGAAACAAATTGTGTTCCCATTGACCTTCTAGTAGATGCATTGATCCATAATGTTCTCTACCAAACCAAGAGAAGAGATTACATCATGGAACTTTAAGTACCACTAACGAGAAGCTTGTTTTAATCTATATATAGATTTCTTAAGTTTGCACACCAAATGCTCACCTTGACTAGAGGAGAATCTTTCAAATTGTTTCATGTATACCTCTTCCTCTAGTTTCCTATTGAGGAAAGCCGTTTTCACATCCATTTGTTGCAACTCTAAATCAAAATGTGCAACTAAAGCTAAAATAGTGTGAAGAGAATCTTTCTTAGATACCGGAGAAAAGGTCTCCTTGTAATTGATTCTTTCCTTTTGAGTAAATCCTTTAGCAACGAGTCTAGATTTATATTTCTCAATGTTGCCTAATGGCCTTAGCCCCATTAGGCCTCTATAAGATCCCAGGCTCCATTAAATGCCATAGAATTCATCTCGTCCTTTATTGCATCAAACCAAAGATCAGATTCTTTGCAGTTCATGACCTGTGAAAAATGTTGCGTGATCATTTTCGCTCCTAAGTCATTGTCCAATTCTTGTAGATACAAGACATAACCATTTGGAATCGTTGATCTCCTTTCTCTTGTAGACCATCTTAATGTTGGTTCAACATTTTCTTGTGGGTCATGTTGTCCAACTGGTTGTTCAACCATTTTAGATACTTCATGAACAACTTGGTCTGTAGGATCATTAGCAACAAGTTGTGGATCTTCAGTGATTAGTTGTTCAACACCCGTTTGAACTTGAGGAGTGTTTTGAATGACAACAAATCTTTCACTTGATGTGGAAGGTTGATCTATGTTAGGAACTATGTTATGAAATTGATCACTCCCACTGATTAAGTCATTTTCAATAAACTTAGTGTTCCTTGATTCCACAAACCTTGCGCTATGAGATGGACAGTAGAATTTGTAACCCTTGGATTTTTCTGCAGATATCCTACCTAAATACCCACTAATAGTCCTTGGGTCCAATTTCTTTTCTTGAGGATTATAAACTCTTACTGCAGACGGCATCCCTAAAAGCGATATATGTCGCAAACTCCGGTTTCCAACCCTTAAATAACTCAAATCAGATTTTTGGGATGCAAAATTTTAGTTGGAACCCTGTTCAATATATACACAACCGTTTTAAGAGCTTCAACCCACATGGATTTGGGCAACTTAGAGCTGCTTAGCATGTTGCACACCATGTCTAATAAGGTCTGATTTCTTCTCTCTGCTACACCATTCTGGTTCGAAGAACTAGGCATAGTATATTGGGCAACGATCCTATGCTCTTTAAGAAACTTGGCAAATGGACCAGGTGCTTGTCCATCTTCAGTGTATCAACCATAGTATTCTCCACTTCTATCTGTTCTAACGATCTTTATTTGCTTACCGCATTGCTTCTCTGCTTCAACCTTAAAAACCTTAAAGGCATCGAAAGCTTCATTCTTATTATGAAGCATATAAAGGTACATATATCATGAACAATCATCTATAAAGGAGATGAAGTATTTTTGGACCATGAGCATCCATGTCAGGACAACAAATATCTGAATGTATGATCTCTAAGATGTCAAGATTCTTATGACATCTTTTCTTAGACTTGTTAGTCTGCTTTCCTTTTATGCAGTTTATACAAGTGGGAAAACTATTAAAATCTAAAGTACTTAGTACTACGTCTTTTACTAATCTCTTAATTCTATTAATGGAGATATACCCTAGTCTCCTATGCCACAAAGTAGAGGAATCTTCATTCATAATACATCGCTTATTACCAGTATGAGTATGCAAAACAGTATTATGTTGTAGATCAATAGAGAAAAGACCATCATATAAGATACCATTCCCAATAAGTTCAGATTTATAAAATAAACTGAAATTATAATCTAAAAATGTAAAGGAATATCCCAATGGTACAAGTCTGGAAATTGAAATCAAATTTCTAGGAAAATTTGGAATATAGAAGGTCTTTTCCAAATCTAAAACATAGCCATTATTCAGAACTAATCTGCATGTTCCAATGTCTTCCACATGTGAGCTTATCTTGTTCCCTGATAAGATGCTTCGCTCACTTCCCACTGGCTTCCAAAGGTTTCGCATACCTTGCAAGGTATTTGAAATATGGATTGTAGATCCAGAATCAATCCACTATGCATTATGATTAACATCAACCATATTAGATTCATAACAGACAAATGAGATTGGTTTACCTTACTTTTCAAGCCATTCCTTAAATTTGGCGCAATCCTTCTTCATGTGTCCATTTTTTTTTACAGAAAAAACACTTGGATTCTTTCTTGATGCTGCCTTGGGGTGGTATTTTACCTTTCACCTTCTTAGCTTGATTTTGATTCTTTCTGGATTCTTGTCCTTTTCTTGTGTGGTTAATAATGCAGTCTTTCCCAATTCCATAGTCAGCCGTCCTTCTTCTTGAACACACATGGTCAGAAGTTCATTAATTGACCATTTGTCCGTATGTGTGTTGTAAGAAATTTCGAAGGGTCCATATTGCTATGGCAGAGTATTTAATATATAGTGCACAAGGAAAGATTCAGACATGTCAACCTCAAAGTGTCTTAAGTTGAGCCTCAATGTCATGCATCTGCATGATGTACTCACATACACCTCTCACACTAGTGAGCCTAAGGATGAAAACTTCATAATTAGGATACTGGCAAATGCCTTGTCTGAAGTGGCAAATTGCTCATCTCCTTTAGCAGTGCCCTAACATTGTTATGCTGATCAACATAATCACGGATACCAACAGAAGTTTTGGCTTTTATGAACATAAGACTAAGGCGATTAGATTGCTCCCATTGTTCATAAAGGACATTCTCTTTTGGAGTGTTGGTTGTAGTGATAATTGGTTCATCTTTCCTTATAGCATAGTCAATGTCCAACCATCCCAAATGAAGGAGAACTCTTTTCTTCCAAACTTTATAATTGTCTCCCTTTGTTCGTGAATGTCACACCTAATATCGTAATAATTCACAAGTTGTATAGCTACATAGAAATTAAATATACATGCTTACATAACTTAAATTCGAGGCTAGAATGATAAGTCATGTTTTACCAATGTAAATCATGCACATGAATAATGAATCTAGTGAAATAAAACTTGCATGTCGGGCTTAAAATGTAGAAAGGAGGAGCCGCTACAAAGCATAGAGGAGCTAGACGCCAAAGGAGAGCAACAATAACTATCTCCCCAAGAGGAGGAGTCGCCGCCAGCACTAAACAGAGAGGAATAATGATAATATAATAATGACAAGAGGAAGAACACCGGAGACAAAGGCTCAAGGATTACCCGCTAAAAGAAGGTGACCGAACATCGAGATTCTTCCACTCACTGGGCCATAATCAGCAGAGAAACCGAAATTGGATCCACCAACTTACTGTTAAAGAGCAAACACACCATACACAATCGGACATTGGGAAAGCGGTAACATACCATTTCACAAAACTATTTGGGACAAAACGGGCGCACAGATACCTTACCGATTGGTCACAACTATTCCCCGGACCCGCTCGAATAGACCTAACCCAACTCGAAGATCCTTTCACGGAACAAGAAATATTAGTTGCAATTCGAGAACTCAACCCAGAGAAGGCGGCAGGGCCAGATGGATTCCCGATGAATCTCTACCAACAAGGATGGAGCTTCACGAAGGAAGACATACTGCAAACCTTTACCGACCTAAACCAGGGCACAACAGATCTTGAACGACTTAACTGAGCACACATCCTGTTAATCCCAAAAGTAAGAGAAGCAACCCAAATCAAGGAATACCGCCCAATAAGTCTGCTGAACTGCTCAATTAAGATCATTATAAAGGTGCTCACAAACCGACTACAGACAGTCATATCATACTTGGTTAATGAAAACCAGACGGCTTTCATTAAAGGCCGATGTATTCAAGACAATATAATAGTTGCAGAAGAGATCATCCATAGCATGAAACAGAAAAAAGGAGCACTGATGGAAGTAGACTTTGAGAAAGCCTTTGACACAATCTACTGGGAATTCCTCATAGAGATCCTCCAGGCTAGGGGATTCGGGCCACGATGGGTCGGATGGATCACAAGGATCCTCCACTCATCAAAAATCTCATTCCTAATCAATGGAACCCCACGGATATGTGAGACACCAAAGGGCCTCGAGACAAGTGAGATCCACTCTCACCATTACTATTCATTCTTCATGCATGTATGTCTTCACCACAATGGTAAAACATGCAATGCGCGAGAACATCTATGAGGGATTTCGTGCCTGCGTAGGGGGGAGAACGAAGTTTCAAAGACTACTCTATGCAGACGTGCTCCTCATGCCGAAGTTCCGGGAAACCGAAAGTGACTTTAGAACACCGGTTCATTTTCTACCTCTTCGAGGGCTCTCGACAAATGGATAAACTATAAATAAGTGCTGCCATTGTACCGATCGGAATGACGGAGGATGAGGCTGTGAGTAATCGCCTCAACAATGAGTTGCCAACTAAGCCCCTCCCAATAGAATATCTTGAATCCTATTGGCGACGCGCACCCGTGAAGGTGGATTGGGATAAACTCATCCAGAGGTGCGAAACAAACTAGCATCATGGAAAGTGGAGACCAAGCTATCAATGGGAGGTCAGATTACCCCGCTTAACTCGGCTCAACAAATTCCAACCAATCGGATGTCCATGTACAAGCTGCCAAAATGGGTCCTTCGGCGCATTGAAAGCATACGCAGAGACTTCCTATGGCGAGGAGCAAACATAAATTCCAAAGCGTACCGGTTAGTGAAATGGGATACCCTCACCAAACCAAAAAACCTTGGCGGATGGGGCATAATAAATCTAAAAGCTTTCAACGAAGCGCTACTCGGGAAATGGTGGTGGCGACTGTTGCAAGGACAAACCAGAATATGTGGAAGAATCATAGCACAAGCTTACTTCCGGAACGCATAGCTAAACCCATATAAGCCCGCACCCAACCGGGCCTTCTTCTTCTGGAAAGGAGTAATGGAACAATGAGACCTCACAATGGCAGGTGTCATAGAAATCCCGGGAACAGGAGAAACAACTAGAATTTGGTTTGACAGCTGGCGCGACGGATGCAGCCCAGCTAGGATTTTCCCGGAACTACAAACGCTCTAGACGAAAGTAGAACACACAATCCAAGAGGCAAGACAACTCCATGAACGAGGCTTACCTCTCCTTAAGTCGAGGCCCCTGTTACAAGGGGCGGGAGAAATGTGGCAAGGGCTACAAGAGCACCTCACGCAATGGAAGAACACAACAAAATGCATCTAAAGGAAATAGAAATTTACCCCGACTCAGGTCTTCTCGGTCAAATCTCTCTATCAATTTAGAATCGATGGCGCCATGAGAAGCACCCTCCCGACACCCTTCTGGAAGCAAGCAACCCCTCTTAAAGTCAAGCTCTTTGCATGGCTGGCGTGGGAGGACAAGCTCCTTACGCTACAAAACCTTGCAAAACGTAACTGGCAAGGAGAAAGGACACACTGCTACTTGTGTAACAACCATGAGGAGAGTACCGAACATTTACTTACTAAATGTTAGTACGCATCGGAAGTGTGGATACATTATGCACAGCTCCTTGGGATTGATACCCCCCCTAATAAGATACAAGATCTTTGGGGGGGCACTCGATCAGCCATAGACTACAAAAAGAACTACTAAAAAGGTCGGGTGATCCGTTGGTATCAAGTGCTACTTGGAACCTCCTGGATGGAAAGGAATGGAGATGTTTCAACCAAGAAAAGTTGCGCTTTGTAAAAGACTCATTAGATACACCAACTTCCTTTTCCTCTCTCGCTGACAAAGTTAGCGTCAGCCAACGTGATCAACTACAAGCAATGAGACCACTCATCAACCACAGCCTCAACCTCACCAGGGAAAAGCATGCACCAAGACTTCACGGGGAAGACTTTGAAGAGGACAACTTTGAAGGACTAGCCCCTTATACCCCTCCCACAAGCCAACGAGGCGTAATGTAACACTTGGTCCAACAAAGGACCCATGTATCCTGTTCTAACATTCAATAAAATAATGTGGTTTATCCACTTTTTTCAAAATAATAATAATAATAATAATAATAATAATAATAATAATAATAATAATAATAATAATAATAAATTAAATTAAATTAAAATCATTTAACTGTATGATAAAACTATCAAATTATGTTCCTTTTCCTTAACCCTTGTGGGTAAATTAAGTAATACAATATGATATTTTATCCTAATTTATTATACAAATATAATAAAAATTCTTGTGGGATAAAATTTATTATATCAAATACAATTAATTACAATGAATATCATTTAACTAAATGTGATCCTTGACAATCTTAATATATAAAGTTTTATAATTAAAGGTGTTGTGGCTAAACTTTAATTATAAAAATTATGTGGATCACTAGACATTCATATAACTCCAATAATTATTCATCAATAAGCATTATATGAACAATATCCATAAATCTATGTACCAAATATATCAACCAAAACATGCAGAATTTTAGCAGTAAAATTATACACATATATATATAAATTAATTTAGCACATAAATTCACAATTATTTTCAAGGGAAAATATAACATGCACCATAATATAGAAAAAATTCTACAAAAATAATATTCACAATTATAACCCAAAAAAAAATTATGAATATTAATAAAACTAAAATTGTAAAATTTTCCTACATAAGGTGCCAAAATTATAAAAATAATTCATAAATAAAAATTTATTAATTTTTTTTCAAAAAATACCCAATTTTCTAAATTCTGGAAAAGAAAATGGCAAACTATGTTGTTTTAATTGTCTTCAACCTCCAAAAGAGTTTGTTTGACTCCACTGCACTTAAGCCACACCCACCATGAAACCAGACGCTTTCTAATTTCCGCCACCAACCGTGTGTTTCAAAAAACACATTGCAAGAAATCCGATTCTCATATGATTCCTAGCCTTACTTGTAAAAATTCCAGAAAACCAATCATTAAACTCAAGTTTTGTGATAACATAATGCCTAGAAACTAAAAACCTAATGATTTCTAAACATAACCCCAAAGAGAAATTTGAGTTTTAACGCAAAACCAAAAATTGACAAAATCATGTTTTGGAAAAATCTTGTATGTCAAGGCAGAACTAGCTCTGCCCTGGTACCAAATGTTAGAAAAAATATAAACTTAATGTGTCAAAATATAAACACTAAAAATTGCAAAAAAAAAAAAATTGAAATACCTCCAAACATTGACCTTGAGTCAAATACGCCGAATATCGGAATGCACGTACTATCAAGAGAAGTTGAGAACTTCTGATGCCTTCTTGAATCTCAATGACATTAGAGACCCAACTTTAAACCTATTTATAAAATTCTATTCATCATAGAGTAAAATTCAAAATTTTTCAAATTGATTTCCTATAATGAGGAAATCATGGACTCATCATTGAACAATTCCAATTTTGGCCAAACTTAAATGGAAATGATCATTAATGCAAATCAATTTAACTAATGTAATATATTGGCCATATATACATGATTTTTTTTCCATTTATATGTATATTCAAACAGGTAAATATTTTACATTACATGCCATTTTTATTATTTTTCAAATAATGAGATTACACTTCTCGGGGCAAGGGCAGCCTTGTTTTACTCTTAGAATTTAGTGCTTCAAGCTTTAAAGAAGTGAGGCCATAGCACAATGTCTTTATGTAACAATAGAACATTATTTGATAAGGTCAATGCTTTGGAACTGGTCTAGAGGGAAAAACAGCTGCTCAAACCAGGCCCCCTAACTGAGAGGGATGCTGAGGGGTTGGCCACGTTGACATGGGCCATCTTGGGAATGAGCAAGGATACATGACTGTAGGATGTGAGGGAATAGAAACTCACGCCAACCAAGACATTCACAGTCAAATCTCTATATCGCTTCAGGGTTGATAGTGGAATTAGAGGTAATTTACGGAAAAACTTCTGGAAACAACCGTGTCCTCTCAAGATGAAGCTTTTCGCATGGATAACCTCCATAAAAGAAAGTGGTGAGGAGAACGTATTAAATGCTACTTATGTGAGACGAGAGATGAGTCGGTGACCCACTTGCTCATATATATCCTGTCCACTTTTGTAACATCTTTGGAATCGGAGTAGGGAGATACAACCTCCATTACATATGGGTCCCAAGGAAGCTCCCCAAAGGGTGGACAAAATCCTACGAGTGGGATGAAACCTTACCATGATGACAATCACATGAAGTATTTGAGGGAAATAAAATATGCTATGTTTTCAAGATAAACATGGTGTTTTCTTAAAAATTATTCGTGATATTTGTTTTCCCATTTCGTCTTGTTTGGATGCAGCTCCACATTCCAAGGGACCCAAACTGGAGGCGGTGCAACACTTGGTAAAGAGTAGCCTCGGGTTCATTAGTGACACGCCGGCATGGATTCTAGAAGGCAACGAGACTTCCAAGGATGGCACGACAAAACATCCTGGGAGGACCTAAGTCAATAGAGCGACAGGCGGGGCCGGGCCGCAAGTGGTCGCTCGGGGAGAAGAAGCAGGTTGCGGGTCACCGGGAGGAGGAGGAGGTCGCGCAGGTCGGGCTGTGCGGTGATCACTGGGGGCGAAGAAGCCATGTTAGGAGTAGAGGAGAAAAGGATCACACATGTAGATTCACCAAGAGAGCAATCGCTGAGAGAGAAAGGGCAAGCACTAAAAGAGAAAGCAGGCGCCAAGATAGAGAGCCCCGACATGGAGACGGGCACACACACAATAAGAAGAAGAGACGGGAAAATCGGAGAAGATCCGAGAAGATCGAAGAGAGGGAAGCTCCTGGAGGGGGCATACGACACGGGCATGTTAAGAGAAAGGTTATAAAGTGAATCATATTCTTGAATGTATAGCAGAAGCCTATTTATAAGCTAGTAACACATACACCATATCTAAAAATCGATATGAGACTAAACTATATATATAATCTAACAACACCTCAGCTCAAAAAACGGCTTTTATTTGATTAATGTATTTTCTTTCTAACTGAGTTGTGATATACTAGATTTTTATAATATTAAATAAATATGATTTATTCAAAAATTTTTTTTTTTTAAAATTATATCAGCAATTGACTCAGATTATGAATGGGAAAAAATAAAAAGTAAGAACCACCGTGCCAATCACTCTAGTTTGAATGACCCTTTGACTTCCATTATCCCATGATTCTGACTAACGGAGTCTATAATATTAATTTTTTTTTATCTGGGCTTCTTCCACAGTTAATGTGAGCAATCAAAATTGAGAATTGAAACCACAATCTGAATCACCTCATGTTAAAGTATGGCTCATATTTGCTGCAAGCACAGTGACAAAAAGGACAGTGGCAAAAGGGTAGATGCCAGAGTGAGCGGAGCGAACGACAGCATCTACCATGCGGAGGACGCCGAATAGGGTTGGGGGTGCGGGGGCAACGCCCCCGCGGTACTGTACGGTATGAAAAATTGCAATTTTGTAATTTCCATACATTAGGGTTTTAGTATAAATACCTATGATGTAACCCTAATTTTATATAGTAAAATTTCACCATTCGCTCCTGTGGACCGAGGCATATTGCCGAACCACGTTAATTCCCTTATTTTCTTGTTTTTCTTGTTTTCTTTGCTTGGTTTGCTGCACAATTCTCAACACCTCACAACTTGATAGCAGATAATTCCTCCTATCAGTTAGATTACATATGGCTCTTTAAACTCAAAGACTGCAGCAGAAAGCACAAACATTCCATGAATCATTTCACAGTTTATTATGTAAAGGCAAATATAAAATCCCCACTTCCAAATTCACTCTATTGAGATTCAAACTAGAATATCAAGTTATGACCACTACATTGCAAACACTGGTTCATTTATACCTAGGGTTTATCAAGCTGTTGCGGAGCAACAGCTGGGTCGAGCCCCTAAAAGCTTCACTTCATTTCGAAATTTGAAGTGAGCTCAAGCTGAGTCAAGCTCAATCGAGTTCAACTCGAAATCTAATATTAATATATAATATATAATATTAATAAGTAATATAATATAATATAATATATGAATAAAATATTTAATATTTAGTATTATATATAATATATAATATTAAAAAATTAATTTATAAATAAATTTTAAATTACAAACTAAATCCGAGATTTCAAAATTATAATTAAGTTCTTAATTTTGAGCTAAATCGAGCCGAGTTCGAGCTTTCGGGATTAAAATCGAGCCGAATAATAGTAAATTTATTCGAGCTAATTTCAAGCTCGAGCTAGACTACTGTTCTAATTCAATCGAGCCCAACACGATCAAGCTCGGCCCCGTTACAACCCTATTTACACCTATGCCATTAATCAAAAAGGGGCAACTCAAGCAATATGTTGATGTAGGATATAAATAAAAATTCCACTAGATTGTGAACCATGAAGCATCAAAAGCAAAAGCAACTCAAACCACCATTGATTCAAATTCAAATTCAATCCTGTGCATGGTATAAAGTCATTATTATCATGCAATAAAAAAAAAAAACTCAACTCTGATAAAGTTAGTTCATGACTGAGAATTAATTCAACTTCATCAGTAAACAATAGAATCATGAGTTGCAAACAAAGTGTGAGAATTCACAAATATCACAATACCTCAGAAGATGGTCTGCTCCCCCAGCTCCTGCCCAGCCATGCCTTCTCTGATCACTCTCTGAAAGAAGTCCTCCAGAGTATCCTTCCCATAGCTCGGCGTTTTCTCGGCGCTATACTCACCAGTCTCCTGGTCCAACAACAACATACTCTCGGCCGCATAGTACCTCCCAATCCTTCCAAACTCCACGGCATCCTCCAATGCAGGGATCAACCTGGAAAGGAACTCAAGAACTCCAATCACAAAGTCCATCACCCCAATGGGCACCTTCAAGAACTTGGGCTCCCTGCCAAGCAGCCGGAAAAGCATCTCCCCTTGCTCCAATGGAGTCAATGCCTCTCCAGGACCACCAACAGGCAAAATCTTGCAGGCCTTATCAGCATCCATCACGCAGTCGGCAATGAAGGAAGCCAAATCCTCTTCGCTGATGGGTTTGCAAGCGCAGAGCTTGCCGTCGCCGAACATGACGTAGGGTTTGCCGTCCTTCACTGTCTCGACCTGCCCGCCGAGGCTTTTGAAGAAGGCGGTGGGGCGGACGATGCTGTATGTGAAGCCCGGGGACTCCATGGCCTCCCGCTGGAGCTCGGCCTCGAACTTCAGCTTCGCGCGCTGGAACTCAAGGAGCGGTTTTTGGACGCAAATGGCGGAGAGGAGCACGAAGTGGGAGGCACCAAGGCGGCGGCCTGCGAGGAGGGTGTTCTTGGTGGCGTGGTAGTCAATGTTCCAGGAGTCCTTGACGCCGCCGGAGCGGCTGGCGAGGCAGCATACGACGGCGTCCACGGAGAGGGAGAGATCGTCGAGTGCGCGGTTGAGGGCGTCGAGGTCAGTGACGTCAGAGAAGCAGACAGTGGAGCCGGAGAGGAGGCGGAGGGTTTCGTCGGCGTCGTTGCTGCCACGGATGCCGCTGCGACGGCGGGCGATGGAGACGACGTTGAAGCCCCGGGAGGTGAGCTCCCGGACGACGAACTTGCCAATGTAGCCGGTGGCGCCAGCGACGAGGACGGTGGTCTCGGCGGGAGGCTTAGAGCGGAAGGGAGTAGAAGGAGATGAGATTGGGGATGAATTGGAAACTGAGAAGATGCGAAGTTTGAGCTTGGATTGGGAGCGGAGTGGGGAGAAGGATAGGAATGGGGGAAGAGGAGGGAAGGCGGAGAGATGGGAGCGGAGAAGGAGAAGGCTGGAGGAGGAGGATGTGAGCGTCGCCATCAGAGAGGTTTGAAGGTCATGGAGGGCTTGGAACCGAGGATGGTGGCCATGGCCATGGCCACTCAGCCACTGTGAGTGTGTGGTGGTGCTTGATGCTTGATAATTTATTTTATTTTATTTTTCTAAATATCCTTTTAAAATGTTGTTTTTTAAAAATATAGAAAATTATTTCAAACTTTCATGAATTTTCAAATAAAGTTGTAGAAATTCTTGAAATTTTGAAGTAATTTTTATTTATTTTATTTTTCTAAATATCCTTTTCTTCTTCACTCTGCTTGGTCTTGAAAATTTTATTTTGATTTATTTCGGAATTTTATTAGAATTAGTATTTAAATTGGACTAAAATTTAGTTTACACAGTATAATTATTTTTTTTTGATAGAAGTGGATAAACTACGAATTTATTTAGATTGTTTTAAGAGAAGGAGTACAGAGCTTGGCCAAAAAGATACACAGTATAATTAATTATAAATGTAGTTTATGAATTATTATTATAAATTTAGTTTTTATGGGGACTTTTGGGCAAAATTGCTCTCTTATAAACCCTAACCGATCACCGCACTGCCCTTGAATGCTGCTCCTCTTCTTCACTTTCGATTCCTCAGAGAAAGCCGGAGATTGCCGTTGATCGCTGTTGATCGCCTTCTCATAGCTGTACCTTGATTGACCTCGCCGGAATTCGTCTCTTCGAAGCCTAGCCGATCTGAGTACGCTCTCTCTGCCCCTATTTGAATTCTTTTATGAATACCCTAAAAGGGCTTCTGAATTTATTGGTTTTTCTCTATTTAATTATACTGACTTAAGTGATGCAAGGACGTTGATATATTCTCAATCTCGCAATTCGAACACACGAGTTTTCAAATTCTAAATCAACTTAAAATTTGTTTTTTTTTCTAGACCAGGGTTAGGATTGACGTATTTGAAATAATTATGTGCTTATTTGATAAATGTTGAGTTGTGATGCTAATATGGAGGATTTTGGGGAAGAGCTTTAAAACTTTAATTAAAAGAGTTAGATATTAACCCACATGAAATTATGTTTTTATGTTTGAAAAATAGACAATTTCATTTTGATTACCTAAAACTTTGATATCTTCTTGCTTTTATTTTGTGAAAAAATGATAAATTGACAAGTATGTGATGATTCTAATTGGTATGGACAATGTTGAAAATAATAAATTAATAAGTCTCTGAAAGGAGGGGTTGTCAATTTAAATCCTAGTGATGGTGTAGGCTATGATTGTACAAGAAATCTTTTCAATAGAGTTGTGATTATTGTAGTCCAATGTGTTATTGTGATTAATAAAGAGGAATAATAGTTATCATACGCTTGTAATTTGGACACAAAGATGGTCAGTCCCCAAGTGGACTTTAATGTTAATTTATGGATTGCCTATCAAACGAAACCTTTTGTTTGATCATGCATATACTCTTAGGAAGATTTCATGGATCATCTCTATCAAGTCATGGTGCTACTTCACTATGAATCATGGAAAGGCTATGCATCATCTCTTGTAAGGATCCTTTTATGTTATAGGAACTTGCTGAGGTGTGGTTACTTTTCTCTCATAATCTAAACAATCTTTTATATTGTAGGATCCTTTAACCTTGCAACCTCCATTCCTCCATCTTTGTGAATACCGCACAATCATTTTCTTTTTTCTTTTCCACATGGCACTCACTCCTACTATTTCCTTATTGTCCACCACCACTAGTCACACATCTCTTTAATCCTGCTCTACTATTCAGCATCATAAGATCCATTCTTCATCACCCATATTACGTCCTCATTGTCTTCTTCAAACCTCTCCAACTTTGTCATTGCCTGGCATTACCTATCTGCCATTACCTATCTATCACCAAAAACACACCACCTCCTTTTTATTTTTCCGTGATCACCTTTGCTTCACTTTTTAAACTTTTGTTCACCTTCATCTATTTGCTCTCGCATAAATAATCCTCATCTGTCATGTTCTACCCTTTCTTTTCTTTTGAATTTTTTCTCAATTTCCTTCTGTTTTACTGCTGTAAATAATTACAAAGTGATAGTGTCATCATTCTAACATGAGGTAATGTTCTTGAGCATGGATTGAGTAAATCTTTTGAGTTTCTCTGATTGCTAGTACCTATTTAGTAACAGCCAGTTAAATATGGATGCTTATTTAAATGAAGACAAATGACATTTCTAAATTGAAAAAGAGAAGTTTTTTGTTTATCTTTAGCAGTATATTGTAAAACCTAGTGTAGTTTAATTTAGTACATTCAGTTGTAGAATTGTAAGGTCTCTAGAGGTCAAAATCAATCTCTGCTAAAAAATTTTAATCCATGCATCTATTGCCATATGAAGCTTCACTTAATTATTGAGAAAAAGCCATATGGTGTTGGCTCTGTACTTTTTTCCCTGCCCCCACCAGCTTGGTATACATATATGTAGTCTTGATGAATGAGCATGTTGCATTTTTCCTTTAAATTTAATGTTCAAGTTGAAAATTTTGCAATATTTTAGGAGTTGAACTTAAAGTTATCCTAGATACTATATGACTTGGTTTATTATAGGAGAGATGAAGTCCCAACGTGAGTTCCACAAGAATGAGCGTGGTGACACATTGGAGATGGGCAACAAAGGCAATGCCCATAACTACAAGATGACAAACAGGAAGCGCAATGAGAAACGAATGGGTGGGAAAGGTCTCTCACTGGAGGCATTTAGAATGCCAAAAGTGGGCCCTCAGGATACAACCCTTGGATCATTAGTGAGATCTTTGATATCTCTCTTGATTATGAAATTATTCCTTTTTTCTTGTGTGAATCAAGCATATGATAAGTTGGAAAATGAAATTTTGGTTACCAATAATTCCTTTATTCTTTCACTGCTTTATCGCTTTCTCATCCATTTGCATTTGAATGGAGGAGAAGGCATACCTTCTTATGTTTTCTATATTGATAAGTTTGTTTCTTGTTGCATTCTTGATACTACCCTTTATTTATCATAAGGATTTATTTACATTTCTCTTTTCTAAAACTTTACAATTATTCTTATCAAAGTGACTTATTTATGTAGTGATTCTGCCTCATTTTGTTTTCCTTCATATTAATAATGGTATTTTACCTTTAATTATGAATTCCTTTTTAATCTTATTCTTTAATGACTTTAGTTGGGTTGTTCTTGAGATAGATTGAAAGCTCAGCCAAGATAACTGATATTTCTTTTTTCATGTATTTTGGCCTCTGTGTTTTATGTGAGGTAGGGATTAGGAACTATACTCCGCTGGCTTTGAAAGAGGCCATTTAGAATTTAGACTAGTTGATGTTCCAAAGGAAAAGGCTTAGTTGTTGTTGTTGTTGTCCTTGATGTTCCAAAGGAAGTTATTGGCTATAACATGGCACTATAGGAGGTTGTAGTCTATTATTTTTCTTTAATTAGCTGAACTGTGCATTGTCATTAGTTCAATTGAGGTTTGGATTTTATTGTAAATTTTTGTCTTGCAACTTTACATATTACTCCCTTTCTCCCTTTCTCCCTTTCTGTGGTACTATGAATTGTTGGCTTTTGTTTGCTAACGTATTAGACCAGCTAAGATGATCTTTTATTTTATACATTATTATACTTTCATTTGCATTTAGTACCTGGCCAAACATAAATCTCTTTGTTGGAAGCATAGTAGAGGCTCAGTTTGTTGAAAAGTTATGTTTCCTTGATTTCAATCTTTCTCAAAATTAGGAAACCAACATCTTGGGCTTTGTTTCTTGGATAATATGAATGAAAACCTCAATTCTCTTTCACTTTTGACTTTACAATTCAACTTTAAATTAAATAACTTGATTTACTTTTACTTGTTTTTGTTGAGGGGAAATGGTAACTGAAGTATCATCATTATTGAAAATATATTATTTTTTCTTTCAATGTCTCATAATTTGGATATGTGGAAGACTAGTTAGTCCTTAGATTCAATGAAATATGTTGAATAATTACTTTTGTGGACTTCTTTGGGTCCTGAGTAGTGCAGTGATATGTACTGTCTTATATGCTTTTGGCTTGTGCTTTTAGTAAAAAATTGTATGCTCCTCAGGAAAGTGGATATTTTGAGTAGAGACATTATAGAAGCGTTATCATGATACAAGATACCTGAACCCTGACTTAATAAAGCCACAATAAACCAATTATCATTGGCTAACTAAATATGATATGAGGCTTCATCTTTATCAAATCTTTAATTCTATCTGCAAGTTACTGTGAGGGTGTACTTCCCTGTTGATATGCTTGGTTTGAGCGAGCAGATGCATAACGTGGACTTGGAAACTGAATAGGTTAGGTAAACAGTAAAAAGCACCTTCTTTAATGGGAAATATGCATAAACAGAAATTATAAGAGAGACCCTAGTCAGAGTTCATATCTAAAGTTTTCTTTTAGTGTGCATTGTTTTCTAGTGAAATGCCTTCTGAAGGAGAACAATTTGATTGAAGATTATTCATTTGAAAGATATATTATGCTGAAAAGGAATTCTTGGCTTGATCTTATGGTTGAATTAGAGAAAGTAAAAGTCCTGAGAAAGAGGAATGTGCGTAACACTTTGTTATACCATGATATTAGCTTTGATTTGGTTATTATAGAATAATTTCTGACTTACTAGTTTTGTCATAATTTATCTTCTAATTTTGCAACTTAATAATTTAATTTTACCCTTATTCTAATATTGTCTCGTCATTTATTTCAGAAAAACAAAGAGAATTTTACAGAAATGCAAAATTTGTAAGTAAATACAAGAAGTCTGTCCAGCAACAAAGCCATTCTGGAAATCATCTTCCCGTAGCACCAAAACTTGAGGTTTGCTTTCTCCTTTTTCCACAGATTTGTTTGATGTTTGTTAGAAGGATTTTATGAGATTTTATGAGATTATCTGAAGTAAATAACCTAAAACAGGCAATGTGGAGTCCTTCAGTTAATTATTTATGGTAACATGGTAGTGCCTACTAATCTAATGTTATGTATTTTTTTTCCATTTTTGGTACCAAACTATTGCCATTTGGCTTCCCAACTTTAATCATGGATTTGTGCCATTCAGGATGATGATGACGAAGGTGAAAATGGGATGAATTTTCCAAGTAAAAAGAAGAACAAGAAAGACAAAAAGAAAAATAGCCTGCAGAGTATGAGAGAGGAATTTGAGATGAGGCAAGCAGAAGAAGAGAAAGCAAGGATGGAGAGGGAAGCAATCATGCAATCTAAGAAAGAAGGAAGAGCCCGAGCTGAAGCTAAACGGAAGACTTTGAGGGAGAATATGTTCAAGAAGACACGTTTCGGGCAGCCTGTTATGAAATACCGAATCAAGCATCTTCTTGAAGATATAATTGAGAACTCTTCAAATTAGATGCCTCTTGGGAATCTTTTGCAAGCAAATGCAGGATCAACATAGAGCAGCTCTAACTTTCCTCTATGTACATCTTTATTAGCTGAAAATTTTGACACTTAGTGATCTTTCTCCCTTATATTAACTTGCAAAAGTTGTGGATTTATCCTTCCCAACTGTCGAATTAGTTTTCTTTGAGGTTTGATGAAGACCTTGGTAATAATTTTTTTGGCATAAGTTTATATGAAGGTTTATTTTCTTAGGTTGGGTCACTACTCAGACAGTTATATGCAGTTGGTGTAATCAGATTTTAGAATTATAATAATAAATATTTCAAAAACATAAAAAAGTTATCTAAGATTTACTTCAATATAAAAAAGGAAATTCATATCAAGACACATGATGTATATATATATATATATATATATATATATATATATATATATATATATACAGCTTTGATTCTGTCCGGCCGGCCGGAAATTATAAATTTCCGGTCGCCGGCTGATTCTGGCCCCTGGAGCATGTTTGAACAATTTTCAACCGTACGGATGGAAAGATCATCGAAAAATAAGTTAGCCTGTCAATTTTCATACAATTTGGAAACTCAGAGGCCTTCATCTTAACGGATCAAAACTTGCAGGAATCCGAACGATCCGTAATTTCAACCGTTAAGTGGGAGGATCAAACGGCTACCAAATCGTATTTAAAATCGACAAGTAGCCTTATTTTAGCAGATCTTCCCATCCATGAAAAAAAATACTCAAGGTTAAATGCGTAATCCTAAATGAAACAAGAATCCCTACCACACACAGTATCATCCCTCTATATATATATATATATATATATATATATATATATATATATATATAGTGGATAAATCATGTTTCATTGAAAATAATCATATACAACTCATGCAAATCAGATACATCATAGATGCATCTGCCTTGCCCCTTTTAGGAGTAATATATAAAAAAATAAAAATAAAAAACATTTTTGGTTATGAGTGGTGAACCGCCGCTCCAACTCTCAAATACACATGATGTATATTTATATATAAAAAAAAGAGTTAACATCAAAATTTGTGGAGTGTTTTATGTTTAGGATGTAGATTATATTAACACAAACATATATTCTCTTAAGTGAAATGGGTTGAAATGGAAGGACCAACAATGAAAATGGTGTTGAAATTTTTGTTAGAACATCTAATTTTTACTTCAATATAATTTTTTTTTTTGTTAGACCGACAATTAAACCATTAGGCACAACTAGAGGATTGCAAAGTTGCCATGACCTCAAAAGCTATACCTTCAGCAACAAATAGATTGTAAACAAATTGGACATTCTAGTAAACATCATCAACTTAGTGCTTAAATGTTTTGTTTGACTTTTCTTTTTTTAAATATCTGAAATTAATTGGTTGGCACAATCTGCATTTGGACACAAACTTTAATTTATAAGAGAGAACGTTGGGTCGGTGGTGTTTTCCAATAGTCACATTAATATGAAGTGAAAATGGACCCAACTTTTCATTTGAAAAGACACCAACAGCGAAAGACCATTAGATCAAACAGCAAAGGTCCCTTGCACATAAAATGAGAACCTAAATTTGAATCCCAACTGTGACAAGGTGAGGGCGTAGGGCACGAGTGACCCAGTGGGGTCGCCCGAGCACGCACGTGAGTTTAGTCTGTGTGGGATTGGTAGTCATGTGCGGTAAAAACGTGCATCGAGTGAAATCTTGGGGGTGTTCAAGACGTACCCCAGGGAAGTAAAAACGTGCACCGAGTGAAACTCGTGATAATCCGATCCCCTGCGCACACCTTATCTTTGTATCGCCCTCCAGGATACACTTGCCTTCCAGATCAAACCAAAAAACAAAACAAAACAAAAAAAAAGACACCAACAATTTTGCATATATTATTTAATTATTATAGATCAATTGATTTGGGGTATATGATGAAACTATCGGTGGTATGGGCAAACCTTACTAATGAACCTCCGGATTTAGCACGTGAGAGGTCCAACTGTGTTTTAGTCTCACATCTCAAAACCCAAGTATTTGCTGTCAAAATCTTAGGATGTGTTTTGTTCGTAGAATATACATATGAATCATATTTTTAGGGAAGTAAAAGATGGCAATTATATGTATAGTCACTAATGTTATATTCTCATGTTTGGTTCAAACATTATATTCAAATATTGATGGCTATCTTATATTTATTTGTTTGGTTTCATACAAGGCTAGATGGGAATTCATTTTATTAACTGACTTACCTAAGTACCCTTCTATATAATTGGCATCAACACTAATTTTTTTTTTAAAGTAATTTGGTCAGTTTAAACAACATGAATCAATAATTATGAAAGTTTCGTCCATTGAGTGGTTGCAAAAATTATAAATAATAAAAAACTATCTAACAAATATCATATTAATTTAGTAGATTAAAATGAAATGTTATTTGACATGAGACTGAAAATATGGGATGTGTTATATATATATATATATATATATATATATATATATATATATATATAATCTCTTATTATTACAAATATAAAATAATAATTTTTTAATGTGATAAACAATAACACACATAAAAGGGCAGCATGAGCGGGGTTTGAGGAAGGGTTAGACCACTTGGGTCTATTGTACTTAGTCTTACCCTATTTTTTTTACAAGAGGTTGTTTTCCCGATTCGAGCATGTGATCTCCAGGTCATATGGCTACAACTTTGTGTCAAGGCTCCCCTTCTAATACAATTGGATGTGCCAATAAAGGTTACATAATTTTTTTTTCTAATTATGAAAGTTAAGTTATAAAGGTAATTGCTCTCATTATTACAAGCATTACCCAAAAAACCCAATCAATTAAATAAAATAACAAAAAGTAATTTATCTTATTATTATAAGTATTATTGCAAATCATTACAAATATTAAGTATAGATGTGCAAAAATGTAATTTCTCTCATTTATAAAATAAGGTTAAAAAAGTAATCTCCTTGTTACAAACATTTTCATTCACATATATGATTAAAAAACCAAAACAATAATTAAATGTAGAATGTGTTATATGAAGGAAAAAAATCTTAAAATACATGTGGCATAATCACATAGGCCCAAACGGAAATTTGATCATCCTTCATCCACCGAATCATCCAACGATGGAGATTGGTCCTCCAAAAAGCTCTAGAAAGCTCTAGAAGGCTCCAGAAGGCTCTAATGATTGTGTCCTACTTGGCATCTAAAATTTTGGATTGAAGTTGGCGCCTTGGCACCCAAGTAATCCCTAACTACCTAATTGCTTAACCGTCTCAAGCTCACTATAAAAGAGACCGCTCCACTCATCTTCAAGACACCTGAGTATTTGGCACGCTATTGACTCCATTGAGATAGATCATTGAGCAAGCACTTTTTGGAGTTTTCCCTCACTCTCTTTTTCCATTCTCTACTCTCTCTTTAGCTCTCCCTACTCTTTGGTACCCTCTCTGACTTGATCGTCAGAGGCTATCCTGGGGCACTAGTGCCCAGACCTTCTCTTCTTGCGGATCTCTTCTCGTCGTGAGGAAGTCCTCGATGATCCGATTCTTGGAGCATCAGAAATCCTATGAGCAGGGAGCCAGTCTGAAGAGTCGTCCATACAGTTTATATTTCACTAAATTTCTTAATTTTGTTTGATTTTTCATCCATTGATTTGGATTTACTCTAATCTCAAAGAAAGAGCATATCTTAGCATCAACAGTTTGGAGCCATCTATGAGAAATCATATATTGTAAAAATAAAAAAAAAAACTGACTGACTTGATATATATAGGCTAACAAAAATGGAGGGCAGACCCCTTAAAAGGGTTGTCTCATGCGGAACATTTTGAGGCATTGTTGCCAATGATTATAATAAAATTGTTTCTTTTTTCCATTATCAATGTGCAAATATAGTCAATCATTGAACATCTCCATATATCCATATATGGAGCCTAGTAGAATGGTTATCACTACTCGTATCAAAGTCTCCGATTAAATTGGAGCCAAGCAAACATGCCATCATTGCTTGTCTCGAAAGTCCCCAAATGTCTCAGAGCCAAGCATGTCGATCACTTTTTGATTATACTCTTCGCCAAGTGTGAAGCCGAATAGCTTAACCTCTCACTACTCGCACTAGAAAATCCCTATTTAATTTAGAGTCGAGCATTCCATCACTACTACTCATATCAAAGTCTCTAACTAGTTAAGAGTCGAGCTGAAATTACCGCTCGTTTAAAGTCTCCATATAGAGACAAGTAAATTTAATTTCCGCTGCTAATATTAAGTTTCCGTTTGAAATTGGAATAAAATGAGTCTGCTATCATCACCCTCTGAATAACTCAAAGCCGAGTAGTATAATTATTGTTGCTCGTATTCCAAGTCTCTGCCTATCCAGAGCTAAGCTATTTGGAGTTATCATTGCTCATTCTCAGTCTCCATATAGTTTGGGGTTAAGCATAAATGTTTGTTCCGAGAAAGCCTCCACCTTATCTGAGCCAAGCATGCCACTTGCCACTACTTAAGTAGTCCCTTCTAAAGACTTAAATTCGATTCTCGGAGATCATATCAGAAATACACTCTTATCAGGGCGTAAAAGGGTCGATTAATAAAACCCTACGACTTCCCCAAACTCGGTCTTCCAAGATAAGATCCCCTTTAATCACAGTTTGGGAATACAAAGGCAGATAGTTAAAACCTCAAAGACTTCGACGCATCTGACCCCTTCATTGGTTAGCTTTCTCAATTAGGCTCGAAGTGCTCATCTCAGGACTGAATGTCTCTAATTTAGTCCTAAGGGATTAGATCACAACCGTCCCATTTTAGAGCAAGCTGATGTTGATTGCCAAAACCCTTAGGATATCGACTCAGATTCAGTTGGCAGGGATTAGGTCGTACTCGTCCCTTTTTAGGGCATGCTAATGCTGACCACTAAAACCCTACTAATCTCAACACGAATGGTCCTCTTTAGGGCACCCTTCTCAGGGCCCGGCTATTTAGGTCTTTTCAGAGCGCCCTTTTTAGTGCATGGGTTCTGGTCTAAAGGATCAGATCACACCCGTTCTCTTTCAGGGCACACAGATATTGGTTGCAAAAACCCTTTGGAATTCAACATAGATTCAGTCCTAAAGGATCAGGCTACACCCTCCACCTTTAAGGGCACACAGATGTTGGCTGCAAAAACCCAAAGGACTTCGATTCGGACAACCCTTTTCATGGTGCCCTTTTGAAGGCCCGACTATTCGACTCTTTTTGTAGCACCATTTTTTGGGCAGGGATGAGACCATTGTGGTTAGATCATCACCCAACTTTGGGAAGAAAGCATGATCAATTAAACCCCTGTGGATCTCTCATACTCGATCTTTTCTTGAAGACCATAGGAGAAGAGCTAGAGAAACCAAGCGCTCCTCAAGCGAGCTCTCACCTCAGAGCATTGAGAACTACCTCCTTAGCTCTCAATGGTCCTAGTCGGACTTAAGAGAATAAATCACAAGGAACTGCTAGATTCAGAGTCAACAATATGGAGGTTATGGTCGACAACTTGGAGGCTGATACAGCCTTCTCGGAAACATATAACTTGGATGTAGAGATTATAAAATCACAACACAAGTAAACAAAAGAATGCATTTTTTACTAATAACTTGTGAAAGTTTACAAATAAAAAGGGTGTACAAAAAGAAAATGCTTAAAGCTCACGCTCAACAGAGTACCATAGAAGACCTCTCAGTTCCAATGAGACAACAATCCCGACCTCGGCTGAGGAGGACATTCTGAGTCTCGCTAGACCTAGCATCCGAGGCTCACATCCACATCACTACGATGCTGGGACCTCTTCTTTAGACTCGGCTGTTTGCAAGAATTAGCATACGGAACTCCACACCACTATGATATTGTAGCTTCTGGATCAAACTCACACCCAAGGCTCCACATCACTATGATGTTGTAGCTTCCGGATCTAGGTTTCTTGTGATCTTGAACCAATTTTTTATCAGCTTCATTGGCATAGATCACATCATATCAGATATTTCCGTCTTTGCTTCAACTGGCACTACGTCATAATGTTGTAGCACCAATCTTATCCTTTTCTTGTCTTCCTCTTCTTTTATAAGGTTATGTCTGCTAAGGTATACATAAGCAAATATATAGAAATGTTTGCTTGTTGAAAAATTTGGACATAAGCCATAAGACAAAACCACTCTAAGTCATGGAAGGATATGAATGGAGGCTACTAACTCAATATTGGTACCCTCTCTCTTAGAAGCTAAAGGAACAACATTCGTTTTCTCAACGAAGAGGAAAGAAGGATGGAAAGTTCTTTCATATGATAGGAGAGGAATAGATAAAATTCTCTTGAGGACGAAACCTTAGCCCTTCACAGGCCTATTTATAGGCAATATCTACAAACGTGTTCCCCGAGAAAGCAATCGACTAAGGTCCTATGGCATGAGATGACTTTGCCTAAGATGCACAGTCATAGATGGGTGACACGTGGGCTATCCTCCCATAAATGCTCTAGAAATTGTCCATTGTAAGATATACTTGTTTTTAATAGAGACCCTTCCGGAGCCAAAACACCATGGTCATGTTCCTCATAGATCACAACTTTTTGAACAAAGCCAATTCATACATGCTATTAGGTCCGCTTGATTAAAAAATGACTAGGAGTCAGATGACTAAAAGATATCAACCCCATCGTCAACCAATATACGAGCTCTCGTGTCGAAAGGTAGTAAAAGACAAGTTGGCCTAGAGACTTAGAGGGAAATGTTATTTAGGAGAAAACCTTAAATCATATGTGGCATAATCATATAGGCCCAAATGGGTATCTGATCATCTTTCATCCACTTAATCATCCAACGATGGAGATCAGTTTTCCAGGAAGCTCTAGAAAGCTCTAGAAGGCTCCATAGGGCTCCAACAGTTGTGTCCTACATGGTATCTAAGCTAGACACGAGTTGGTTCTTCCTTGGCACCCAAGTAATGCCTCACTACCTAACTGCTTAATCGCCTCAAGCTCACTATAAAAGAGACCTCCCCACACATCTTCAGGACACTTGAGTATTCGGTACATTAGTGACTCCACCGAGATAGATCACTAAGCAAGTGCTTCTCTCTCCTAGAGTTCTCCCTCACTCTCTCTTTCCATTTTTGCTCCTCTTTTAGCTCTCCTCTCTCTTTGGCACCCTCTTTGACTTAATGACTTGATCACGGAAACTACTCCTAGGCAAGAGCGCCTGGACCTCCTCTCCTTGCATATCGTCTTCTCGCCGTGAGGAAGTCCTTAAAGATCCGATCCCTAGAGCATCAAGTGATCCTTTGAGTAGGAGCCAGTCCAAAGAGTCACCCACACAGCTGATCTTTCCTTAAATTTCTTCATATTGTTTGATTTTTCATCTATTGATCTGGATCTGCTTAAATCTCAATGAAAGAGCAGATCTCGGCATCAACAGAATGTATCTAGAGGAGTAGAAGGGTAAAAACATTATTTTTCTATTGTTATCTTCCTCCTTATGAAATACAACATTATCACACTTCCATGATTTGTGGAAATATAAACCACATGAAGATGTTATTTTTTATTTTTTATTTATTTTTTCTATGATGAAAGCCATATTTAGCTAACTCTTGCATTATCCAACATCATATAGTAACAATAGAGTAACCAGTTTAGAAGTTTCTCTACTCCTTTGCACTTTATCTGTAGAACTTCAGCTTTGCCTTCCTTTGTCTTGTTGTTTGCCATAACATTCTTTTCTCTACTTATCTATATTGCATCCTAAATATTAAGGGTCTCCAACATCCTCTAGCACTCTTTAGTAGTTGTTAGTGTGATTTCGTAACGCAAGAGTACGTGTCGGAAACAAGTAATATAATGATAAGTGACTATTGATTCGACAAGGAATTCCCTAGAATCTATGCTAATTATTAAAATTGTATCAATTCTAGTTTTATCCAAACTCTACAAAGTGGTTGTAAGATCCAAGATTTTATGCTGTGTTTGATTGCCACTTTTTTCCCTGGAAAATTTTTCCATAGCTTATTTTCCAGCCAAATGGGCTGTTTGATTGCCAAAATTTTCCGTGGAAAACTTTTCCACAAACCCTATCACGTGACCCTATTTTCCATCAAATTGGTGGAAAACTTTTCCAGCCTCCCCCCATAGGAAAAGTTTTCTAGGGAAAACAGAGCGGGTATTTTGTAAAAAAACAAAAAACAAAAAGCTCAGCTCGCCACACCCACCCGAAACACGAAACCCTAGCTCCTTTCTCTCCCTCTCCGCGGCGCTCATCGAACCTCCCCGCGCCACCACCGGAGCCTCCCTGATCCTCCCCCTCCGGCGCCTCACCGAACTCCTTCAGAGCTTCCTTGCGCCTTCCTGCACGTCCCCCAGCAGCCCCTTCCCGGAGCATTCCGTCGGATCTGATTTCTCTGAGGCTGTGAGATCCTTATGCTTTCTCTTCGTTGGAGTATGCTCGTTTTCTTCTCCCTTTATTTGGAATGATTAATCTTACTTTTTCTCAGTGAAAAGAGACGTGCAAATCGCCCATCGACCGACAACCTATATCCGGGGAGAGGAAGTGCTTCAAAATCTCTGATTTTGGACTGAGTGATAAAATTCAGAATGAAAGAAGGAATCAAACAGATGAACGGGATTTGCAACATAATAGCTAGTGGTTGAAGCAATCGAGCACCAGGATATATTCAAGATTGCAGGTACTATCTACATCCAGCCTTTGTTGACCTTAAATTCATACGGATCATCTCTGACATGCATTTTGTTTACAACTGCATGCTCTAATTGACCTGCTCACATGGATTTTTCATAGTAATAGCTAGTGGTTGAAGTAATTGTGGTAGATGGAACAGTTGAGGATTAGTCCATAGTTAGGTTCGCAGACAATCCACATCCAGTCTTTGCCAACATGCAATTCATAGAGATCTCCATACATGCCATGGGACTCTGTGTATTGTATCTCCATAGTCCATAGGCATGTAAAAAAATGATGTTTCTAGTGTTGTTCTCATCCTTTTAATACGATTCACATAGTTTATAAAGTCACTGTAGTATATGATGAATATAACAATGTTGAACAATGTTATTAAAATCACATTATACTATTTGAGGAACTAGGAGAATTGCAAGTGCTGAAAATTCTATTCTTTTATGTTTAATTTTATTTCTGCTGAAAATTATAAACATAGTTGAATTGTATACAGAGGAGACATTCTCAATCACAAGGATGATACTTATTTTTTTGTTGTATACAAAAATTAAGCAACCATTGTAACTCAAAAACAAGTGAAATAATCTGATAGTTTCAATTTAAAACATATAACAATTATGTAAATGCAAACTGAACTTAAGCAACCTGGAGAATTAACAGCAACAAGACTATATTCATGGGTTTGCCATCTCTGATTTTGGGGATTTCCATGTTGATTTTTTCTAGTAATCATGGGTTTTCTGTATTTTGCTTCATATTTGAACTATGTTTTGATGTATTCAATTGATCTGGTGAGGATCAATCTTTAGTCACTCCATTTTTATGGGATGGCAGGTACAAAATGACATTTGATTCTTCATTATTTCAGGCATTATCTGCCATCCCTCTACTGCAGTCCCTCTTCTTAGGAATCTCACTAGTCTTCATGCTTCTTTATGTTTGGAGCAAAGAGTTTCCTACTGCCCAGATCAACATATATGGCCTTATCACATTGAAGGTAACTCCTATCCTCCCCAATCTTATCGTCGTTCTTCAAATTAGATGACTTTTTTCATATCCAATCCATCTCCCTTCTTGTTAATTTGCAGGCATTTTATCCACCTTGGGCTATGCTTGCACTGGATGTTATCTTCGGTTCACCCATTATGCCTGATCTCATGGGAATTATTGTTGGACATCTATATTACTTCTTAATAGTGTTACACTCGCTTGCTGGTGGCAGAAACATTTTGAAGACGCCGAATAAACTCCCCCGTGCAACCTGGAAGCTCAACTACTGGTGGGGCCTTCCGAGGGAGGAGCTACAGGCTCAACCGATGATTTTGTTCAAGTCTCTGGTTAACAAACAAGAAACATTTGATAGATACTTTCTAACATGCAGTTCATGAAAATATTAGATGGATCAGAGTACACATGTAATTCCAAGCAAGAATTTACATGCAAATATTTGATTGCTTTGGCTGAGTGAAATCACAAACACTGTTACCTCCTTTCAAACATATTGCATCATGTTTATTATTCTTTCTGATTGATTTTTCCCATCTAGTTATATTTTGTTGAAGATCTGGTCATACTTTTATAATAATGATTATGAGCCTTTTGTACACCAAATTCCCTGTTTATCCAGATGTGTTCAGTTTGTAACTAAATCAGAGGCTAAAATGCTTCAGTCCTTTTGGTCTAGTGTTGAAATACCCAGAAGTTTATTATTGGGTTGTTTCAATTTGAAGTTGAAATTTATGTATTTTGTTTTTTTTTTTATTTTATTTATGTTTGATTGGTGTTTGAAATTTATGTTTGAAATCAATGCTTTTTGTGTATATATATATATATAAGGTTATTTATAATCTACATATTATGTAAAATATATAAATAAATCTATATATATATTTAAATAGATTATATAATATATAATATATTTTTTTATATGTATTTAACATATAAAAGAGTGATCACTGCCCTATATAATAATAATAATAATAATTTCTTGTGTAAAGGTTAAGTAGTGATAAAAATATATGTAAATATATTTTTTTCATTGAGAAAATTTAAAATTTTCCATGGAAAATGTTACTTTTTCTAGGGAAAATCGATGCAATCAAACAACAAATTTGACATTTTCCATGGAAAATAAGAGCAATCAAACGGCAAAATATGAATTTTCCCTGAAAAATATAGCTGGAAAATATTGTCAATCAAACGACCACTTTCTTATTTTCTCTGGAAAACTTTTCCATGGCAAACTTTTGCATGGAAAAGTTTTCTTTTCCACCCAATTTTTCATCTTGCAATCAAACACAGCCTTAGTGTAATAAAAGGGTTAAAATTTTCCTCTAATTTAATTAAATTAAAGTGCCAAAGGGCATCTTGGGGATTTGAATAAAGTTCCAAGGGCATTTTGGGTAACATGGGAATGAGAAGATTTATAAGGAATAAATGAATTTAGTTTATAAATTTATTTAAATTGATTGGTGATTTATTTAATTAAATGAAAGTGGTCAATTTAATTAAATATGGAAACCCTTTAAGTTGATCATGATTGGATTAAGATTGGAAATGGGGTTAAATTGATTAAATCAAGGTTGATTTAATTAATGAGGGAATGTCCTAATTAGGTATGATTTGGTTTAATCAAAAAGAAAAGAGGGAAATTGATTTAAATTAGAAATTTAAATAGATTTAAATGATGGACAATACCTTTATAAATGTATATTTATATTTATAGATATATATATAAATATAGTATAAAGGATGGTTATTTTATATATATATATATATATATATATATATATATATATATATATATATATATAGTAGAAACGTGTATATAGTAACAGGAGGATTTGAATATCATGTAAAAGTAAGGGCACGTGCTTAATGGGGAATCTATGTAAATGTTGGCTTTGAATGTAAAAAGGGCATCAATTAACCCCTATGAATTGTAGAGGACTTATATGGGAATTTTTTGAAAATGGGTGGCCTGATCTCAGGAGCAAATCACATCAATATGGTTAGGGTGCGAAGAACGAGTCATGCACATTATTAGTGGATATTCTATTAGGATAATCGTATGGCTATATATGGTGATGGATAATAGGGTGAAGGAGAAAGAGAGGGTGAATAGCAATGGGCACTCACGGCCAGGTCTTCACCCTCAACCACTGCCATCACCCTCCACGACCGGCCAGACCTGTAACGATGATGGCTCGAACCAACGCGGCAACACCAGAGACCGAGAGAGGGAGAGACGGATGTGCTGCCGTGACAAATCGAGATACGGGTGTCCGGGTGGAGTCATTCGCAGAGCCGCCGGACCGCAACCATAGATCTTCCTTGGAGTGCGTACCCATCACGTAAGACCACAACTTTAACTGTTGATCGACGATAAGCACATTAAATCCGTAAGTAACTTCAAAGAGAATGTTAGTTCTGAATACCTGTGAACATAATGGTATGATAATGCTTAAAAACAACCAGGTTTTGAGTAGAGGATTAAGCAAATAGATAAGTAAGATATCACCTTATTGCTTAGTTGTTCTCAGGTTTTAAAAGAGTTCTGAGTAGTTGTTGGTGTGTTCATGCATTGTGATCATGTAGAGGGTATATCAAGGATTAAGAGTTTGTGTTCACTGATTTTTTTTATGTTTTGGTTTTATATTTCCATTGATGAACTTGTTGGGAGGTGCCAAGAGATGATGGAATGCACGCAAGAATTTTCTTATGATTGATGGACCTGCTTAGTGGGTCATGGATGAATTGTATATGGTAGTGTTGCATGTTTGTGCGTGTTCATGGGCATGAAGGGAAGGGTTCAGTTCTTAACAGTGTTCAATGGTTGATGGATTGTTTAGATAATAGTGTGTTTTTTAATTTTCGGAGGACAATGCTTGAGTTTGTGGGTTGATTTCACATAGAGGTTTCTTGGTGTTCATTGATGGGTTCATGAGAGGGAGAGATTATGGTTCTCTTTTAAGGTTTTGGAGGATCTTCCATGAGTGTTGTGCATGTTAAGGGTGGTAGGCTGACCATGGTTACATGAATGGGTTGAGTTGGATTTGATTGTTTTGGCTTGGGTACTTGGTTTTAGAGAGAGAGATTCATCTAAGTGAATCCTGGTTGTTTGATGATTAGTTTGAGAGGCTTTAGAAGGCTTATGGACAGTTGTGTTTAGTGATTCATCTGTGCATAATTGTAGTCGATTGATAATGATGGTTACTTGGATTGTATATTTAGAGAGATGCTTGGAGCTTGCTTGAGAAGGTGTGTAGGTCTCTTGCGGGATGGAGGAGGTCAATGACTTGAGGAGTGCATGTGTGGATGAGGTCCTTGAGGTTGGGGTATGTGGTTGTGATCAAGATTGGTCGAGAGTCTGGTCAAGTCCAGGTAATAAATAGATCAAACATAATCAAGTAAAAGCCATGAATGCCTGCAGTCTGGCTGTCCACTTTGATGGATATCTGGATAGCTTGTAGTTACCTGATATTGTCGTGTAAGGTATCATTGGAAAGATGAGGAAGAGATCTTTCCAACAAGCCCTTGTTCAGCTCAAACGGATTCCTGGATCAAAAGTTATAAGCATTTATTTGGGACTGCGCATTAACTTCAGGAATTGGGCATTAATGCTATTATTAATATTGATAAATCACTTTGAGTTGGTAATGGTGTTGAGTCGTGATTATCATTACCAGATATCAACGTGGAAGCGTCGGGAAGAGATTTCGTGGGACACAAGACTTCATGACTTTTGTAAGTGCACCTGCCTAGTACCCACCCAGTTTTGGGTTTTCTTGACTATATGCTTTTGTTTCAGCTTCCTTGCTTGATTATTTGTTGATCTCGATATTGTTGATTATCTTTGAGCTATTGCCTCATTGTTTATTGGCTTTGATATCATTATGCTTGATCTGTTTTGGATTGCATACACGTGTTCAAGATCTTTCTTTATTGAGGTCCGTGATGGTGTATGCATATTGATATGTTAGCTTTTGTTGGACATGTTTGAGTACGCTGAACATGCCTTCCCATTGATCGGTATGTGGCCGTAGAAACATGTGAGCCTGTACTCCGTCCGGGTTTGTGTGTGTGTCGGCTGTTCTTGTTGCTGAACATGCCTTCTCGTTGATCGGCACACGGCCGTGGAAACACGTGAGCCGGTGTTCCGTCCGGGTTGGTGTTTCAGTGTTTCTTATTTTGTAGATTCTCCCGTTCAGTGCATATTATGTTGCGGGCGCCCAGGAGGAGGACACTCTGGACGTCCTGTAGTCCTACCAGGGGGATGAAACTCTGGATGTCCACCCGTCAGTGGGATGATACGCTGACCATGTACGTACATGTAGGAGCGCTACCAGACTCAAGGGTTTGGATGATAAGATTCAAGATCGGCTTAGGTCTATGGCTGCCGGGGAGATGACAAGTTTGTTCTTCATGTTTGATTTGACTTCATGTTTTGTGCTTGTACTTAGTGATCCTCGTGTGTTTTGAGCTTGGTCTTTCCTATGGCATTGCTTTGTGTGGATCACTTTTACACGATTGTTTTCATGATCTCTTCGCATTCCTTGCAGGGGTACTTACTGAGCTTTCCATTCGAAAGCTCATTCCACTTGTTTTCCCTTCTTTTGTTTTAGGACTTGAGGTATAGGTGACTCAGGATCGGGAGTTGTGCGAGGGATCGAGATATTCTAGTAGAGGTTCGAGGACCTCAGGTTTACTTATATGTAAGATTGTATTTCCTTTTGTAGGACCCTTATAGGGCCATTACCAGTATAGGGTGTCAATTTATTTTTTTGATTCCGCTGTAAAACTCTGACTTTGATTATTTATAAGTAATTATATTTAGTTTATTGCATACTTTTGATTTACATAGGCCATGTATCCGAGTGGGGCTCGACTCTGCTTAGGTATGGCCGGCCTCAGGTGCGTGTCTGAGGTCCCGGATCCGAAGCCTGGCGCGATGTTGGTTGTTTCATGCTTAAATCAATTTAAAATTACTAATCCTAATTACTAAAAAAAAGTCAAGGGTTTTTTTGAATATTAGTAAACCTACGGTTGAAATTGACTTTTAGCATGATAAAGAATTATATTCTAGTTCTTTTCTATCTATGATGGATGAGTTATGAACCCATAGCTCTAATGTATTCTCAAGTCTCTTTCGAGCACTCAAAACTATCTACCCTAACCTCTCTTCCCTATATTTCTTTGAGAAAATGTGTGATAGGGTAGTCATAGGGGTGGACTCTTTAAAGGGCCATGAAAGGTCGATGAGTATATTTTTATCTCACCTGCAAAACAATCCCAACAGTTGAACAATCACTATGAAATTGAAGACTATCACTAATATTATATTTAAAGCAACACTAGGACAATCCGATCAATCTCAACCTTTTAGTATGTCGAAAGCATAACTATGCAATTGCATACACAACTCATCAATCAATCAATAGAGAGAACTAAAATATATTAAAACGCATGTTTCAAGTTCATTGCAACCCTAGAAAAAGTATTTAACTAATGCTAATATTAATGTTCAACATGTCTAATAAATTCAATATAAATACTAATAAAAAAGGAGAGAAAGTAGATGAAACTCTGGTCAGGGGACTTGACTTTCGCCAAGATCGGTAACCTATCATCTTCACTTTCGCTCTGAAATCAATGCCTGAGTCTTCCGTGCTTTTGCCTCAGAATCACCCTCAAGACTCCCTCTGAACTCTTCTCTCAAGTGCCCTATTCGCAACCTATCAGAGTTTGTTCTTAGAGAATTAGAGCTTTTTATATAGAGTTTTGGATCGAATTTGAATCATAAATGGATAAGGATCACTCAGGTGCCTCTTTTGTGTCGTGGTCCTTTCTTTCTGTCAAAATTATATCGATATTCCATCAGTGCATCAGATTATCAGTTAAATATGAATTTCAATGGAAATAAAGCTTCATGATGATTATCATGAATTTGAACCAAGATCTATAAAATAGCCTTTAAATCAGCGAACTTGGTTGGATTTCATGTGCAAAATTCATAAGAATATAGCTCTCATTTGAGAGTTATTAGTAGTCTCTTTCATTCTCCAATTTGTATCCTTCTTGCCTTGTGGCAACAACTATGGAATGTTTGGATTGTCCATGCATATTTGAATCCCATCAACTCCCATTGCCACCACCTTCTTTAGTCCTTTCTTTACTATCATTAATTTGCTTTTGAATGTCGAATTCACCCTACATGGATTGGCACCTACAGCACACAAAACAGCAATATGAGATTCAAGTACATTCCTAATACCACCCATGTTGGTCCCTTTATGCCAAGATCCATTTGTGAAGAGCGAGAATTTATATTTCCTCTTGCTCCACTGTCTCCTTCTTTCCTCCCCCACTTCTTCAATCGATCTCTTTACTCTAAATATTCTACAGCCATGCAAATGCTAGGAGTCACCACTGTCAGTGGGTTGACCTCCTCTTCTCTAAATATTGCATTACACCTAGCCTTCCATATACGCCATAGCGTATTAGCTATGATCATTCGAGATCTGCTAGATACTCTAGTTGTTCCCACTTTTCCTCCAATCCCTTTCCTACAAATTAGAAATGTAAGTATCCTAATCCTCTAAGGATTCTTTGGCTTTAATTAGCAACTGCATGTGTCATATCCACCTTCACTCATAAAACATGTGATTAATATTCTTATTAACCGGTTTATAAATAAAGCAGGGCTCATCATGACTCACCCAAATCATATAGGTATCTTTTTGTGTGCAACCTATTATCGAAATATTTTCATAAAAACATATTTATCTTAAGTCCCACCTATAATTTCCATAGTTTCTTCCAACCACTCTAATGTTTCCCCTGTAATTTAACTCTATAACTATCATACAGTACAACCGTGAGAGACCTACCATCGATACCTGCCATCCACCTCCATTCACTCTCACCTTGTATCTATGGAACCTAGCCTTTTGAGTTTTAATAGTCTCTAACTACATTCCCAAGGAAAATATTTTCCTGTATTAACAGGTCCCAATGGCCTTCAAGGAGCACCTAACCTACTGGTATGTTAGTGAAATTATAGTCCACATTGAAGGAGGTAGCTTTTAGTGAGATTGGTCCAAGGGTATTTGCATCACAGAATTTGTCAGTATGATATTATTGGGAGTCAAGTTATCCTTGATCTGTATAGAGTGTTAATAAGGTACGTGAAAGCTTGGGATATATTAGAATAACTAGTTTGTTGGCATATTCTATGAACACCATATTTATCCGTCATTAGCTTAACCCAGATTTATCACTACTATTCAAAAGGACCAAAGTGTGTGTAGTAAGTAATGCAATTTTCATAGTTTTTAACCCCTTAACTTACTAACTACCCTTAGGCTGCAAACAGTGCTATAGTTAATGAGATGGTCGCCACTATTATTGTTATTATATCCTTCCCATTGAATCTCCTAACTAATTTGGAAACACTTTCAAGTAAAGTATTTGAAATGGCACATGTATTGAGCCCTAAAATGCTTTAGACATTATAACATAATTAACTAGGATGATCCTCCCAACCATAGATAGGTATAAGGTCTTCCCGTGAACAAGCTTTTTATCTACTCTATCAATAGGAAATCTAAATTTATACATAGGTACTCTTTTAGGAGATATCATAACCAAGGTACTTGAAGGAAAAGCTGTCAGTTTTAAGTTTGAGGATATCAACAACGACCCTCTTAATCCTGAGATTGAGCCAAGTTGGGAAGAAGACTTCAAACTTACTATGGTTAACTCTTTGCCCTCTAAGTGATGAATATATACCCATACATAAGTTTAAATTCCTAACATCCTCCCTGATATCTCTACAACATATAAGAAAATCATCAGTAAAAAGGATGCAATTGATTGCCAATGATACATTGATTTTAATACACTTAATCAATTACAATTTCTTGGCTTTATTAGGATATTAGTAAGGACTTGTGACACAATAATAAAAGTTAAGGATACAGAGGATTACCCCGTCTAATACCTGCACTTGGTTTAATCCAACGTTCAACTCTGTCTTTTACAATAAAGTCATATGTTGGGTTTCAATACATGTCTTAACCCAATTAATCCATCTATTGAGGAAATTCATTTTAGTAATAACAATAATAATAGTATCACATCTCATAATGTTATATGAATTTTTCATGTCCATTTTAATCATCATCATCAAGTGTTTATGGGTTTGTCTTTCTAAAGTGTGAGCAATTCCCAGGTTGTGAGTATGTTATCAAAGATACTGCTACCAAATATAAAAGTTGTACGTTCACTACCAATATTTTCATTACAGTTCTAATTCAATTGGACATGATCTTAGTTATCACTTTGTCATTCACATTATACAAGGAGATGGGTTTGTGATCCTTAACATTCTTAGGGTTTTCCTTCTTAGGTATGAGGAAAATATGTGTTTGTTTCCAATTTTTTTGGCCTATTTCCATGTTCAAAAAAATAAGTTTCACATTAACCACAAAGTTACCGACAACATACCAAAAAGACCTAAAAAATTTTACATTTAGTCCATTGGGGCAAGTGAATTTACATTTGGGCATGGAGGATAGAACCTGGTAGATTTCAAACCTATTAATTGGCTTACTGAGCTCCTCCCTTTGTTGTGCATTGAGTGATGATAAGTCCTTCCACATTTCCTGTAATAAGTTGATTAACTCTCATCCATTCTATCCTGCCACAGCTTATTATAAAAATTCAAAAAAGCTTCTTCTATACTGTTTGGTTATCTAACTTATGTTACTAGCACATTATTATCCCCTCTCACCTGATTAATTCTATTATTACTCTTATGTTTTTTGGTGATCTTGCGGACCAATTTAGAATTATTGTGACCATTCTGAAGCCACATACTCATATATCTCCGCCCATGCTATTGTGGCTTGCCTAAATAATGTCCCATGTTTATTATAGAGTACCCTAAGTTCTCCCTAAAGTCCTGGCCATCTCCACTAGAGCTATAGTCTCGTATTTCTAGTTTAGAGGTGGCCTCCTCAGTGTCCCTAATCCTATATCCTAAACTACTTGAATTGAGTTTGTAGTTCTTATTAAAGTCTTTCCTTAAGTTATGAAACTTATGGGTAATGTCATGCATAGGATTCCTTGCTTCACTAGTACGCCAAATTTCATATATATTATACAAAGAAGGGGTTGTTGGTTCCAAAGATAGGTTCTCTGGAGTGAAATGGTCTTTTAAAGGCCGTTTAGCTCTAAAGAGTGTCTTGCTCTATGGAGCTAAATGGTTTTTAGAAGGTCATTTGGCTCTAAATATGGTGTTTGAAATGCCCTTTTTTATTTAAGCCCCTTCAAAAGAAATTGGTATTTCATTTTAAGACCCGTAGAAAAAATTAGTGTTTTTCATTTAAGCACCCTAAAATGTTTAATTATACTTTTAACCCTAGTTAGCATCCAGTCAGTACCCTAGATGCTGACTAGGTAGCCCTAGGGGGATTTTGACAAATAAAATGGCCTTGAGGCTTAAAAAATAATAAAATTTATAAAAAAAATAATTATGAAATGGCCCAATTAAAAATGAAGAAGATGGAGATTGCCAAGGATATCATTGATGCCAAAGATGACAAAGATAAAGATACAAAGATGCCAAAGATGCCAAGATACCATGTCCAAAGAAGACCAAATTTTGTATTGAGATTATAGACTCTCGTCTAATATATTTATCTTTATTAAATACAGAAATCAAGTTGGCCCAATGACTTTGAGCCAAACTAAACATAGGAATAGACCTAAACTCAAGTTAAGTCAATAAGATTGAACTAACATGAACAAATATTAAAGATATTTCATCGATTAAACTTAAGTCAAACAAATCCACTTAAGGATTCTATTATGGGGGAAAAATATCTGATGACATGTGGCATGATTGCAAACGCCAAGATAAAAGATCAATTATCACCATAACCATCTTGTTATCCGATGGTGGAGGATGGATTCTATAAGGTACTGAAAGCTGGGAACTAACTGTCTCTAAGCTTACGGTGAGTTGTCTCCGAGGTAGCCAACAGTCTTAGGCTGACAACTAACAGTCTTTGGGCTATGTAAGGAGGTTTTCAACTCATGAAAAAGGTATGCCACATTTTGAGTCCACTGAGATTGATCACTAGCTTAAGTATTACTCTCACTCTTAGAATCCTCTCTCTCTCTCTCTCTCTTACTCTCCCACTCTCCTCCTTGCTCTCCTCTCTATTTGGAGTTCCTGACTTGAGCGTCGGAGCCTTCCCTAGAGTACGAGCACGAGCACGAGCACTTGCATCCTCTTCCTCTGCAGTTCCTTCTCCCAGCGAGGGGTGATTCTTGGAGGCCAGTCTCGGAGGAAGTATTGATCCTACGACCATGAAGTAGTTTGACTGAGAAGTCTTCTATCACAACCAATCTTTCCCTCAAAATCAAATGAAGCATTGCAACCTTTACCGACCTCTCTCGTTCATAATCAAAATTTGTTTTGATCCCCAGGAGAAGCAGATCTCAGCATCAACAGTTGGCACCACCTGTAGGAAAGATCGGTATTTTTGATCAAGAAGTTGTGAAGCTCTTAATGATTATAAGAGACAAAAGAAGTCATATAGCTGACTAGCTAGACGATAATACTATTGGACGCAAGAGCATCAAAGAAGTTGAAGGCGCTTGCCACGACTAGCCTGTAGTCTTGGAAGAAGACGTTCAAGACTCACAGTACTGAGTTCTTTAAGGGAAGAAAAGGCACCCACCCGAGTGCTTCGACTATTGGAGAAACAGATATTGCAACTCCAACAACATCCAAGAAACATCGTGGCGGATTCGTTTGACGTGGGACGACGCTCCACTACACACGCCCTGTAGCCTAAAGACAAGGCACGAGCCAGAAGAGAAGAGGAGGTTGCATCATCAACGAGCAGCTCGAGATCGCCTTAACCTCAACCTCAGCTCAAGGACTTCCCGAGACCTCGGTTCAAGGTCATGATCCAAGAAACCAGGAAATAATTGATGTATGGACCCTAAAACGGTCTCTTCTTTTATTCCAAAGATCCTTAAGGCCCCACTCCCCTGGTCGGATTCAGGATGTCGTCCATTGAAATTTATAACAATACCACTAATCTGATCGATTATTTCAGGTCCTTCAAGGCCATGATGTTGCTCCATTGAGCTCTTGACGACATCATGTGTCGAGCATTCCCAGCCACTCTGCGAGGCACAATACAAATATAGTTTACCAACCTCCCCCCAGAGTCTATCTCTTTATTTGAAGAGTTAAGCAAGCTCTTCGTCGGACACTTCATCAGTAGTAAGAAGTAGAGGAAGACCTCGGCAATGCTGATGAGAATAAAGCAACACGAAGGAGAGAGCCTTTGTACCTACGTCCACCGTTTCAATATGAAAACTGTTAAGGTGCTTGACCTCAACCAATCTTTTGTTGTAGTAGCACTGATAGAAGGGTTGTGTCGATCTCCCTTCCAGTTTTTCCTCTTCAAGAAGAAGCCAAAAGATCTTGGCGATCTCTTCGTCATGGCCAATTACATCAATGTCGAGGAGATCAAAGCGGCCAGATGAGAAGAGGCCAGGCAAGAGGAGCCTAAGAGGGAGCAAAACTAGAACCAAGAACCTTGGAAGCATCCCAAGAAGCCAAGGTTTTAACCTTAAGAAGTCCGGAGAAAGGAGGAGTCAGCTCGGTTTCACAACTATGCCCCTCTAAATGCTAACAGTGTTGAGATCCTCATGAAAATATATAATGAGAGTATCGTGAAGTGGCTGCCTAAGATGAAGAACACTGGCAAATGAAAAGATTCAATGAATTACTACAGATTCCATCATGATCGAGGACATGATACAAATGACTACATTCAGTTAAAAGACGAGATTGAGGATTTGATCTAACATGGTCACCTCTCTCAGTACTTGCGATAAGACTTGTCTAAGGAAGGTCCGTCCTCCCAAAAAGGGAACCAACCCACAGCGGGGATCATACATTATGTCTTTGGAGGCCCATCTAGCGAAGGCAACAACAACTAGGCCTATAAGAGCTATGCTCGCACAGGGTGCGTGGTGACACTCGCGCAAGTATACGGTGTCGATCAACTAGTAAAGTACCCTAAGGTAGGGTAGTCGAACCCACATGGATTAACTACTAGTACTAATTGTACTCTATTACCTAGCATAAAATATAGATGGTGGTTTGGTGATCTAACTAATTATCCTAAAGAAAGAACTAACGCGGATAGTTGGTAGATTGGGGGTAATCAGAGATAAGACATGGCACCTCGGATCACAATTTCCCTAGGAATCCCTTGCTAATGATTGACTTCCTAATACTGGTCATCTGGAGACTAGTTCTTAGAGGGTGTGACGGAATACACCTATCTAGTGCAAAACTCGATCTCTCGGCGTGCTAATCAAACCCTATGATCATTCATACCTAACTGTGACCTACGAAGGTATGAAATGTGAGTAAAAGCAATAATAACCACACAAATCACAAGCAATAACACTTATTGTGCTATACTACAACCTAACAAGGTGTATGATCAGGGGATCTTGTACATGCATCTATAGAAATCGCAAGCATAAGCATACATAGATGATTCACAAGAACTATCAATAAAGAGGGAACTAATAAATAAAGAAAGTCAATAACAAGTTCATTCTAGGGTTCATGTGTCTGAGCCACCACAGAAGGTTTAGCCTCTTATACTATGGAAAGCCATAACAGAAATACAAGAGGAAGACATAAAGAAAAACAAGAAAATCTCCCTTGCTAATGCCTCCTGTGAAGCTCAGGCATGTTGATCTGAAGCACGCCGTGTTAATCATCCCGCAATGCGATTTACGTGATTTTAAATATTCGAGAGTTGCACGGGCTGGAACACGCCCGTGCTCTTTAGCACACCCGTATCACCCTGATGCACGACCGTGCACCACTCTGCAAGTTGCTTCTTCAATTCTTTTGGCCTTAGATTGTCCTGTTTTTTGTTTCTTTCACTCCAAGTACCTAATTACCTTCTCAATCATGCAAACATACCCAAAGGAGTACAAAAATAGAGAAATCAATACAAGAAAATGGTATAAGTGCATGTAAATATGATAAAAATATATGTATGATCATACATTTATCAAGGTTCCACCGTCCTCATGATGACTCATTGGTGGTCATGGTGACGATTGTCAATTTTGATGTTAGATGAGTTATCATTGATAGTGAGAGCTTGATCGACGTCATCTTTTGGGATGCGTATGAGAAGATGGGTCTTAGACATGAGATGCTAAAGCCTGTGAAGTCCCCATTGGTTGACTTCACAAGGGGAAATACAATCAGAGGGAATTGTCAACCTCCCTTTCACTACCGAATATTTTCCTCGACAATCTACAGTGATGGTAAATTTCCTTGTCATCAAATGCCCCTCTAGTTATAATGTTATACTTGGTAGGCCAACGTTGAACACCCTGAGAGTGGCCATCTCATCTGTTGATGAAGTTCCCAACCAAGCGTAGTTGCGGAGAACTCAGGGTTGATCAGCCGACTGCTTGGCAATGCTATGTAGCTTTGCTAGGGGGGAAATGCAGGAGTCCCTAGTGATTAAGATGTAGGGAGGATCTAAGAATAGGCAGTCCTAGAGATCAACCCTATTAAAACCTAGTTATAGTACTACTAGCAGAGGACCGACTAGATCGCTGTGTTCATATAGGTCTGAAATTGCAAGGTGATCAGTAAAGGTAGGAAATTCTGACATTTCTCCGGGACAATGGAAATATCTTCGCCTGGACACTCGAAGACCTATCAGGGTGGATAGAGGGTCATGGAGCATTATCTAAATATGAATCCTTGCTTCAAACTTGTTATTCAGAAGCGACGTCACTCTGTCCCCAAGCGGCAGTAAGCTATTGAAAAAGAGATCAATAAGATGCTCAGAGCAGGCTTTATCCGAGAAGTCCACTATCTAGAAGGGCTCACCAATATGGTTTCGGTCAAGAATGCCACCAGGACATGATGTATATGCATAGACTTCACAAACCTCAATAAAGCATGTCCAAAAAATAGCTTCCCTCTCCCCATGATTGATAAATTGGTCACCTCTACAGTTGGGTATAAGCTGCTAAGCTTCCCATATGTCTCTCGAGATACAACCAAATTAAGATAGTCAAATCAGATGAGGAGAAGACCTCTTTTATCACAGACAAAGCGACATACTTCTATAGAGTTATACCGTTAAGACTGAAGACTACTACCGTGACCTTCCAGAGATTAGTGAATAAAGTCTTTCAAAAGTAAATTGGAAGAAACGTTGAGGTGTATGTTAATGACATACTGGTAAAAAGTGAGAAAGCATATTAGTATATAACTAAACTGGAGGAGACCTTCTGAGTACTCCGAGAACATGAGATATGCCTTAACCAAAGTAAGTGTGCCTTTGGAGTCCAATCAAGGAAGTTCCTTGGATTTATGGCCACTCAGAAAGGAATTGAAACAAATCTCAAGAAGATCAGGGCCATCTTAGAAATGAACTCCCCCAAAACCATCAAAGACAACCAGCAGCATAATGGAAGGTTACCCATTCTAGGTCGGTTCATTTCAAGGTTGGGTGACAAGAGACTTCTCTTTTACCAAGCTCTCCGAAAAGCCCCCAAGGTTGAACTGTCTAAGGAGTGTGAGAGAGCCTTCTAGTAGATGAAGGAATATTCGAGCTCTCCTTCTACTAATCAAAACCAAGACACATAGATGAGCTCTTTTCATACCTAGCCTCCACTACATATGCAATCAACTCGGTCCTTCTGAAGGAAGAGGAAGGAATTCAGAAGCCTATGTACTATACCAGTAAGGTCCTGAACCACCCCAAGTTTAGATACCTACCATGGAGAAGTTAGCATATGCCCTAGTTACCTTGGCTTACCAATTGAGGCCTTACTTCTAGTCTTATTGGATTACTGTTTTTACCGACCAACCCTTGAAGCAAGTCTTGCAACAACCCAAGATATTTGGGAGACTAACTAAGTGGGTGGTCGAGCTCAACGAGTTTGACATTAACTATAAGCCTCATACTATTATCAAATCTCAAGCCCTTGCCGACTTAATTGGGAAGCTCACTATCCCAGAAGACAATACTCTCCTGGCCCTGAAGAGAAAGCTAGCCAGGCTGCGTAATCTGACTTGTAGATTATGTACATAGACGAGTCGGCCATAGAAAGTGGGTTCGGAACTAGCCTAATTTTGAAATCTGCTGAAGGATGGAAGATATCTACTGCTCTCAAGTTCGACTTCAAGATAACGAACAACAAGAATGAGTATAAGGCACTGATTACTGGAATGCAGCTAGGCCTCGTCATTAGAGTTTAGAACCTACATGCCTACACAGACTCTCAGCTGGTTGTCTGACAGATGAACGTGGAGTTTGAGAAGTTGAATGGAAACCTGGCCAAGTACAAGACGTAGTAAAAGAGCTTGCCTCCAAGTTCAAGCAGTTCCAAATTACCAAAATTCCTCAAGCAGAAAACGAGGAGGCCGACTTCCTTACAAAGTTTGTCTCCTCTCTATGTGCCAACCTGATTCAACCCATTAACCTCCAACACCTCTATGGTAGAAGTATTAAAAGCTGACCAAAAAAGAAAGTCCAAGAGATCCGGGATGAGTCGAGCTAGCTCGACCCTATCTACGACTTGAAATAAGGATCTTTGCCAACAAACAAGACAGAGGCTTGTAGGATTCTCAGTAGGTCGGCCCTCTTTACTATCATTAACAACCAACTATACAAGAGGTCATACACTTTTCCCAACCTAAGATATTTATGCCCTTCTGAAGCGGACTATATCCTCCGAGAAGTAGTTTTGTGGCAATCATCGTTGGCTTATAAGGTCCTCAAGAAAGGGTATTACTGGCAGATCCAAACACAAGATGTAATCGCCCTAGTTTAGAAGTGTAAGGTGTACCGATATCACTTGAGAATCTAGTGATAACTAACCACTCAACTCATTTCTATTGTGAATCCAAGGCTATTTGCAAAGTGGGGGATAGACATCCTTCCACCTTTCCCTATAGCGATTCGACAACTAAAGTTCATGATTATTGCCATAAAATATTTCACCAAGAGGGTAGAAGCTGAACCTCTTGCAAAGATTATAAACATACTTGGCAATACTTCATCTGGAAGTCCATCATCCGTAGATTTGGCATCTTAATCACCTTTATAACAGACAATGGGCGACAGTTTGATATCTAGACAATTAGAGAATTCTTTGCAGAGCTGGGTATTAAGGTATGACTAACCTTTGTGACTCATCCCTAAGCCGATGAGCAGGTCAATATCATGAACAAGATTATCCTTTAGAGCCTTAAGGCCAGAATCTAATAGGGTAGCTCCAACTAGGTAGATGAGTTCCCCTGCACATTATGAGCATATTGTACAATTAGCCGAACCCCTACAGGAGAGACTCCATTCAGCCTCACCTTTGGAGCAGAAGCTATAATCCACATAAAGATTGGGATGCATATATGTTGAACCCGAGCCTTTGATCAAGAAGCCAATAATGAGGTTCTCCGAGGTAACTGGATCTCCCCTAGGAGAAACGAGACAAAGCATATCTCAGAGCTGCAGCCTACCAACAATAGGTTCAACACTTCTATAACTCCAGGTGAAAGAGGTCGCATTCTAACCAAGATACCTCATCTTACAAAAGAACATCTTCCAAGGGAATGAGAGTTGTACCAAAAACTGACTTCTAATATGTTCATGCTAAGCACATAAGATGATAATATTAATAATTGCAATGGAATTTTTCCTCCAAATCATCCACTATTATTGTACATGTGTGATAAGACAATCATTGAGGTCTTAGGCCAAAAGCCTCCGCCCAATCAGGGGCCGAGAAGACTGGTTGTCAAAGCTTGCATGAGCCCCTCAAGCTTTTTAGGGCAAGAATTAAGTTCTCAAGGATCAGATCGTCCCCATCTCCTTTTCGAGGCGTACAGAGGCTGATTGTTAAAGCCCTCGGAACCTCGACACAGATATCACCCCTATTCCCTTCTCGGGAACACAGAGGCTAATTGTCAAAACCCCGAAGACTTCGATACGAGCTATTCAACTTTTTCTAAAGTTTCTTTTTCAGGGAATGGATTTGGTCCAAAGGGGCCAAGTGGCACCCGTCCCCTTTCAGAGCACACAGATGTTGACTACTAAAACCTTGAGGACTTCGACACGGATTTTGTTGTCATGGACCAGGTCACACCCGTTCCCTTTCAGAGCACACAAATATAGAATGCTAAAACCCTGCCGACCTCGACTTAGAAGACCCTTTTCAAGGCGCCCATTTTAGGGTTGGACAATTCGACACTTTTCAAAGTGCCCTTTTTAGAGCAGGATTCAATCCAAAAGGATCAAGTTGCACCGATACCCTTTTAGGGCACCCAAATATTGACTGCTAAAACACTTAGGATTCAACACGGATTTGGTCACTAGGGTTCAAGTCACACTCGTCCTTTTTCAGGGTACGTAGTTGCTAATTTCTAGAACCTTGCCGACCTCAACTCAGGCGACCCTTTTTAGGGCGTCCTTTTGAGGGCCTAGCTATTTAGCTCTTTTCATAGTGCATTTTTCAGGGCACTCATTGTGGCCAGATCATCGCCCTATCAAGGGTAGAAATGATGATCAGTAAAGCATTTTGGATTTGCTATTTTTGGTATTTTTTATGACCTGAGGAGAAGGCCATAAGAAGCTGAACATTCATCTTCTTTATATGACGCGAGTTATCGTCGAGCTATAAGAACTAGGTTCTCAGTTCACTTCAGTCCTGGTGTTAGTTCTCAAAAGAGAGCTATTTAGAGGGCTTAATATCCTAGATTGGGAATAAAGATGGACTGTTAATGATATATTTACAGACAAATATGGGCTCATTTGTATGAAATCAATCTTAACTGATATGTTTACTTGTCTTAGTGAATTTTGATATTAAATGGATCAATTTATGCACTAATGCAAGTTATTTTAATATTGATAGATGGTGAGACTTCTGGAGAAAGATAGGGATGATTATAAGGCAAAAGACAAGTGTGTTCTATGAGGAAAGAGCAAAAAGGAGAATGGAAAAAAGGTTTGAGAGTATCCTGAAGAAGCAGCTGAGGTCATGAATTTAATGGAAGAGCTACAGAACTCGAATCCCAATCTCCATTGTCGGCTTTAAGGCGAAAAGTCAGGAACACCTAGTTAAATTTTTAGATCAATCTTGGATGAATTGGTTATCCAATCTGACACTTGATAGAGACTGCGCAGACTAAAATCACCCATCATTAAGACACTAGAATTGAGCGTCACAACACTAATGGTTAAAAACTTGCAGGAAACGAGAATCGTGACACTCAGACCGCAATGCTGGTTTGAGGTCTATATAAACATGGCCATTTTTTCTAGGGTTTTATCAAAGCTTGAGGCGGCAACCTAGTCCTTGGCGGCGATCCGGAGGGATTTAGGTTTCTAAGGCAGGGAAAAGCTCAAGAATGGGGATAAACTTGTTTTAAATGTGTGATTATTAGCTTTATCCCTTGTATTTACTGAATCATGGATGTTTATGTGCAATCTTGCAATACTTTGCTTTCAATGTTCATCATGTATGACTAGAAAATTTATTTGTAGGGTTGTATGACTCATGAATACACTGTTATCCTATGATTTATTTGGTTGGCTTGCTATTTGGATGTGCTTATGACATGTACCTTCTTAAATCATGTGTCAAAAGGCGATGACAAATCTTTAGCCATGCTTTGCATAGAAATATGTGTGTCTGGATGGTCCATGTATCCTAAGGTGGAAGTTCGGTGTGATAGGCCAGAGTACTGTGGCATAGACATATGTCATAGTTGTCCATAGTTAGGTATAAACTAGGGATAAGCAATAGCGAAGCCAGGATTTAAGTTCAAAGGGGGCACTATATAAATTTCCAATAAAATTAACAACACCAAATATATTATCAAAATATTAAACTTAATAAAAAAGTTACAGGTTTCCACGACGAGTTTACATGTTCTGAAAATGCCGCATAATAACTTCATTATCAATATTATCAAAAATTTCTTTCTCAATGTAAATAACTAATATGTCATTCAACCATTAATCCCTAATATGATTAAGCAGCTTGGTTTCCACAAAATCCATTGCAGAAAATATTCTTTCAACAATGGTCGTAGAAATAAAATTAGTGACAATGTCAGTAATCGATAGAGTAAGGGATATACTTTATTTTTTCCCATTTCGACCATCTTAAAGGGAAAATTACTATTCCCTTCAAATATGAAAATCTATACCCAGGTGCATACCAATAATATAATTTGAAGTTGATCATCAAGTACCATGATCTCGATTTCAAAAAAATCTTTTGGATAACACCCAACAAGTTGGATTAGCTTTTCCTTCTCGAAAGCAATGAACAAATTATCAGGATACAAACATGTTACACAAAGAAGTACTTCATTATTTACCTTGTCGAAGCGGTCATTTAATTTTTGAAGTTGTATATCAATGATGGAAAAATACAAATCCACACGATAATGATGAAAATTTGTAATCCTATAAGTTTTGCGTCATGATCTACCTCGAGGTATGTATATATCATCCATGCCATGAACATCTGAACATCAATATTGTGTTTATCACAAAATGATGACACTTGAATCCCAATCATTTTCCCTCATCTCTTGCAATCTTTGCTTAAAAACTTTGACTAAGGTAATGGCATTTGCAATATCTTGGTCTTTCCATTGTAATGCTTTTGACAACTCATTGGAAACTCCGAATATATTCTTTCATCAATATAGACAAAATACAAAGCTATACAATTGCATATTGTCTAATAAATTAGTTACTTCGTATATTTCCTTAGAATTTGATGCATCATCAACAATAATTTCAAGGACTTCAATTGTAGATGAAAACAAAGTGAGCAAGCTAAGTAATGTACCATAGGGTGAGCCGCAACTCGTGTCTCCATGACGTTTGGGTTCGACCATTTGCAACCTTTCCACTTTGTAATGCTTGAGAAATTTGAGCGATATGTTTCTCTTGAAGAATGTCAGAACGCTTGGGTGAATCTCCAACAACATTCACTACACTAGCTAATTGAAGTTGATGAGCAAAACAGTTAATGTAAAAAGCGCAAGGATTCTCCTTCAAAATAAGTGCTTTCAAACTGTTGAACTCGCATTGCATATTACTAGCTCCATCATAACCTTGTCCCCAAAGTCTAGCTATACTCAATCCATATCTCAAATTGTAGCTTTAAATGAGGTAGCGGTGGCACTTGTGACATGCTCAAGGCCTACAAATCATTCAATTACACACCCTTTTTATCCACATAATGCAACATAATGGCTGTTCTTTTATTAAGATGTCACGAGATTAATCAACTAGAATGGAAAAATAAAGCATCTCCAATATCTTTGACAATCACATTGATGGTTTCAGTTCCAACAGTATTTATAATATCCTTTTGGATATCAGATGATATTAATTTAACATTCTTTGTAGAATTTTATAATGTTACATCTTTGACTTCTTATTTCAAGGTACCCATAAATTTCAAGAGCTCTAGAAAATTACCTTGGTTACTTGAACTAGCAGATTCATCATGACCATGAAAAGGAAGTCCTTGTTGTAATAAATAAAAAAAAAAAAAATTTGAGCACAAACTGATGCCCTCAAGAGAAGACAATATTCAACTTGATCTATGTTGGACTAGTAGTGAAGAAATGTTGTAATGTGTTGCTTTTGGTTCATCAAAGCACTACACTTATTATAAGCATAGTTGTGAGCACTATCAGGGCCTCCAACATGAATTTGAATCTTCTCTTTCTTTTCCCAATTTGAAAACCCTTTACAAACAAAAGAATTATGTGCCCCAATATTTTGTTTATAAAGATAACAACATAGACAAAAAGCTGCATCTTTTGCTACGCTATACTCTAACCAAGTAGGATATTCTTTAAACTAAGTTGGGTTGAATCTTCTAGATTTCTTTCCAAATTGTGTGAGTGGAAAAACATGGTTATATGGTTGACAAGGACCTTTTAGCATATATCTTCTTCGTACTTCATCTTGATCATTAGCATGATAATTCATAATTGGAATTCTTAGCCTAGGATCAGTAGGAAGTTCTGCTAAGTTGACTTCCAAATTACTCTCATTTGCGGTCTCACCATTTCTTCTATTTCCGCAATACTCTTTTTTGCACTCTTAACAAGTAGGGATCGTTGATTCTATCTTTCTTTTAAAATATCTCTCCATAACTTGATACTTGTTTCAAATAATTTGCTTTAGTCAACTACATATAAATTTAATTTGTATATAAATATATAGGGAAAATTGGTTATATTAATTGCTTGTATACACCAAAAACAAAGTTGAATTATGGATATGCCCTATTGTTAGGGTCCATTGACGTAAGTTAACTGTGTAATCATAACCATGGTTACAACTTAGGTTAATGGCTGAAAAATGTCCAAAAGATCCCTCTTTATATATTTTAACTATTTTAAAATTCAAATTTTTAAAGGGGTATTTTTAAATCTACAATGAAACAAATTTTTCAAGGGTATATATGTAAATGGTATAATGGTCATTTTGCATGTCTACCGTTTGTTAACTGACAGTTTTTTATCTGATTTTCACCTAGGGGTATATATGCAATTGTACCTATTATTCATGGGTATGTATATAATTATGTTTTATTTAGGGGTAAATACGTAATTTCAAAATTATTCAAGATTACACCTGCAAAAAGCCCAAATATATAATTATCATACAACTTATATTTGGTTTAGCAAGTTAATTCGCTCATAGGTATTTTATCAAACACTTAGTAGGCATGTATTTACAATCAAAACTTATATTACTAATTATAAATAAATTCAACAAATTTTCTAAAATCCACATATCATAACAAAATATAATTATTTTAATCAACAATTATCAAAATATGAAACTCAAAATCAAATATCTAATTAAATTTATTGTATTTAAAGTAATAATTTTAACTAAATAAAATAAAATTAAACATATATAAAGATGAATGACTAACTTTCTTGTTTTTGTTTTTTAATTTTTTTTTTATTCCCCTTGGCCCTTGAAAAGCTCTTTTTGGAAGATAGAGGGGTTATATATGGTTATGGAGTATAAGAGGAAAGACAAAAAAGATTGAAGATGGTTAAAACCACTAAATCAAGGACGAGAGAGAGAGAGAGAGAGAGAGAGAGAGAGAGAGAGAGAGAGAGAGAGAGAGGATATTATATTTATTTATTTTTTATATAAATATATTATATATTATATAAAAGTGGGAATATATAATATTATTTATATATTTTTTTTAAAAAAAATTACAAAAATCCAAGGGGGCACCTGCCCCCTAAGGCCCCAATGTGGCCTCGCCATTGGGGATCATTAACACGTCACTCGACCCATAGACATATGTGGTAGAGACCATAGGCGTATTCCCTAAACATAGGGAATCATCATCTATGCCCTTGCACATGAAGTCCCCTACCTTGCCACTAAATAGCCCATGTCTGAAGCATAGCAAACCTATATAAAGCATAGGAGAAAACCCATAACATGTCAACGAGGCATACAACCCCAGAATATCATCACTGAGAATTCCCTTTTCCCTTCATCAACATTTAATCACTTTCTAGGAAATTAGAGTAGATTAGAACTTAAACCCAATTGATCGAATGAATGAAAGTAGTACTTTAGTAGGCTAGTACTCAGTTAGTCCAAATCCCACTCCTTGAGGAATTCAACATCAGGACTTACCGATCTTTATTACTTTGACCACGTACCCTTGCAAGCGGAGATATAGTGTGTATACTTACCGCCCGTCACCTGGTCAGACTCAGAAATGTGATCTATGAAGGCTTGGAAGACTACTGAGCTTAAAGTCAGTGGCATTAGAGAATCTAAGTCTAAAAGCTGACAACTAAAAGAAGCAACACTTAGTCATACCCAAAGGTGAACAACTCGGAGAAGAAAATCATACAACAATCAATCATCCAAGAAAGAAATCATAAATAAATTGCTTTTTTATTAGTAACCTTGTGGGAATGTATAAGTACAAAGATTAAAAAAAAGAAAATGAAAAAGAAAAATACACAAGGCTTATTTTTTAGGGACTATAGGAAACGCCTTGGCTTCGACGGGGGTAGATGCCTCTCCCTCGATTGGAGCTTACACCTCAGGTTCCACCAAAGCTAATGCTTAAGCCCAACTAAAGTTGGTACCTCTAGGTCAATACAACCTCCGCTTAGACATCGGCAACGCTCTCCTCCGGAGTAGAGGGTAGATATTGAAGAGCACCCTCAAAGTCCAAAGAGGCCAAATCCAACTTAGGATGTTCAAGGCAATCTCCCTGAAGATCTTAAAGCCCTTATTCACTCCTGTGATGGTATGATCGGTGACCACTTCTTCGATTTCTCTCGAGTTCTTGACGTCGACTACTGCCTCCTTTGCTGCCAAGTGCTTCACGGCTTCAACCTCCTCCCGGAACACCCGAGATTCTCTAAAGTTCTCTATAACTTCCTTGCCAAAAGCCTGGAGCTCTTTATGATATTCCTCGGTGAACCTGAAGTCGGCCACAACCTTCTCCGCAACTACCTCTGTTGCCTAACATACAATAATCTCTCACTCCTTCTCCAGATGACGGCTTTATTTTTTTTAAGCTCGCAGGAGATGACGGATGTACTTTATTTCATCGAGAGCCTAAAGCTTATCCTTCCTCTCAGCCTGGACCACCATTTGAAGGTTGCCTTCTAAAGTTAGAACTCCAAGTTCTCGGCTCTTATTTGAGCCAGGTCAGCCTCAGCCTTCTTTAGCAGTTCTTTGAAGAGGTCCCCAAGCATGAGCTTCTCCCGCAGCTGTTTGGCCATATAGGTCATCAGAAGACCAGACTACTTAATCACAAGACACCTTGCCAGTAATCGGAATACGAAAAACCAAAAGTTGAAAGAAAAGTGACCTACTTTCAACCTTGCTAAAGTAAGATACGAGGTCTTTTCTTCTTTACTGAGGCCTCGCAAGGTAGCGAGGTCAGATTTCAGGAAAATAGCCTTGAAGGCCTCGATAGCAGCCACCTTGTAGGTAAAGAGGGACTTCACCTCGGCACTAGTAGAAACCGAGACTGTCCTTGGAAGTAGAGGGGCATTCAAACCTGAATGTAATTGGAGCAGAAGCTATTGAGGGAGTGTTTGGCTTGATATCCGATTCCACTGGAAGGATAACTCAGCGGCGATGAGGTCTCAAAACCAGATCGACTGTGATGTCTGCTTCCTTGACTGCTGGGGCTGGGAATGACTCTAAGGCCTCAAGTTGAGCCCAAGGCCTTTTGGTCAGATGCACTTGCTCATTTGCAAGGCACTTTGCTCACTAAGGGGTCAACGACCCCGATTTCTTCTTCAGTCTTTGAATTAGGAGGTGTCTATTCATTGGGTTTGCTTCACACCTCCTAACCATTGGGTTCGCTTCAAGCAGTAGATCAACAAGTTAGTTATACTTGAAGAAATAGGGCTAAGCAAGTTCTACACAACAAAAAGGCGTCCTACCCGCTAGAAGAAAGGGCCCGACCTCTTGGGGGTTTTCTATAGTGATCAACTTAGCTAATGGAGGAGATTCATTGCTTTGGAGAAAAGTTAATTGTTCCTCTTTAGCAAATGATATCTCAGGATCAAAATAAGAATCTATTGGGGGGTTCCCATGAGGTTGGGACTAACCACCCAAACTTATAGGAGATAAAAAAAAGAACTCCATTTTCCAATGATGGACGGCAAACGAGGCCCTCCCTTAAGAAGGATCTATGAACTCGAGTGGAAAAGGAGTACCAATCCTCGAAGTTTAGATGCTTTTTTCAAATAAAAAAGAAGGTGGAACCAATGAAGGGTAGGCTGCAGACCAAGGTGGAGGAAGTGGATGACAAACCCACAAAAGATCCTCTAAGAGTTTGGAACAAGTTGACTTGGGGTCAGATTATGGAAGGTCAAAATCTTACAGAACAAACGGGAATGAGAAGACGAAAACCAGCCCTGAACGACTCTACATATACAACCAACTCTCCAAGTCGAGGGGTGTTGGCTTGCTCCTAGGATTTGGAAGCCTATACCTAAACAAAGGAAGAATGTTGAAGTCATCTCCTCCTTGGTCAATCTTAACAAAGCTTAAAGAGGAAGCAATAGACTCAACCCGCCCCGGAACCCTAGTCCCTAGAAGCTAAGGGAAGAACTTCCATAACCTTGGCTGAAGCGAAGAAGGATTGCTTGGAGGAGAAACTAAGGGTTTTCTTAAGTAGTGGCAGAGAACGAGACAAGGATCACAACAGTAAAACCCTAGCTCTATGCAACCCTATTTATAGGCAGTACTCACAAGCGTGCTTCCCAAAAGGTTGTTAGTGAAGATCTGATAGCTCAGAAAACTTTCTGAACATACGCACCCGCGGATAGGCGACACGTGGGGTACTACATCTGGACTCTTTGGGATGATCCTATCGAGAGCCGTGCCCATGATCTTCTCCGTCCAATTTGGTCATTACTTTTGTAGATGAGGACATTTTGAAAGCTTTTAGGTCGTGTCCCTTAAAAATCATGACCCGATGATCGAGGTTGATATGGAGCGCCAAACTTGTCATCTCAATCACATCCTAATAAGCAGCTCTAATTAGGTAGCCAAAAACTCTTGTTAGGTCAGATCATGTCATACATCAACCGACAATCAAATTCTCCAAGCAGAGCCGAGCTGAAGATTGGTCGACCTCAAGTGTTGGGGGGCAAGTGTTATAGGGGAAATATTTGAGGATATGTGGCATAATTGCAAGTGCCTAGGTGAAAGATCAAATGTCATCATAACTACATAGTAATCTAACGGTAGATGATGGATTCCAGAAAGCGATGAAAGCTGGCAATTAGCTATCTCCAAGCTGGCCAACAGTCTCCAGGTTGGTAATTAACAGTCTTCGGGCTATATAAGGAGGTCCTCAGCTCACGAAGAATGTACGTTGCATTATAAGTCCATTGAGATTGATCGTTAGCTTCAGCATCACTCTCACTCTCGGAATCCTCTCTCCCACTCTCTCACTCTCCTCCTTGCTCTAGTCTCCATTTAGAGTCCTTGACTTTAGCGTCGGATCCTCCCTCGGAGCATGAGGGCTCCCACCCTCTTTTTTTTGTAGTCCTTTCTCCCTGTGAGACATGATTCTTAGAGGCCGATTTAAGGAGGAAGTGTTGATCTGGCGAGCACAAAGGAGTTTGCCCTATAAGTCGTCTATCACAGCTGATCTCTCTCTCAAAATCAACTGAAACACTACAACCTTCACTAACCTCTTTCACCCGTTGATCGAGATCTATTCTGACCATAGGAGGAGTAGATATTAGTATCAACAAATTCAATTCAGATATTTTCATCAAGAGATCATTCAATTGATTAAACTAAGTTCAACAAATTAAAATAAAATCATACTTAAAACAAGACAACTTAAACAAATCTAGGGTAATTTATATCAATTAAGTCAAAGTAAAAAAGTTAAACATGAGAGATGATCCCATGGTCTCAGTTCCATGGAATCATCCATGGAGTCGAGCCATGAGATCATCACAGCCACAAAGGACGCCTCGAGTTGTGTGGGCGTCGCACATCTCGAGGTGCCTAGAAAGATAGCCACGAAATATGTGATGCCCATTCATCTCGAAACGCCCTTTGTGTTGTGATGATCTGATGGCTTGGTTCCATGGATTATGGAACTGATACCATGGAATCGTTTCTCTGAAACTGAACCTACTCAGGAAGTAAATCATCCTGTATGGGCCATACAAATTATTTGTCAAGGTGTACGTAATTATATATAGTCCTTGATCATTAGTTTTTATTCAACTTTCATTAAAATTAAAAAAATATCTATGAAAAGAAAAAGAGAAAGAAAAAACAAATAGAATAAAAAGGACAAGGGGACATAAGAGTTGAATACAAGGCAAGTCATTGAAAATGAAGCAATGAGGTTGATTGACCAAACATGTACTTTCAAACCCCCATAATCTTCATGGTTGATACTTTGATTAGTTTTAGATTAGACTAATAAATTATGATAGACATGGACAGCACCCATTATGGAAAAGAGTTGTTCAACTTCTATTAGTCTATTAGTCAAATGATGAATTGACCATCCATCCATCCATCCATCATAATAAGCTCATCAACATCTCAATCAAATAAAACTCCAAAAACATCACAATCTCTTTGTTGAAAGTCACCTAATCTTAAACCTAAATTCAAATACCACCTACCATGCAATGCAATGCATAACAACCCATCAAATTATCTGCTAATTAGAATGTATTTCATGAATATCAAAAAGTAGTTCCTCGGTATTAGCACTGATATGTGATTCACGAATCACGAGGTATAATTCACGGTCACCATTACCGGAGCACATGTTCGCTGTTCCGGTCTAAACAGCAAACCCGCTCCAGAAATCGAGGACCGGATCATTCTAACCACGTGTCTATATTTTATTGGTTCCAAGGGCACCTTCGAGTGAGGAAGAGCAGCGTACTCTAGAACTCATGTTCTTACGTCAATCCACTGTCCAAAATCAAACAGCGTAGGCTCCTATTTAGTAATTTCAGCCATTAAGATTGCTTCGTGATTGAAAGATCTAATCACGATACAATATCAACGGATTACATGGATTCAACGGTAACCACGTTGTTCACAAAAAAACACCAACTTGTTCCCTTATTCCTCTTCTTCGCCTTTGACTTCCAGCCTTATACCCCCTCCTCCTGCTTCTCATCTCCGGCCGGAAATCGGATCCTCCCTCTCGGATCCACCTCCGGACCCGAATCCGATAAAAAAACAATTAAGCAACTCCGCCTCCTCCGCCGGAATACCTTACCGCCTCCTCCCCCTCCACTAACCCTAGAGTCCTACCCGGCGGCGCCGGCGCCGGCGATGAGCTGAGAGATGGGTTGCGTCATCGGCAAGGCGGCGCCGCCACCTTCACCGACCAGGGACGGACACCGGAACCACCACTCTGCCTCCAAGATCGACGCTCCCGAACGTGACTCCGACCCCAAACCCATTGATGAGAAGCCCCAGAAGCCCCACGGCGAGCGGCGACGCCGCCCCCGCCCCGACCCCCGCCTCGGTAACCCCCCTAAAGCCCTCCACGGTGAGCAAGTTGCCGCTGGCTGGCCCTCCTGGCTCTCCGCCGTCGCTGGCGAGGCCATCAATGGCTGGACCCCTCGCCGCGCCGACTCCTACGAGAAGCTCGACAAGGTGCGCCACACTCCGTTTTCTCCATTTTTTTTTTTTATTATTATTTTTGCAGTTTCTGATTTAGATTTTGGTGTTAGATTGGGCAAGGGACGTATAGCAACGTGTACAAGGCTCGAGACACGCTGACGGGGAGAATCGTGGCATTGAAGAAGGTGCGGTTTGATAATTTGGAGCCGGAGAGCGTGAGGTTCATGGCCAGAGAGATCTTGATTCTTCGGAAGTTGGATCATCCCAATGTGGTGAAGCTGGAGGGTTTGGTTACTTCTCGGATGTCTTGTAGCTTGTACCTTGTTTTTGAATATATGGAGCATGATCTTGCTGGTCTTGCTGCTAGTCCTGGGATCAAATTCACCGAGCCTCAGGTCCAACCTTTCTTCTTGATCTTGGTTGTGATATTTTTTTTTTCAGGGTATGTTTTAATGCTGTGAAGTTCTTTGTTTGACCAGGTGAAGTGCTACATGAAGCAGTTACTATCAGGGCTTGAGCATTGCCATAATCGGCATGTGCTCCACCGTGATATCAAAGGCTCCAATCTTTTGCTTGATAATGCTGGGTTACTCAAGATTGCAGATTTTGGGCTTGCTTCATTCTTTGATCCTGATCATAAGCAGCCGATGACAAGCAGGGTAGTTACTCTCTGGTATCGGCCTCCGGAACTTCTTCTAGGTGCTACTTATTATGGAGTTGGTGTGGATCTTTGGAGTGCTGGATGCATTTTGGCTGAGCTTTTGGCTGGGAAACCTATAATGCCTGGCCGAACTGAGGTATATCCTGATGGCCATGTCCTCTCAATTGGCTTTTGTTGCAGTTAACTCCGGCAATTATTTATCTGCTTTCCCTGCTAACTAATGATATTCAGTTATTTTTTCCAACCTTTTGTTTCTTTCTAGATGAAATTTCAGGATTTTCTTGATTTGATGTGTTATTACTCGCATTTTTGCTTTGATAGTTTTGTTGAGTGTTCCTATAACTCAATTAACCTTAGAATATATCTTGATGGATTGTATTGCGTTTTCTAATATGATATTTTTTATTGATGATGTTCATCAATGTCCATTTTTTGCTTTCATGTTTCCTAGAGTCTCTGCCCCTCTCTAACCCTCTTTTGTTATGTCATGAAGATAACAAGTTATAGAAATTGAGGTATTGATGACTATGTTGTTAATACTTGGGATTTAATTATTCCAACTTCTATTCTTTGTGTCACAGAATAGTTAATTTTCTGCAGAGAATTCTTATACTATCCCACACATGCTGCATTTCAATTTTTTTATTATTAGGGAAGATGAAAATTCTAAATCACTAAACCAAAAATATTTAGTGGTTTTGCATATGATGCTTCATTTTGCATCAATGATATTTTAAACTAGTTCTTTTTTACTTCTTAATGTGGTTTTGTGCAAGATTAAGTTAATGTGAGTGATTGAAACATTGTTTTTGTACCTGAAGTATGGATGATGTACAGAAAGTACAAAGCTCCCGCTATATGCGGGGTTTGGGGAAAGGTCGGACCACTTGGGTCTATTATATGCAGCCTAACCCTGTTTTATTTTTGCAAGAGGGTTTTTCGACGGCTTGAACCCGTGACCTTCATGTCATATGGTGACAACTTTACTGTTGCACCAAGGCTCCCATTCCATTCCGTTTTTTTTTTTTTCAAGGATGATGTACAGAAGCTATAGATAATTCTAGTCTTATCTTTTGAAAATTCTAAAAGGTCAAGAATATTTTGGCACTTCTGAGGAATGTTGACATATTGGGATGAGAAAAAAAAAAACAATAAATAAATGTTTGATATACTATAGTGGAGGGAGAGTTACTGATGGAACAATGACTGTACAGGTTTATGAAATACTTGACCTCACCTTTTCCATGCAAACTTCATGTAACCCATATTCTCCTTGAAATCCGCATCAATATTTGGGCAAAGATTGTCTCCTGACTCTTGCTTAAGTGGTGTTTATATTGAAATAGCGATTCAAATGTATTAGTAATAATGTATGCTATCCACTGATCCTCTTTAGAAGTGCCTTTTAAGAAAGTTCAATAAATGAAAAGTGCCATAATCTTGAAATGATTGGCCAGAGTATGATCTTTTATAGCTTATTGTTTAACTTTTCCTCATTCTTAATCTTTTTATCCTGATAGAGACGTATAATGTGGTCATCCCTTTTGGTTTAGAATTAACAATGTCTACATCTTTTCAGGTGGAGCAGCTACATAAGATTTTCAAGCTTTGTGGCTCTCCTACAGATGAATATTGGAAGAAGGCCAAGTTGCCTCATGCTACAATATTTAAGCCCCAACAACCATATAAACGGTGCATACAGGAGACATTTAAAGATTTTCCACCATCTTCACTGCCTTTAATTGAAACTCTTCTTGCAATTGACCCTGCTGAACGTCAAACTGCTTCTGCCGCATTAGGGAGAGAAGTAAGTTTTAGATCTTCCTAAACACCTACTTCTTATGTCACCCTCTAGGTAGTACTACTATGCTGATATTTTATTGCAAATGCTTGCCTTTGAAGGAGTTTCCAGCTGTGCACTTCTTCTCTTTTTCTCTAGTATTAATATTAAGACTAATATCTTGTGGCAACTTTATTGGGCTTGCCCTTTCCAATGCCAACAATGTCAATAATAAAACCCTCAGAAAATGACTCTTTGCTTTTTTATGTTCATATTTTTACAGTTGGGATCTTCATTTGAGTAAGCAAAATAAACTATTTCCTCTCATTGTCATCATAGTCACTTGAATAACTGGTACTAAAGTTTATGCATCTCTATAACTTATACCTATTTGAATGGAGCATTAGCTTCTATCCAATTTCAGTTGTGAAAAGAATTTTGTGTGTTTTGATAGAGCATGATATTGACTTCGATTTCAGTAGTAGAATTTTGGAATATGATGATGACTGGAAGAACATCAACTTCCTAAACATCTCTGGTTATTTGCTTGCCACCTTGTGCGTATTTATGCTATTTATTAGCTGTATTTTGCTTGCTACAGTAGTCTGATTCCTAACAGTCTTTTTCTAAGTTGCTGGTGATCATAATGGACTTTTGTTTGATTATGTGCTACTTATGCCACATGCAACGTAGTAATTATCTTTTTGTCAGTAAGTAGGCAATGCCCATGGCCTCCATTGCCTTCCCATGAATTTACTGCATTCTGGACTTCCATTTACACGTTTGCTAAAACAATTCATGCATGTAATTTTTGTCATCACCAAGCTGTAACTCCCTGCATGAGATGGAAGGGCACCAAAATCGGAGCAGTATGACAGGGCTTGACTTGCTTAGTTCTGAAGCCCTATTTTAGTCAAAGCCTAAACTAGTAACAAGTGAAATTTATGTAGCAGTTAACTTGTTTTTGTTGATCAAATATGGGCAAGAGAAAATATTACCTTATTTCTTGTCAGCCAAGCTTAGATTATACTTCATACTTTGGGTCTTTTTAACTCCATCACTGGGATGATTTTGTTGTGCAGTTCTTTACAACTGAACCTTTTGCATGTGAGCCCTCCAGTCTTCCAAAATATCCTCCAAGCAAAGAGATGGATGCTAAACGGAGGGATGAAGAAGCTAGAAGGTATGATTCCTGACAATGTTTTGGAATTTTTTTTTTCTCTTAATTTTTTTCTAATGAGAATGCTTTCGTTGTTGTTAATTACATAGAAGAGCAATCAGCTTTTAACATATTAGAATACTTCCTTGAAAATGCTCATTGAAGCTTTTAAAGCAATCATCAAAATAAATGTCATAAGTTTTTAGTGCTTGGTTACTCTTAAATTGAATAGAGAGGTGTGGGATGTTTTCTGTGTTACACTGATACCACCTATCTGGGAATAGGTATTCTCAGGGTTATTTTTTTCTTTGGAGGCAAAAAGTTTGTCCTTATTTTGGCTTCTAGCAATACTACCCATTGGCCTCTAAACTCCAACAACAAATGCCTTAAGATCACATAAAAAAAATCTGAATTTATGGTTTTTTTTTTTTTTTTTGCCCTCTCTATCTGCTGTTTTTTTTTAATCTACCTTTTCTTTTCCTTATCTTTTCAGAGCTTCACAACTCTTCTTTATCTTTTCCTTATCTTTTTAAATGTTTTTACTTTTCATCAACTTTTTCATATTTTCCTTTTTTTTTAGTTCTCATGTGATTTTTCTGATTTTATAAATTTTATCTTGTTTTAGTTTGAATCTCAATGAGTAAAATCTTTCATCTGGTTTTGGTAGTTTCCTTTCTCTAGAAACTAAAAAGACATCCTCCTTGTCCAATTTCTTACTCTATATATGGCTGAATCCTGTACTGTGTCCCAATAACATTGGATTTCTCTGAATACCATATTATTAGATTAAAAAAGATCAAGCATGATATGCATTTTCCTTGCATTACAGTGCAAACAGTGTAATTTGTTTTTGGCACTGGTGTAGGAGATTGAAACCATCATATATAGGTACATTTTGAACCTTACAGTAGATACTTTCTAATCTTGAGTTTGAAAATGTCAAATCAAACATAAGTAGCCATTTTCCAAGATAAATGACCCATCAAGAGTCTTTTGTGTTGTCTGTATTGAAGTCAAAGTACAAGTCACAGAGTGGCTATAGTTTAATTGTGTAAAAGATGGAAAGGTTTATAAAGGAATTAAGATAAATGCTAAATGAAAGGTCCTTGGATTAGATTATATTTTAGTCAATATTGTAGCATAATAAGCCTGATGTGAAGATCTTCTATTGAAGTCATAGACTTTCTATTTTTCCTTTCCCGGGTCAGGTTTAATATTATCTTTCTCAACATTTGCATTAATTTAAACCCAGTTCACCTAAACATTCTAAATATCTCATCAGGCCTCTAGGCATGAGATTTAAATATATTTTCTTGTTAATGTGGTATCATTTAAGAAAATAAATTAAAATTTATGTTGATTCAATTAATCATACTTAACATTTTGCTAACCATTTGATTTTGTAAGTGCCTTTCTAGTATAGTTGATCTCAAAATTTTATGAAAAGTCATCTATGCAATATGAAAAAGGGTGTACAAGAAACAGTTGGCATGGAGAATTCATCATTTAATAAATAATTGATTAACAATTAAGTGAAAGTGGAAACAACATGGAGAATTCATCATTTAATGAAGTTGTCGACATGTAATCTAGAGGTCACAGGTTCGAGTCGTGGAAACAACCTCTTGCCAAAAAAGCAAGGTAAGGCTCCATACAATAGACCCAAGTGGTCCGACCCTTCCCCAAACCCCACACATAGCGGGAGCTTTGTAGCTCTAGGATGCCCTTTTTGAAAGTGTAGGATGCTTGATTTGAAGGTAAAGTCTTGATCCCGCATTTCAATATGTCAATGCTGCTTGTTTGATTGATTGAGTTGGTGTAGAATCCACTCAACTTTTTCTAAAATTTGAAATTATAGCTTGTAAGATTTAGGGGATACTGCCTTTCATTGTTCTTCTTGGTTGGTGACAGTTGCCAAAATTTTGGTGGCAGTAGTCTAGTCAACACTTTGATGGATCTTGCCTGGTTAACTATATTTTCTTTCATGTAAAGAGTATCTGCCAATAAAAATATTATAAATTTTGCAGGCAAAACTAACCATTTATAAACTTAAGTAACATCAATAACTATTGGTGTTCAGGAATTGAAGTTTAGCTAGTGAGTCTGCATTGGTTTTATGAAGGTAATATATGTATGTCGCCTTTTCAAATAATCTTCAAATCCAGAATCAAAATCAACCTCTGCAGTAAGTTTGCCAGTTAGGTATTGAATATCAGGTGAAGGTCTTCAAAGTACTTAAAATTTATGAAAAATTACAATTTGATACCTTCACTTTCCTTTGGTCAAGATTGTTTATTCATGTAATCGTTGACGGCTTTGTATCTAGAAATTGACAGTATTAAATTGCATCACTAGTTTGCTGGTCAAAAGCTTATTTCAGAAAAGAAATCCGACATTTTTTCAGATATAACAGAGTAGTTATTCTAAATCATGGATGCGTTTCCAGTGATTAGTTATTAATAGATTTTATAAAAGTATCAAGTTATTGAACAAACTGGCTGGGTCGGATTTCCTAGACTGAAATGTGTTGATGACTAAATTCTGAAATCTTAATGGGACTTCTTTGTAAGATAAGAAATGCACAAAGATTATAACTATAAATTACTTAGCAGTTTGAAAGCATTTTCCAACTTCTTATTTATTGTGTGTCTACCAATAAGTCGGCAATTTTGGTTAGCAAACTTCATTTCAGTCCAAGAGCTTAATGTATACTGTTATTTTTGGAGAATGTGAATTACGCATACTGAGAAGTTGCATTTATAACTTAACTATAGGCTGAGAGCTGCTGGTGGAAAAGCTCATGGGGATGGAGGAAAGAAGACCCGACGGGATCGTCCTGCTAGGGCAATTCCTGCCCCAGATGCTAATGCTGAACTTCAAGCAAATCTTGATGTATGGCATATGCTGCTACCTCCAAATGTTTCTTTGCCTTCATTTTATTATTTTCAGTTATTGATCAACAAGCTAATTTGAAAATTATCATGCATTAATCTTCTTTCAGGGGGATTATGAGATCAAATTTTGTGAAACAGTAACAAATAAAAACCACCTGTCACTTACTGAAGTCTATTTACCCAGATTCTGACAAAAGGAAAAAGTAAAAAAATAATCCAAAATTTTTTGGAAAGATATTATTAAAAGAATTCAGATATTGTACAAAATTAAAGGGCTGTCATAGACTCGTAGATAAATACAGGTTTTGTGCTATCTCAGGTAATAGACTCATGGATGCATGGAAGTGTTTGCCTGCTTCAATAGTATTTGAACCTGACCAATCTGACTTTAGCCTTGAACTTCTCTGAATATGCATGGTACTTCATGGTTACATTTAGATCGTAAGAGATACGTTTCTTCTGCTGGTCAAAATTTTCTTTTAGTAAAACATGGCTTTCTGTCTACCATATATCAACCCTCTGATTTTGTTTTCCTATCATTTTCCTATTGCTTTGATTTGAGATGGTAAACCGTTTTTCCCTTGTGTGGTCTTTCAAGATCTATGGCATTTTAGAGTATTGATCTTCTCTAAAGAACATATATGAAGTTTCGAATTTTCAATATATTCTCTGATTTTGCTCGCCATGTGTTATGCTCTACAGCATTCACATGAACTTTCTACATCACCTGGCCTGCCACTTCCCTGATTTTTTTACTTTTATGTTTCTATACATCAATTTATACTGGCAAAAGATCCCATCCATCTTGCTGCTTCTTGAGGAAATCCTTTTAGCATTGTCAAGATAATCACTGTAATTTTACAGCGTTTGATTGGAAAAGGTTTATTTCCACTTTTAGTTTACTGGCTTGTTTCATGGTGACATGCGCTTAATGGGTATCCTTTATTTGTTTAAAATGAACTTATGAATCAAGTCACATCCCTTTTGTTGTTTCTGTTCTAAATACAGAGAAGGCGCCTTATTTCACATGCAAATGCAAAGTGCAAGAGTGAGAAGTTTCCACCTCCACACCAGGATGGTGCACTTGGCTTCCCTGTGGGTTCTTCGCTTCACATGGATCCTCCAGGCTATGATATTCCTGATACTTCTTCATTCAGCACAATATTTCCCTCCCAGAAAGGGGCACCTATCTCAACTTGGTCTGGACCATTAGTAGATCCTGCTGCTGTTGGCCATCCAAGGAGAAAGAAACATTCTGCAAAGGAGATTCAGAAAGGCAAGACTAATATTCAGGTGAGATAAACTTAGAATGGTCATGCAGTCAGACAATCATAATCCTCCACTGACCCCACATCCAGGATTTGTTTCCAAGGTGCATTATTCTGTAAACAGTCCAGAATCAACTTTACTACACAGAGGTAAAATCTTGTGTATTAAGTTATTCTTTTCTTCGTGTTTCATTCTCATTCCCTTCCTGGTCAATGATTTTTTTGACGGTGCCCTTTGGTATATAGGCTGGAGAAGAAGCTTCCATTACCATGTATATTTTGATTCTCTTTTTTTTTTTTTTACTTCCTGTATTGAGACTGAATGCTGGCTTAGATTAGTTGAGACATAAAATAGTTTTGCATCCATTCATCTATTTTTATTTCTTTTCTTTTATTGCCTTTTGATTATGCTTTATTCCCCCTTCTACTAAATGCCTGCTATATTAGTTGAGACAAATAAATAGCATGGATTCAACTCAACCATTTGTATCATTTTCCTCCAGTCATTCATAAAATACTGTGTTTAGATACATTCTTGGATCAATGCAAATATTCTTGTCTATTCAATTATAAATTTTGAATAGAACATAATGGAGTGATGCTCTATTATTGTATAATTTCTTTTCTTTATCTTGGAATTAATTTCCAAGCATGACAATTATTTTGAGAAAGTTTGATCAATTTGGAGACTGACTGAGTGAATGGACAATATTGTGCTTGCTTACAAGCCAAATGCATGGAACTGGAATTGTTGATCATATTTGTATGTATGTTATTGATATGGATCCCCATTGACAAGGAACTTAACCCCAAAAGCTTATGCTAGCAGGTGGTCACTGAGACTTTATTTTTTGATAAATGGTGACTGAGACTTTCACATACATAGAAATTAACTCAAATAAAGTCTATGTTTGATGTGAGTAGGGTGGACATTCTATCCATTTCTTTGCTGTATAAATAAATGTCTTGAAGGTAGAGAGGCAGGCATGGATGCTAGTGGTGGACAAGGTGGCGGATATTAACCGGGGAGATGTATTTGGTATCTCCATCGACAAGGAACTTGGCAACAATGAGATTGGCGGCCTCACTTGGATGGTAAGGGTCCCAAAACAAGTACTTTGTTCTGTCTGCACACATTGAAGATGTAGGCCCACATGGGATTATGCCTGAGAATGGCCCATTCCTACAGCATGATACACTTGCTGACTCAAACCCTGCACAAGCCTTATTGTTGTTATTATTCAGGTATCACTATTAATAATGTTATTATTATGGTAGGATTAGAAAAAATGTAATTACCATAATATTGATAATTTGTGATTAGTTCCATGACGATATCATAAACATTTGCTAGGACAAACTTGGCTCCTGGAAGCCTTTCATTTAGTTCAGTCATTAGATCTCTAAACCTCTCATTGTAGTGCATTGCTAGTTGATTTGGTAGACTAGCACATTCATTCTCACCAACTTGGTTTATTGTTTTCTGATAAGGAATGCAACCTATTGGCCCCACATTCCCCACCACAAATTTTCTTGCATCAAGATTGTATAACCGCTGTCATAAAAGAAACATGTTATATATATATATATATATATATATATATAAAAAAATTAGATTGGTAGGTAGATAGCTAGATGCATTTAGATCAATGCATGAATGTCTATCTGTGTTTGTGTCTGTGTAAAATAGAAAGATACAGAGATAGAGAGTACCGCAAGTTGTTCTCGCAAATTGTCAATAAGATTGCCCACAAATTCATCTGGTGTCTCCAATATTCTTTCTCCCGTGGAGAAAACAGGAAGGAGATAGTTATTTAGAAAGTCATTTGATCCTATGCTGATTGAGAAGATTGCTTTGCCTAAGAATTCTTTTGCTTGGGCTTTTCCTAGAAGTTGATCCAATTGTTGCCTTGTTGTGTTGAAGTAATCCACTTGCACAGACATCCCCAGTCTGTTAACCTACCATATTTTATCTCTTGATCAGAAAAAAACAAGGATGAAATTTCAAAATCTCAGACAAGTTAATGTAGTTGAAAGGATGTAGAATTCATACAAATATTCTCCCTGTTTGATTCATTATCCCTCCTCCACCAGAAGCATAGTTTACTCCATGCAATATAGAAGGGCCTTTTGTGTCTGGGGCTAGGAATGGTTGTGGATAGTTTTGCTGCCCTAATTCTTCCACTGAAAAAATTGAATGAATGAATGATATCTGAAATAATAATAGTCCTACATTTACTTGAATATGAGAACATTGACCGTGATCTTTCTCTTTTTTCTCATATTCTGGTTCTTGGTGTATTTGAGTTTGTCACTGGTGAGTTTGTGTTCTTTATGCACATAGGAAAAGAAAATTAATTACATGGGCTTATCTACATGTGTTATGAACAGGTATTGATAAGCCTTTTTTCTTGTATGGGTAATTTTTAGCTGTATTAGATTTTTACTTCCTGTCGGCTTAATTTTTTAGTTGAAATTATTCCTACATGTATATAAACATGTGCGTGTAAGCTTTTTTCTTATCAGTGTAATTTTTAGTTGTATCTACCTCAGTCACGTAAAGTTTGGTTTGACTTCCTTTGGGCTTAAATTTTTAGATTATTTCTAGACCCGCAGATATATGAACTGATATTGCCGACAATTGTTTTTCTTATCTAGGTAAACTTTAGTTTTATCCTTTTGTATTAAATTTAGTTTATAGGATGAATGGAGCCCAATGGTGTAATACTCACAGATGATGTCTGCAATGGTCCTGCCATTGGTGTATCTTCCAGTTGGCTGGCCATTGGAGGCTTTGAAATCAATGCCATTGGGAGGTATATCAGCTCTGGAGAGTGTCTGCAGGTAGTTGTTGTTTCCTGCATCGACAAGTGAATCTCCAAAGATGAAGCATACCGGGCTGGTCTTATCGCCTTTTCCGACGGTGGCCACCATGGCCCAAACTAGCAGCCACCAAAAGAGTGCCATCGTTTTTCCTTTCAGGACTTGGTAGACTCTGTAGTTATCTAGCACGCGGCACTTGAACATGCATGGATAGATAGGTAGATAGATGGGTAGTCCCCCTAGCTCCGTGGGTTTATATATGCCACTTGGTATTCCTTCAGGTTTTTGTTTGTGTTGGTTGGTGTGACTTTGTTTTTATTTTTTTCCCATTGGAACAAGACTTCTAGAAATATGAGAGAGAGAGAGAGGCTGACTGATCGACGCAAACATGGATGGTTGAGAATTTGGATACTGCTTAGGTGGGAGATTTCAATAACAATTTGACACAACCAATAGTGTTGTCCTGCTAAAATGAAGTGAAGTGAGGATCTAAATTGATCATAGTTTAGCTTTTCTTCCTTTATAATCCTTCCATGCATTCTCAGTTAAAAAAATGGCCACTGTAAAATAATTAATTCTCAAAAGTTGTTGGCAAATTGACATTGTGATTAGTGAACCCCAGTTTTATAATAATAATAATAATAATAATAATAATAATAATAATAATTAGTATGAAAAGGATGAAGCTGGCGCTTCAAATATAGATCTATGTTGAGATTTTTTTTTTCTATAAAAAATAAGATAATCCAACGGCCCCTTAATGCTATGATTAAAAAAAATTAGATGAAGCCAAACACTGACTTCATATTAAAAAAAAATTACATTAAATTTGAAAAATAATTTAAAAAAAAATCAGATGTGTCTGGACTAATTCTATCTTAAATTTGGGGTTAGAAATTTAAAATTGTATTGTTATATTAAAAATTAATAAAGTTAAAAAATAAATTAAAATTTAAAAATCTTTTAAATCTTATAATACATTTAAGAACATATTTTGATGTCAATTTTCATATTTTAAAATGTAAATTTTAATGAGATAAATTTTTATATAAGACATAAATTTTTTTTTAAATAAAAAAAATTCAAGATGATGACTTAGTTATAAAATTTCCAATTCTATTGAATCATTTAATGAGAATTTAATATTTTTAAAATGATTTTTAGTATTTTTTAACAATAAATCTAATTCATTATTGAGAATTTTAAAACAATTTCAAAACAATTTAAAGTGAGAGAATTGGTATAGATATCAATTTTTATTTATTTTTGAAATTTTATGCAAAATCTCGCTTTATGATGAAGACGATGTTTGTAATATGCCTACAAAATATACTTGCAAATAAAATTTTAGCAAGACCCGTTGAAGAAGGAAGAAGAGGATAAAGAACTTTAGAGGGAATATGAACAATACATAAGAGAGGAGGAGGAGGCCATCTGGAGGAAAAGATCATGGGTTCAGTAGTTACAAGAAGGGGAAAACAACGCCAATTTCTTCCATGTAATGACAAATCATCGAAAGAGTAGAAACTGGATCAACAGACTTGAGGTTGAAGGATCGTTGGTGGACGACCCGAGGTAAATCGTAGCAACTATCAGCAATCACTGCAAAGGTCTTTTTAGAGACAGAAGGGAAAGACGGTATACAACAAACTGGTGCCGCCTTTTCTACCACAAGGAGAGAGCTGACCTGAACCAGTTGGAGCAACCTTTCTCACTGAAGAAAATTAGAGAAGCAGTCTTCCAACTGAATCCGGACAAAGCCCCGGGTCCGGACGGCTTCCCTATGGCCTTCTATCAGCAGGGGTGGGAGATGATCCAATCAGATATGTTGAAACTATTTAAGGACTTATTCAAGGGAGAAGCGCAGCTTGAGCGGCTCAACTGGGCTCACATTCTTTTGATCCCCAAAGTGGAAGCCCCAAGAAAGTTTAAGGATTATAGACCCATCAACCTGATAAACTGTTCCATAAAGATCATAAAAAAGGTCCTCGCCAACCACATGCAAGCAATCATAGAAAAAAGGGTGGATGAGACACAAACAACATTTATAAAAGGTAGATGCATTCAGGACAATATTGTGGCGGCCGAGGAGTTGATTCATGATATGAGGCGAACCAACACAAATAGAGCCTTAATCAAAATTGATTTTGAAAAGACGTTTGATATGATAGACTAGGAATTCCTGCTAGAGATCCTTGTGGCAAGAGGCTTTAGACCCAGTTGGCTTAGATGGATCTGGGCGATCCTTACTACACCAAAGGCCAAGTTCTTTATTAATGGATAACTCATAAGATATATCATGCATAAAAGGGGACTCTGTCAGGGGGACCCCCTATCCCCCTTCTATTTGTATTGGTAGGAGACGTTTTTAGGACTATGCTAACATCGGCCACCAGGGAAGGGGTGTTTAAGGGTGTCCGGTGTAGACCCAGTGTGGACGATGAAATCACCTCACTAAAATATGTAGATGACCTCATCGTTTTCAGCTTAAGAAAGCCAAGACACCTGCGAACCCTGAAGCTGATTTTCTACCTCTTTGAGGGGTTGTTAGGGCTTAGTATCAACTCCCACAAGATTGCTCTGATCTCGATCATACTCGAATCACATAATGTGCAGCAATTGGTCGATATTATAAACTGCTCTATTGGGGCGCTACCGTGCATGTACTTGGGACTGCCGATCTTGAGGACTAAACCGAGAAAGGCGGACTGGCTTGGTTTAATTGACAAATCAGGAGGCGAATTAGCTCATAGAAGAGGAAGTTACTCTCCAAGGGAGGGAGAATCACCCTCATTAATGCAGTGTTATCTGCAATCCCTAATCATTGGATAACAATATATAGTGTTGACGCAGAAATCGGTGTCGATCTCGGGATTAGGCCCGATCTCTTATCAATGGTTAAATTTGTAATTTTGAGGGATTGCTTCATGGAGATTAGTCTTCTTCGTATGGAGATAAGTCTTCCTCTTATAGAGATGAGTCTTCTTAGTGGTGGAGAAGATGAGTCTTCGAGAAGAAGAGATCATATCTAGCTTTATGGAGAGGAGTCTTTGCTTTGCTATTGATTTTTAGGAGAGGAAGAGCTTCATCGAGATCCCCTCCTCCCCTTTGACCTGAGCCTCCTCCTTTGTTTCTTTCCTTCATTCCTCCTTCAACTGTTCTGCGTCCAACACCTCACCTCCCACTCACTCCTTGATTTCAGTGCTCATTCCCCAAAATCATGCATGTGGCTCGCTTTCCAAGCTTCTCATAATCCGTGTATCATCATCCTAGTGAGCCGCGTGTCAGCATCTTAGTGGTTGAATATTTTACCCATAACACCAGACCCCCCTAAGTATACTTACATCTGAGACCGAGTGATGGACGAATTGTTCTCGGACTTTGGTCAGCTCGGAAAGCTAAGCGTTAAACATTAGGTTTGGGTCAGTTGGATTCCATGCTTCACTTGGCTTTCCTTCTAAGGTTTTTATGAGACAGGCTTTCCTGGAGAGGGGTTCTCTTGGAAACTCAATAGGGATGGGCTCTTTTCGAGAGAAAGGACTTCAAGGGGTCTGCTCGGCTTGGAATCGGATCGGTCGGCTACTACAGTACCGCTGCTACAATACTATGCTACAGTACCGATGGTCAGAACTCCTAAAAAATGCTCGGTTCGCCCTTCGATCTGTCGGTTGCTACAATACCTCTGCTATAGTACTTCTACTACAATATCTGCTATAGTAGTTATGCTACAATACTGTGCTACATTGCCGATGCTCGGAACTCCTCAGAAACGCTCAGCTCGGCCTCAAATCGGTCGACTGCTACAGTACTTTGCCATAGTATTTTGCTACAGTACCGTTGCTGCAATACTTTGCTACAGTGCCCGACGCTCTGAACTCCTCAAAAATGCTTGGCTCGACATCAGATCGGTCGGCCGCTACAATAGCTGCTACAGTACTGTGCTTCACTGCCGACACTCAGAACCTCTCACAAACGCTCTGCTCGGCCTCAGATGGTCAGCTACTACAATAGCTGTTACAGTGCCTCTGCTATAGTAGCTGCTACAGTACCGATGCCTTCGAACTCCTCGGAATCGCTCGGCTCGGACATAGGTTAGTCAACTACTACAGTACTACTGCTACAATACGACAGTTATAATACTTGCTACACTATCGACGGCCTCCGAGAGCTTGTTCCTCGATATAAAGGAGTTTGGCATGCAGGAGCTCGGCTCAGCTCGACCTTGGAGTAGCTCAATATGGGGGAGCTCAGCATGAAAGGCTTATATGGAAATAGGCTCTCTTGTAGCTTTTCACTAAATAAACTTTTTGAGAGAGGAAAGAGGTCATACCTTCATGAAGCTTGGAGCTTACTTGGAGCTTGAATTCGATCATCGAGGCCGGGCCCACCGTAGGGGTTTCCCGGCCGAAGCTCAAGGTCGGGGTCTACCATAGGGGTTTCACAACCAGGAGCTTGATGTTCAAGGCTGGGCCCATTGTAGGGGTTTCCCAACACTCGGCCCCTTAGTGGGACTTGGACGAGTGTTGGTCACTCGGCCGGGCCCATCGTAGGGTTTTTCCAACTGAGGCTCAAGGTCGAGGTCCACCATAGGGGTTTCCCGGCCGGGAGCTTGATGTTCTAGGCTGGGTCCACCGTAGGGGTTTTCCAGTACTTGGCCCCTCAGGGGGACTTGGACGAGTTTGAATTACTCGGCCTCTTTGGGGAAGTGATTCAAACTAACAGACTTAAGTGTGCCCAGATACGCCCTCCCCCATTGGGTCATGAACCGTATCAAAGCCCTCTGACATGACTTCCTATAGCCTGGACCCAACTTGGAAGCCAAAAACTACATACTGGTTAACTTGAGCAAAGTTTGTAAGCCAAAGTACCAAGGGGGATAGGGGATTCTGGACCTAAAGAGCTTCAATGAAGCAATGTTGGGGAAATGGAGGTGGCGGATCCTCACAGGAGAAGCGGGTGTCTGCCTAAAAATCATAAAGCATACCTACTATAGGTAAAGTTTCATCAACCCATTTTAGGAAGTGCTGACCAGGGCATCTTTTTTATGGAATGGAGTCTGCAGTGCTCCACAATACACTAGTGGAAGCCGAGGATGGGAAAACTACCAATGTATGGTGGGACAAGTGGATGGAAGGACACGCCCTGAGGATCCTTCATCCAGAACTAGCAGAACTGATGATCAGCAACCACCTGAGTGTGGAACATGCCAGGAATAGGGTACGTCTCGACGCTCCCATCTGAAACGCAAGACCACTAAGCCCCAATGGCAAAGCCCGCATGACGGATATATTGGAGGCGCTGGAAGAATCAAGGGTGGGAAATCCAAATCACAGAAAGTGGGTACTAACCCCACATAATAGATTCGCGGTCAAATCCCCTACCTTTTCATAGTCAACGGAGGCATGAGAAGCCCACTAGGAAAGGATTTTTGGAGGAAAGCCATCCGAAACAAGGTCAAACTATTCGAATGGTTGGCCTGGGATAACAAGATCATAACCATGGATAACCTGATGAAGAGGGGATGAGGTGGAAATGCATCCTAATGTTTCTTGTGCGGACATACTCAAGAATTTGTGCCCCACCTCCTCATACAATGCCTATATAGTGAACGTATCTGGGTACATTTTAGTCAGTTATTTGGAGCATCGTGCGTCTCGGCAAACAAAGACCTCTAGGATAACAACACGCTCATGGATGACCTTGAAAAAACAAAGCGGTAGGGGTGGAGTGTTACTGTGGCGACCATAACCTGGAGCATATGGGGAGAAAAAAACCAGAGATGTTTTCATGATAAACAGCGCGTTTTCATAGAAATCATTTGGAATATCAGTTTTCTAATGCTTTCTTGGTTTAATGCATATCACACATCAAAGAGGCCAAAGCTGATAGCGATGGCGTCCATGGAAAAAAGCACCCTGACCTTCACTAGGGAGGACCTATACTCACCTTTGAGAGATAACTTTGAGGACATTGCTACCCATGGCGATGACCTTGTCATAGTGTGATGACTTTGGAAACCTCAAAACCGATCAAAATTCCGGATCTCAAACTCTATCACACAATTTTATGTAATTTACACTTATGCAGTATCTTTACCTTAAATTAATAAATATAGTTTATCCATCTTTTCTATTAAAAACAAAAACAGAAAAAAGCAAAATTTGCCAACGTTCGAAACCATCAGCTTAATGCCAAGTTACAAGAAACATGGTCATTTTGTCAATGACTTTTGAAACATGTTTATTTTACAATTTTTTGTTTTTATTATTTTTTTAAGATACCCTTTAAAATCATGAAATCCTACAGAGTTTTCTTTATAAAATTTATTATTACATATTTGTGGTTGAATATTTTACATCCTCATAAATTTCAGATTTTTACTTGTATATGTACTTGCTAATAAATCATTACTTAAATATTATTCAATTTGAATTTTCATATTTATGTAATTTGAATTAATATTATAAAAATTTATAAACTCTATGTTTCATAGTTTTGTTTTTGAAAAAGGTTTCATAGTTTTGTCAACCACATAAAACTTGCCCAACAATCAAAGAAATCTTCTATTGTTTGTGGTGCAATACACCATACCAGTAAAAATGTGAAAAGTGTCTGGCAAATCTATCTTACAATCTCTAATCTATAGAATTTTTAAGAAAAAAAAAATAATAACATTACCTAGTTTCGTGAGCAATTAAAATTTTGAAATATTCATGCAATAAGTCACAAAGTTCTATTAAATTTATGTAAACATAATTTTATAAGGATAAATATGTTTATCTGAACAGAGAACCATCAAGATCATGGCACACGTCTAGAAACAAAAGGCCACATCGGAGGGGAATGACACCTGAGACAAGGCCGAAAAAGCCATTCCCCAACCGTGTGAGAGGCTGGGAGACACCAATAATACATGGCGGGAGAACCATTCCTATGCCGAAACAATGAAAGGAGAGGAGGAGTTGACTTTCATCAATTCGGCTCTCACAACGCCTCACCGACCACCAGAGGAGAGCTTTGATGAGGGCAAATGGACCAAGGTCTATTTCAAACATCTAAGTCGATAAAACAATGCCAAGAGCCCTCAAAGGTCGGAGCAACGACTGGAGGTTCAGCGTCGATAGCCACCTATTATGCAAACATCGATACGGCCCTTCCAGGTATGCGGTCAATGCCTGAGGCTAGACCATAGAGCTGACGGATGTCACAGAGCGATGACATGCTGTTGTTGTGGCGGTTCCGGCCACAGAGTGAGTGAATGTAGAAGAAATAGAGCTCCAAAGCACAGGGAAGGTCGGACAGGCACCAAGGTGCTCTGAAAACCAACAAAGGAGCCACAAAATCTGATCGTCGGCCTCGAACAAAGGACCCCGTAGCTAATCGAGTCCTGTCGGTCTTTGATTGAAGCTCGTTGAAGAGTAAAACAGAGCAGAACATCCACTCCCTCTCACTTGACAGTGAGATGGTGAGGGGAAAGAGGTACTCAAGAGCTTCTCTATTGCAACCATAGCAGAGCTCAAGGAAAGCACGACAGACAGCAATGCCCTCATAGCCGCTTTATGGGAATCGGTAGACTGGAGCTAGCACTAGAGCTCCAAGCAATTTTGCGATGGTTATTTCATTGTGGCTTGCCCATAGCCGTAGGAAGGCCTATGAAATTGAGAGTGTGACCATCCACCTCTCAAAATTCAGCCTGAATTTTGAGCCATAGACGACGGATCTCTAACTATAGGAGAAGGTGAAGGGGGAGTAGCGATGGGTCAAGATAAAGGGTCTCCCCCTTTTCTGTCGGCACAGAGACATTGTAGCCTGTCTCCTAAAGCAGCAAACTAATCTTAGTGGACGAGTAGGGTATGCTGTATGCCGATAACATTTAGGCCGTCATTAGAATCCGACTAGGAAAATAGCTCCCAACCACTATTAAAGCCAGTATTGGCAACTAGAAGCATACCTTCACAGTGGAGGTGGAGAAGGGACAACCAATACTGCCTTAGGAGACCGACAAGGACCGGTCAGAGCACCATCAGTCAGAATCGTCATCAGGGAGAGGCGAACTTACAGTTCATAATTTTGGGCAGGTCTTCTAGTCTTTGCATTAGGATGTTGATGGGGATTAGGGCAGACAGATAGAAGATTAACTTCAATGTTCACATGAGTTCTCTTTCATTGTTTTAAAGGTTAAAAAAAAAAAACTTTATTGCCCTAATAAAAGTATTATCAAGAAGATCAATCAATCTCAAGAAGATCAATCAATCTCAACCATTTGAAAATTGCAACTTAATTTCTAGAGAATTTGTAGATATAGATATGAAAACAAATTTGTGTCATTAAATCCAACACCAAGAAAATAAAGAATTAAAAGGATTAATTATCACCATCTCATGTCTTTCATTTCAATATCAACACCTAGAAAATAAACAATTTCCATTAAATTGAGCAATAAGTTCAGCCTTTAAAGCCCATCAGTGTCACCCTTGAATTTTTCTCCCGCTTTCTTTTCCTCATCTTTGTTCACTTCCACCTCAATTTCTTTGGAGTTGTTGTGCGAGTTTGATTTTTCCCCAACTGAATCACAAATAAAATTATTAGTTAACAAAAAATATACAAGTAAATAAAAACAATATATATGTGATTTTATTTTTAACAATAAGATTCAACAACAATAAATTTTTTATCAAACCAATTTTTTTTATATCCATTTAGCCATTTCTCAGTTAGTTATACCAAAACTTAACACAAAACAATGAGTCTTTTCTTGTCTACTTCATCAATGAAATGGGAAAAATGATGAGATGTACTGAGTTGTGTATATATATAAATCGAATAAAGTTGCATGTTCTCTTGCTTGATTATGCCTAAAACCAGGTCCAATTAATATATTGAGAATATTAGAGACAAAAAGCAAAATTATAAATTGTTTACAACTAATATTTGAGATCATTATGTCATAATCAGGGGAAGTTAATTAATGATCTCTTTTCATATGATCAAGATTTAGTAATGATCTCATCTTAACCAAAATAACAAAAAAAAAGAAAAATTGAAACTAATTAAAAACTTGTTTAGTTAGAGATTAACATATTTAATAACTAAGCACTATTTTGAATATCATCAAAACTTATGACCTCCCTATATATCATTTTTAAGAACAATAGATCTAAACATGTATGATATAAATTACAAAAACTCATTAATTAATAGAAACAATGAATACCTTCTTGATGTGGTTCTAATTTCTTCTCTTGATCAAGTTCATCATGTTTTCCATCTCTTAATTTGTTATCCTCCTCTTCCTTTGGGTGATGATCACCTTGTAATTGATCTTCTTGTGAGTACTCTTTCTTAATCTCTTGATCAAGTAATTCATCATGTTCTCCAATATCTCTCTTGTTATCCTGATCCTCTTGATCATCCTTTAATGGCTGATGATCATCACCTTTCTGATCTTCTTGTAGTTGATCTTCTTGTACTGTTTCATTCTTCTGAACTTCATGTTCATCATCATCATGTCCTCCATCTTCCTTTGTCTGATCAGTACCTTTCTTCTCTTCATGAGCATCTCCTCCATATTCTCTCTTGTCATCATCCTCTTCCTTTGCCTCTAATTGTATCTCTTTCTTCTCATGATCTTCAAATAATAATTCATCATCTCTCTTGTAATTATGATCGACCTCTTTCTTTGACTGATCTTGACCTTCATGATCATCACCCACCACCGTATCAGTGATCATCTTAACATTAATACTCTGATCATCAATACGGCCAGGAGAGAAATCCTCCTGATCATCGTCCTTCCTCGGAGAGAAGTACTGGTCCACAGACTCCATGGATTCCCTCTTTGTTTTTGTTGCAACAACCACATGAGCTGAATTAGCCTTCTCCTCCTTCATCTCTGACGTCCTTGTCTCCTTAATTACATCGTCATCTCCTTTATCCCCTTCAGTACTACTGATGATCATCTCTTCTCCTTCTTTCTTCTCTTCAACCTTAACCTTCACTTCTTCTACTTCAGGGGTACTTGTTGTTTTTGTTGTTGTTGATGTTGTTGTGTTGCTTGATTTCACATTGCGGAGGGTTCTTGCTGTTGTTGTCTCTTTGGTGGCCACTTCTTTGGACCCTTTGCAACCCATGGAGATAGAGAGAGATGAGATTATAGCTAGGGTTTAATTAGTTTCTAAGGAGATGAGATGAAGAAAGAAATATATATATAATGATGTGTATGTATGTATATGTATATATATAGGGATGATGATCAAGAGGAGAGAGAAATTAAGAAGAGGCTAAAAATCATGTTTAGCAAGCTAGCTAGCTAGATAGGTTGAATGAGTCAAGTTTAGAATGTATTTATTATTAGTTGATGAGATGTAACTTAGGGTGCGTTTGGTTAGAAGTAGTTTCAAATACATGGATTTTGAATTACATTGTAGTTGTAAATCCATGGATTTGAAAATCTGAGAGTCAATCAGGTGTTTGGTTAGAAGGATATGTAAATCCTGGATTTGAAAAGTATGTGTTTGGTTTGATGTATTTAGAGTGTTGGATTATAGAATCAGATATGGTTATTGATGGTGAAATTACCCCATCATAGGCTATTAATAGATTTTATTAATAATAAAAGCCTCACAAAATTTTCTTAATTAATATATAATTATATATATATATATATAATTATTTTTAATAATTATTTTCTTAAAAAATATATTATTATTATATATATAATATAATTTTTTTAATAAAATAATTATAATAATATTTTTACGTAATAATATTTGATTATTATGGATGTATTTAACATAATATTAATTTTTGATAATAATTATATGAATAATTTATATTATTGTAAATAAATTTAAAAATTATTTATATATATATATATATATATATAATGAATTAATATTATGTTAAATACATCCATAATAAATATTATGATAATAATATTATGATAATTATATATATAATGAATTAATATATATATAATATATATATAATTATCATAATATTATTATCATAATATTTATTATGGATGTATTTAACATAATATTAATTCATTATATATATATATATATATATATATATATATATATATAGACGTGTGTGATATTACTGTATATTCCCACTCGCCTCCTGTTTGGCCCTTGGAGCATGTTTGAAGGATTTCCAACCGTACGGATGAGAAGATCATCGAAAAATAAGCTAGCATGTCCATTTTCATATAATTTGGTAACTGTTTGGTTCCCCCACTTAACGGTTCTTATTTTATAGAAATCTGATGGTCCAGAATTTCAACTATTAAGTGGGAGGACCAAACGATTACCAAATTATATGAAAATCGACATGCTAGCTTATTTTTCGATGATCTTTCCATCCATACGGTTGAAAATTTTTAAAACTCTTCAAATAACCAAATAGGAGGTCATTTACTTACATAGTAATATAATAGAAAAAAATTAATATTATATCAAAATGATTTTCACTCACACTCTCGCTCAGCTGAAAGCGCGTCAATCCTCACGTGCTTCACGTGAGGGATTTGAACGGGGGATTTGGTATTACGGCCAAATCGGCCGTAATACCAAATCCCCTATCTGAGGGATTTGAATTTATTAGTATTTCAAATCCAAATGAAACAAACGCTGGATTTCAAAAGTCATGGTATTCACAACTACACTGAATTCCAAATCCCCCCAAATCCCTCCAAACAAACAGACCCTTACTTAATTGGACTTATACTAAACAGAGGATTTTTTACGTAGCCATGACCATGCATGGCTGCACCTAATTATAGGCCTATATATATATATATATATATATATATATATATATAGCCTTAATTGGCATGGCAATGGCAATCATCTATATTTAGATAAATTTAAATATAATGACCTAATATTTATTTATTTAATTTTTTAAAATATTCAAGATGATGAATTGGTTTTAAAATTTTAGTTCTATTTGATTTTTTTTTAATGAGAAACTAAGTTTTCAATTTTTTTTTTCAAGGCTTTTCAAAAATATTTAAACTACTTTTATTACTAATTCATCATCTAGATTTTAAAAATAATTTTAATTGTATTTAAGGTAATAGAATTAATATAGATGTGTACTATTTATATCTTTTTAAAAAAAAAAATTTATATGAAATCTTTTTTATTATAAAATCCCACCGGCTTCATCTTATTTACAGATTTCTATCATCTTGATTTTTCAAAATTAGATTTTAATATTAGAAGTTAGTAAAAAAGATTTGTGAAAAAAATTTAAATTTTAAAATTAGATTTTCATATTAAAAACTAATAAAATTTTGTGAAAAAAATTTAAAATAATTTCGAAAATATTTAAAATCTGAATTTAAAACATTCTAATAACTAATCTTTATATTTTAAAAGTTTTTTTTAAATGCTAACTAATTTTAAGGTTTTTAACTGGGTATTTATTTTAAGGTTTTTAGTTTTCAATAGACAACTATTGTATTGTCTGTTCCTCAAAAATTGCTCTCCATTAAATGATTTTTTTTTCCTTGGCATCCATATTCATATCGCAGTTCCTTGTGTTTGTCTTATGATTTCATGTTTGTTCTGATATTCCCGACACCTTACAAAAATATTGTGCTCACTGAAATCATTGTGAAAGACAGATATGATTGATATTATTCCTTGTGTTTCTCTTCTATTACTTATGTGAATGATCATTCCATAAATAAGAAAATATCTTGCGATGCTTGATCATAGAAAGCAGCTTCGATTTTATTTTTAGCCATGTATAGCTTTCAATAGAATCAAACTAAAATTGTATGCTGCATCTTGTACAAAGGTATGACAATTCTAATCTGTTTCTTATAGATCTTTGAATTACACTGCTTGAATTTGACTTGGTTTTTCTTGCCACTTTTGGCATCAATAGTTTGTTTTCATGTTTGCATTTGCATCTATGGTATGCAATCTGACCTCCTGATTCTAACAAGTCACCAGGTACTCATTTTGCAGTGTTTTTAGTTAATAAAGCTGAAGAATCAAACTAGGTTCATCTCTGTATTTAATTTATTAATTAAGATTGTATCGTTTGGCTAGTTTAACACTTTTCTTCAAAAAAAACAGTGCCAGAACGATTATAGAATAATAGAATCACATTCTGAAAACCTAGATCTGAAAAAGACTAGATCTGAGAACAATAACATAGAACAGCTTGACGAACACCTAGATTTGAAAAATAGATCTGAAAACCAAGATCTAAAACTAAAAACCTAAAAATCTAAAAACCAAGATCTAAAAACCTAGATCTGAAAAATAGAACACTCCACTATCTCACCTTGACGAACACCTTCAGAATCGTCCGTGAGATGAATGCGAGATCGCCAAAGGTCGCCTTGAAGGTTGTTGTGAAGATCGGGAGATGGCCGAAGCTCGAATCCTTCCAAATCGCATAGTCACCCGTGAGATGAGAACGAAGGGTGTCGGGTCTCGAGTTCACAGAGAGAGGTCGCGAGTTCGGTAGGGTTGTGGGGGATGGGTGAAGTGGGCTGCAGTGATGTTTTATACCCCTCCAACTTCGGCGACTTCGTTATTTTTAAAACGGAAGTGGGGCTAATACAAATGGCTAAAGTGGGCTGAGGTGGGGGAAGTGTTACTTCCCCCACTTACGGGCAAATGAACAAAAAAAGTTACCGAAGTCAGCCAGTTTCACCCACTTCCCCAGCACTTACGGGCAAATGAACGCCCCCTTAGTTGTAAAACTCCACTTTCTATTTTATTTTTTAATGATAATTGTTACACCCTAAATCATGATCTCTACGTGTCAAGGTCCTTATATGGCCCATAAAACCAACACGGATCACAAAGGTAGCAACCATGCCTCCTATGTCAGAATACCGCTCCCCTTTCCCCTCGACAAAAGGGGCTCCCAAACCATCTCTCATGATGGTGAATGAGCCCCCCCAAAAAGATGATGGGACGGGGTCCGGTTCCCAAGAAACTCCAAGAGCATAAAGAAAGAAGACTTCAAAGAGAGAAGAGTAATTAGCTTATTCTCAACAAGAGACTAAATACTTCTCTTCGACTGTTTTCTTCTCTTCCCCTGACAACCCCCCAGCTAACTTGGCTGTCGGAGCAAGCTTGGGCATCTAAGCCCTCCCCCCCCTCATCAGTGCCTGTTTTTGTCCCATTTTCAGGTGAATCATCCACGGGGACACCTTCGACATCGTCTTCCACCGAAGGAGACATCAACAATTAGCTTGAACTGGGAGCCACTCCAAGCCCAACCAGTTTTTCGGTTAATAGTTTGGCGTTGTCATGGGGACTTTCTTGAACAAAAAGTTGTGTGTACCATGAAGATGAGGATAACTCGCAGTTCAACCCCAGGAGCCGGTGAAATACAGGAGAACCAACAAATACTTGTGTTCCCTTGGTGTTATGAAGAAACCACAAAAATGCCCTCGAGATTTCTCGCGAGATCTCATCTTGCCTCATTAAGGTATTCCTCTAGACTTGTATTTGGTTGATCCAGTTTATATTTCTTCGGTGATTGGCAACTGAGTGGAAAATTTTTGTGTTCCTATCCCCTTCTCTTAACCAGGTAATCCTTGATTGTTACCGCTAGAGTGAATCCTCGCCTCTGATTATGTTTTCATATTCTCTTTGTTGTGTAATTAAAGCTTCCTCCTCTATTGGAGTCAGATCGCATGTTTCTGATCTGATGTTGCCCTTGTTGATGAGGTTGAGTAGTTTCCTTTTCCGCTTTTATTGGTTGACAACTATTTCCTTGTTCCATTTCTTAAGTTTGCCTTTGATGTAGTAAGTTTCTTTGCAAGGTTATAAGCTCCCTCTCTTAGGATTTCATTATCATTCCACCATGTTCTTATCATTTCCTAAGAGCCCTCTTTCTTGGCCCAATTCCTGTTGAATTTGAAAGGGTATTGTTTGGGTTCTTGAGGCCCGCATTCTAATATTATTGGGGCATGTTTGTTTTGACTCTAGACAAGGCTATTTGGCACATTCTAGGGTAGTCGTTTACCCATTCTATTGATAGGAGGAATCTATCAAGACGGGTGAAAGTTGGTGTGGAATGTCCATTTGTCCAAGTGTATTTCCTTCTTGTTAAATGGTTGTAATCGTTGGATGATGTCATTGAATTCATCTTGTTCCCCTTGACTAGTTGTGTGGTTGCTCCTCTCCTCATTCCCTTTGGTGGAATTGAAGTCTCCTGTTATCATCTAGGGCCCTTGCTACATGTTCTCAGTGTTGTCTAGTTCCTACCAAAAATCCCTTTTCCGAGTTCGATCATAGGAGTCGTATACCGTTGTGAACATTTGTTTCACATTTGTCGATAGGTCTTCCAGTACTGCCGTGATGGAGAAGATGCTTATGAAACTGGTGATGAGTTTAAACTCAATGTTTTTCCATCCTATGCAGCACCCCCTCTAGTATTACCTGCTGGTAATTTCAATCTACCATTATATTTTCTACCTCCTATGGATCTCCAAGTGATTTCTTTTATTAAGGCTAGTTTAGTATCTTGTAGACAGAAAATTTGAGCATTGTGATGTTGGAGGATATCCTGGACTAGGTACCTCTTTCTTTCATTTCCCTAGTCCTCTTATATTCAATGAGAAGACTTTCATGGGTCCACCTTGTTACTGGCCCTATTAGTGTGATGGGAAACCTCGAAGCTTAGTTTCTCATCGTGTTTCCTTGGTTGTGTTTCTATTCCCTCTAACTTATGTGGTTAAGGAGTGGGTAGGTTTTGCCGCTTTCTTGTCCTATCTCAATGCAGACTTGGATTGTCATCAATATTAGGTCCTTGTCAATAGAACATTAGAAAGGGTTAAGGGGGTACCTTTTGATTCATTGTTCTCCATCCTTCTTTTTGATACCGTGTCCTTTGATCAATCTTGTATGGTGGGTATTGCTTTTGTTGTTTTCAATTTTCTGGGTCTCCCCCTGGGTCTTGGCGACCCATTAATGTTTGTTCTTTCCTTTGCTTTTTCTTTGTTTGTCATTCTTTCTCTTCTTCTCTGAAGGTTAATCCTGTGGTTTTTGAACCCGGGATTTGTATTTCTTTTTTTGGGTTGTGTCGTGTTATAAGGGTTCATGCATCGTTTGATATCAGGGTGTAAGCCCCGTTTATGAATCTTATCGCAACTTTGTTTAGATCTAGGCCTTGCCCTGTCTCTGTTTGTATTCAGTTTAGTATATTTTGTTCATGATGGGGGCTATTGCTTTGTAGGCCCTTATCTTCATTAATAGTCAAACCTTGTTCTTCCATTTGATTTACATTAGTTGATAGACCTTCATTTTCTTCTCTATAAGGTAAGATGGGGTTTATTGGGTTGAATGTCTACTGGGTCGGCTGCATAGGTGGTCGCTTGGGCTTGGGCATATTTGGTGTCCGGCCCCAATGGTCTTCATTCTCTTCTGCGGGCTTGTAGGACCCACTGGCCTTGCGTGTATGTGTTTCATTGGTGCATTCCATTATTGGTACCCTTTCAAGTCCAGACGCTAGCCTTAGATTAGTTGGGAAGCGGTGGGTCCCTGCCACCTCAGCACTTGGTGAGTCCTCCTCTGGTGTACTGGGTCTTGTCCACGTGTCATTACTGAAGTCGTCTATCTCAAATTCTTCTGCCAACTGGGGGTGTACGTTACTCGTGGACTCAACAACCATGTTTCTTCTTTGACGTCGGGCAGGGTAGTGATTAACCTGAGGGCGGTGGTAAACAAGGGGGATTGATAAAAAAGCAAGAAAAAGGGAGGACAAACAGAGAAGAAAAGTCTCTGAAACTTTAAAAGGAAAATATAACTTAATAATCAATGAATAAAATTCAACCCACAAGCCGGGTTTAAATAGCTATAAAAAACTAACCTAGATAACCTAAAAATTTTATCTTCTTATCCAAATTTGCCCAAATCGGCAAATTCTGGTCCAATAGAAAAACTTATCTAATTCTAAAATAACTAAACAAAACAAATAACTCCTAAAAATTCGAGTTCAAATTGGATTCATATCCTATCCTAAATTGGCATACGAAGTATTACCAAAAATGAAAAAAAAACACCGAGAAACGAGGAAACGACGGGGAAAACAGTGGAATTTGAGGATGAAGGAAGGGTCCATCAAACAGATGGACCCCACGTGCGCGTTGAGACGAGCTTTCCGAACTGGGGTGACCGCGCGAATCTGATATCGGTAGCCAAAGTTATGGCCAAAATACCGAAACGTGTCTAAAGTGCTCCCCAATTCCGGACTTGGCTCGATCACCTTCCGCCTTTACGTCGGTCCGCCAAGTCGTGGTATGCCAAAGCTCTAATGGTGCAATCAGACAACTCGGCATCGTCTGACTCGGGTTCTCCTGCATCACTCTTCCTTCCACATTGTCCTATTCTAAGGCCGAAATGTGCCCCGATACAACCCCTGCTCCGGCGTTAGTAATGACAGGGGTTGTGTACTGTGCCTGTCGCCCTTGCGCCCTGGTATGGCGGTCTGAGGTTGGTTGCTAACCGCTTGACTGTTATGCCTCTCCATTGACTATCGGTCGCCACCGTTCATCGGCTTACTTGCGTATGACGATTTTGGTTGGGCGTTTTCTAACCATCCTGTCTTTTCGGCGAAATTGTGATTGTTTTCCCCTTTCATATGCATTTGTCTTCCTACTATTCATCTCCGTAGAAACTGTGTGGAGCTTCAATTGGTTTGAGCTCTCTGTCACTGCCACTATCTTTTTTCCTTTTCCAGGTGCTTTGACGACCCCATGGTAATTGCTCTTGGCCAGCCTCCAGCACTACCCTGATGGTATGTTTCGGCTCCCAATGTTGCTGATGATCAAGCAGGGAGAGTTTCCCTGTTTTTGATCCATAAGACTGCTCATGCATCATCGGCATAGCTACCGCCCCGGCCATTGATGTTAATCCTCTCGCCGATTGGTTTAAAGATTCGTGAGACAACCTTTTTTTGCCAGTAGAAGCGGGGTAGTCTCTAGATCTCCATCCATCGAGTTTCTTCATCTGCTTTCCCTAGATTCCAGAAGTCCAACGACCATGGATAACATCATAATAAAAATTTTGGCAATTCGATCTAATTGCAAGCCACCTTTGGTAATGGGCAGGCAATGAGAAAACACCCATCTCTGAAGCTCTTCATGCCCCAACTCTAGTCATCAACTCAAATTTATGCCAGCATCGCCATGAGATATCGTTCGGTGATCATCCCTTTGCAGACCTTCTCCACTGTTGCAATTGTGTATTTGGGCATCTCTTCCTTGCCTCTAAGCATCTCGCTGTCAAGCGAGAGCGAAAGGAAGTGCTTTTCCTCTTCTTCCAGCTCCTCTAGCGAGGTCTCCGGCAACCTAGGTATTTTTTTATGTTGCCGAGGTTGAGCAATGGAGATATTTGGCTAGTTCGATTCACACTTCTCTCGTTAAGCTTTTGTGATTGTTTCCCAACACACTTGGCCTCTCTGTCAACTGTGGGGTGGTCGTCGATAGCTTGATCCCCAATGGCCAACCTACCAACAATTCGGGCACGTGATTGCATAGTGGAAATCCAACGCTTTATGGCCACCCTATAAGCATTATTCACACGCCTTGGTTGGTCCCAAGGGTGTGTGGATGATTAAAGGAGACCTTTCGTCCCTGATCCAGGGGGCTGGTCTTCTTCTATTTCTTTTGAAGTGGATCTTGGTCCATTCATCGTCTGTCAGGAGGTTATTGGTGCTACTGGAGTTGCTGTAGCTGGATTTAGTTCTATTTGCCCTTTAATAGCTCTGACGTAGCTGAGTCTTGGCCTCCTTATCGGGCTCCAAAAAGGAGCCGTAGGTGTTGCATCTTCTCAGTTTAGTTCTGTTCCGCAGTGGACTTGGTTGTCTCTCCGTGAGATAGTCTTCCTCCTCCAGACGATTGCCATCTCCTTCTCCAATGAGCTTCACTGTAGTTGTTACCGCAAGTGCCGCCCGACTTTCCACAATTAGTTTTAGCACATAGTCATAATGTATTGTTGTATTTATTGGATTTCAATTTTTATATTCTAAAATTATTTAGAATATAAAATTTTAAATCTAAATAGAAAAATTTATTTACAGTATAACCAATTGGTTATAACGACTTATGTTCCGTTTGTTAGAAAAATAAAGGGTTAAAGCCATTTTTGGTCCCTGAAAACGGGACCAATGTTCATTTTCATCCCAAAATTCAAAATTTGTTCAATATGGTCCCTATGTATTGCATATTTTGACATTTTGGGTCCCTATATATTCCATATTTTGGCATTTTGATCCCTATTACGACGTGTATGTGGAATACCAATAAAATGCATATAATCTTTTAATTATTATGTTTAGGTCGTTATTTTCAATGTGGTGATAAGTGGCGTATATCTTTGATGTGTATATTGAACAAATTTTAAATCTTTGGGATGGAAATGAACATTGGCCCTGTTTTCAGGGACCAAAAATGGCTTTAACCCAAAAATAAAAACCAAAATATTTTGGTTTTGTTAAATTTCAAACCAAGTTAACTAAACAATTGAGTAAGATCATATTATTATTATTATTATTATTATTATTATATTATTATTATTATTATTATTATTATTATTATTATTATCTGATTTTAACAACCTCACAATAATGTGCCTATAATTAATATTTATAAAGAGCATACCATTGTTGATTAAAATAGATACTAGAATATTTTATTTTAAATTGTTTTGTATTTTTGATATTCCAAACTAGAAACATAGATAAAAATCAATTTGTTATATCTAAAAGTGAATTTTGCCAGTATGTTAAACATGTGTTTGTCACTTTTTGGTTTTTTAACTGGTTACACAAATCATGTTACTCATTTAATAAATGTATTACATTTATTAAAATACAAACAGGTTTGTGTAAATTTTATCTATATCCTTATAAACCTCATAATTGCATATCCAACCTTTATAGCAGTTGTACTTCCCTATATTTTTTTTAAGAAATTTTCATTTTTGGAGAACTGTTCTCTGTTTTTAGTTTTCTGAAAACAAATTTGCCATAAAAAAAATAGAGATAACTAATCTTAATAAAATTTTCTCATGTTTTCAAAAGTGATCATTTTATCCTTTTTTTACTATTATTTAATGACAATCACTTTATTCTCATATCCTAAGTTTCTATACTTTTTATATTTTTGTAAATTAAAATTCTATTTAACACTTTTCTTAGAGTAAAAAAAAAAAAAAAACCAAAACATGTAGACGGGACCAGAATATGCAATTACAAATTTGTTAGGGGTACATATGTAAAAGAATCAGACATATCTGTATATAATATCAAGATTATATAGGGGTATCTACATAAAAACCATTTTTAAAAAATAAATAATTTAACTTGCAGTACATAATAAATTAAGGAATAATCCCGCTCCTCTTATTCTTCAATCTCTTTCTATCAGGGCTTTGCTTCCCTTTCACTGCTCTCTTTGGCTTCGAGTTTGAATAATTTTCATAATTTTTTAAGGTATTCTTCAATCCTCTGCTTCTTTTATTTCGTAGGGAGAGATCTTCTGAGGGAAAGCTTCGATTTTGGGAAGGCATGAAGGCAATTCGAAAATCTCGTGTTTTTTTTTTTTTTGGATTTGGATGTAATTGTCTTACTGTGTGATTATATTGCGTTTTGTTTTGCAGATTATGGGGAGGAGATGGGTGATGATAATATATTTGATTTTCTTGTTTGTGGTTTCTGAAGGAAGAGGTAAATTGGCACCTTCTGATTCTAACCTTTTTTCAATTGATTTTTTAGAAAATGGGGTTGTTTTGATTCAAATGATATTGGGACTGTTGAGGTTTGTTTTCTCACTGGGAAAGATAAGAGCCAATAGCCCAATAGATGCTTCGTCCTTCGCTATGTTATTTTAATTGGAAAAAAATCCCTGTGTTATAAATTCCAATATTGGAAAGGTGTTAGCATTGTGGAGAATTATTCACATATTTGCATTAAAATGAGGGAATAATGACTTTAAATGATGTTGAAGTTAAGCGAATTGCTATATAATAGCAAATTAGGGATTGGCTGTTTCTTGAGGATGAGAAATACTTGATGCACAACAGGGGGAAATAAAAAAGCGTGGTTTTTGAGAAAGTTAAGCAATGATTTAATTGTTGGTTAGCTCTTCTTCAAGTTATTTTATTTGAAAAAATTCATACATCATCAATTCCATTATTAAAAAGGTATTAACTTTGTGGAGAATTATGCACATATTTGGATTAAAGTGTTTGGAGAATTAATTAGATGATGTAGGAGTTGAGGGAGTTGTTAAATGATAGTAACTTGGGATTGGCAGTTTTCTAGGTGAAAGATGTGGTTCTTGGTTAACTGAACTAATTATGCATGTTAATTCCTGAAGTGAGGAATGAGATTAAATATGTTGAAATGATTTCAGGGAAAGGTTAGAATGCTGATGGATTATTGAGTTTCTGGGGAATACGAGGAAAGCAGATGTGAATCTCTTTCAGGACTTGGTTTATTTTGAGGGAGTGAAATATAAGATAAAGAGCTGAAATTATGATATCTTAAAAATGACAATTTATAAAAGTGCTAGTTGTTATTTTACATTTGAATCCTATACAACTTTGTGGAGGAGGATTAAGCTTGAAAGAAATGAGAAAATTCTAACCTATCTTTTGACAAATTATGATGGAATTTTATGTAACTGTTTGTATCATCACTAAAAGGAAAATTGACTACTTTAGTACTTAATTTCTTACTACCTTCTAGTTTTGCTTGAACTTTGAAATTTGAGCAACCAAAATTTATTATTATACATTTGAATCTTATACACTTTTTGGCGGAGGATTACCCTTAAAAGAAATGAGAAAATTTTAACCTATCTTTAAACAATTTATGATGGAATTTTAGGTAATTATTTGCCTCGCCATTAAAAGGAAATTTTACTACTTTGGTACTTAATTTCTTACTGCCTTTTAGTTTACTTTTAAAACAACCAAAATTATATTATTTTCAACAACAAAACTCTGATCCCTTCCTGCTAGGCTATTTCATGTTAGGAAAATATAATTTGCTTAGATAGAGTACAGTGTGATGCATGAAAACAATTAAAAAATATGCAATACCTTGATGAGTACAACAAATGTGCTTAACGAATAGAAGAATCATTTTCTTTTTGCGTACATCTTTCTGTGTTATGAAACTGCTAACATGCTCTGAATCATCTTGGATGCACCATTCATGCTGATAACAAACACTTCAATTGTGCATGTTACAGAATATAACAATATGCCTGATCTAATTACAAATTAAAATTAGAGCTATAGAATTTATGACTTTACTTGCTAACCATTCTTCTTCATGGTTACAGAGCTTAAGAATATTGAGCAAGAAGATCACTATCATATTTACAATCATACTCTTGCACAGATACTTGTGGAGTATGCTTCTGCTGTAAGTTCCCAGGCATTATTTTTAATTATTTAATTTTCTTTTTATCAGCATAAATTTGAGCACAATGAGTATATTTATGTTAGCATTCTCTTATGCTTAACTGATGGTTTTCATCACCACAAATTGGTTTATATTTTCTGGGTATTATTCCTGTATGTTCTATTTTTGGCATTTTAGTTAGTTGATGCCTAAATTTCTTTTAGATTTGAAGAACTTCTGACCCGCACACTCAAATACGCCTCGCAGGTGTATGTTTCTGACCTAACTGAACTATTTACATGGACTTGCTCTAGGTGCAATGGCATGACCAAGGTATCCAAGATAATATTTTAATTCTTTTCGTTTCTCATATAATTGTATAACATAATGGATGTGCTAAAATTGGTAAATTCCATATGTTTTCTAACAGGGTTTTGAAATGGTAGAGCTTATTGTTGACGTCCAGAACTGTTTGCAGGTACAAGCTACTTGTGAAATAAGAAACAAGTATAAACTTTGCCAATATCTTTTTAAGTTACTGATTTGCACATATCATATTGTTTTGTGTCAGTCATTTGTTGGTGTTGCTCATGATCTTAATGCAATTGTCATCGCTTTTAGAGGCACTCAAGAAAAGAGGTAAGCATGAAACACTTGTTTCTAAGTTCTTGAATCATCACTTGCTAGCTGTTTGATTTTATTTTTTTGATTTTTGGGCATACTATATTTCATGTCTTCAATGTCTTTTCATTTTATATTCATAATTCTTATTCTTCATTACCAGTTTACTAATGCCATTATTGTGGCATCATTAGTACTCTCAAGGTATTGTTGGAAATGTAGATATTTAAATAATTATTCTGAAAGCCTTTATTTTTCCTCTTTGGTCACAGATGACACGATGTCTTTAAAATGCATGCCTATGCTTACAGTCTCTACTCACATTGTGGTTCCTACTATATGCATCTTTGATACCTGAACTTGTTCAAATTAACAAAACAAAAGCACCAACGGCCACAAGGGCCTATTGGTACAAGGGTTCCTTGTTAAGAGGGTGGTTCTCATGCGGATGACCCGGGATCGAACCCTTACTCTTACAAGGTGAGGGTGAGGGTCAAGTGAACGGATCTGTGCCTACGTGCGCTTCCGAACCTATACACGTCCTTTGACGTCGTTTGGGGGTGCTTGTTGCCTTAGTCAAAAAAAAAAAAAAAAAAAAACAAAAAAAACAAAAAAAACAAAAAACAAAACAAAAGCTTCGACAATCAATTCGTCTAAATATGTAATTCATTTAATCCCATTTCATTTGGTCTTTAATCTTGTACGACCATGATGTTGTCATAGTTGTTATCCTCTAATCTGTTGTTTATGGTTATTTGACACCTCTAGCTTTCATTTGGGGCTACCATTAGCATCTACATTCTCTTTCCAATTTTTTTTTTTTTTTTGGATAAAAGTGGATAAACCACGTTCATTGATTGTGAAAAGGCTCCTAGATGATTCTCTATTAAAACTAGTTCCTGGTTCGTGGTGAACCAGGTAGCACTAGATAGGTAGCACTGACGAATACAAAAAAATTAATTAATGTAGACGAGTGGAGAAATAGAACTCTCTCATGCTAGTACTTGTCTAAATGAAGATTTTATACGCTTGCAGCAGGATGTTGGTGTAGTGGTACTTTCTCAAGGGTATTGTATGCCATATGGGTACATTCTCTTTCCAGAATTGAGAAAGCAGAGAGGTTATTGAAGGACTAAAAATGTTTTCACTGCATGGCTACATACTTACTGCTTTCTTTTCATCAATTTCTTTGGGCTGCTAAACAAATGGGTTGCCTATGTGCAGCATACAGAATTGGATTGAAGATTTGTTTTGGAAACAGCTTGATTTGAACTATCCAGAAATGCCAGGTGCAATGGTAATTAATATTACTGATGCATTTTTAAGTTTTTAATGACTTAAAATGATGTGTTGATCATTTTAATGGTCTTATTGTGTTTGCCAGGTTCATCATGGCTTCTATTCTGCATACCATAACACTAGCCTGAGTCCTGGAATTCTGAAGGCTGTTCAGAGGACAAGAGATGTATATGGAGGTATCCAGGTCATGGTAACTGGCCACTCAATGGGAGGGGCCATGGCTTCCTTTTGTGCGCTTGATCTCGCTGTAAATATCTAATTCTCTTTTGAAACTTTACCTGCCGTGTTCTCAATCTTCTGTGAGCTTCTTTTCTTTTTACCGTAAATGTCTTATTCTCTTATGAAGTTTACCTGTCATCTTCTTAATCTTTTGTGGGCTTCTTTTATTTTTATTTTGCATGTGTTCGATATTAGACTTTTGAACATTTTATGATAGTTGCATTTCTAAGGAGCCATTTATGATAGATGGGTTCTTAGCCTCATTGTATCTAACGAACGTTTTCTTCTCCTATAATAGGTAAATCATGGAATTCACAATGTTCAACTGATGACATTTGGACAACCTCGTATTGGCAATGCTATTTTTGCTTCATACTTCCGCAAACATGTGCCACACACAATTCGGGTGACCAATGGCCATGATATTGTGCCCCATTTACCTCCATATTATTATTATTTCCCTTCAAAGACATATCACCACTTTGCAAGAGAGGTAATATAAGTCTTATAACACATTTATAATGCTATATGCTCACACATTCTGAACTGTACTGTTTGTAGTTTGTCTTTATTTGGTACATATGATTTAACTGCAATAAGTAACAGTGAAGTATTATGCTTGTAATTGGTTATAATGATTTTCATAAAGCTATAAATATTCTTTTTATTTTGTGTTGGCTGCGATAATTTTTGCCATTACTTTACCAATTTCTGCACAGTTTTTTCTGACACAAAGAAAAATCAGGTATGGCTAAATGAAATCGGCTTTGGAAGACTATTCTACAAGAGTGAGAAGATTTGTGATGACTCTGGTGAAGACCCAACTTGCAGCAGGTACGAACAAACTCACCCGCATGTCTTGTTCTCCTGATCAATGGAAGTTATGCTTATGATAATTACAAAGTCGTTTACTCTTTTGAAAGGTCTGTTTCTGGGAATAGCGTTTTGGATCATCTCACATATTATGGAACCAAGCTGCAAGCCGATACTTCAGGCTCATGTAAGATCGTAATGAGTAAAGATATGGCTCACTACCAGACTCACGCTGCAGGAAGCGTTGTTTTGTCTCGGAAACCTATTTCTCAATCAATTCTGAAGCAAAGACCGGAAGAAGATGGTGGAATCATCTCTCTTTAGCATTCCTTTTTATTATGTTTGAACACAAATATACTAAATGTGCATAAGAACCCATTTTTCAGAGTGTAACCATCTTGCACTCTTAAAATTAATTCACTTTCAAGGTGTAAATTGGTTTGTTAATTATATAGGGGGCATAGCAGTTTGCATTCATTTTTCAAAATGCACTCACGCAAACTCCAATCAACTCAGGCTAAATTCAGTTAATATATGACATCTTTGGTCAATTCAAATAACAATTATATTACTGTGAATTTTGGTTTTTATTCTGGTAAAAGTCTCACATGTTCTTTGCAAAGATTTTGAAGAGATAGAAAAAGAATTTTACTGAAGTCTGTATGTATCAATATGTAATGTGGTTGCATCATGCATGCACCATGGTCGGTAGTATATATAATATATTATATAATGGGCAGAAAAACATGGTTATGTTAATATTCATAGATGCTTAATCAAGAATTTTCTTTCGGCACTGACCTTGTGTTTTGATTCCTCTTTATCACAAGGAATCATAAAAAGTTGAGACAAAATAAAGGCAAAAAAATAGCACTCTCACTTAGTAATAATTAATATAAACATTCATAATACTATTTCATTTAGAGATATGATTAATGTACATAGTACAAACAAAAGAAGACGTTTGTTTGTTCAAAATGTGACATCAAACTCTCCATAGAAACCAAAACTCCAACTCTATGTTATTTTTCATATTTAGTATGGTATCAGAGCCAGAGTGCACCTGCTTCTCGAAGCAATGGAAGGAGACCACCACTAAGATGAAGACTCATGACTTTATCAGTAGGTCCGATGAGTTTGCCGCCGATGAAGACAACCGGGACAGGAGGGTTTCGGCCTAAGAGCTTGGCCAAAGCCCTCTCGATCTCTCTCCCTTTAGGGTCTTCATCAAGCTCATGAATGTAAGGGTTTACTCCAAGCTCACAAAAGAACCTCTTCATGGTGTGGCACATACAACAAGTGCTCACACTGAAGATCACCACTGCCCTTTGGGAAGCCAACCTCATGACTTTATCCATTCCAAGTGAGAAGATCAATGGACCTCAAATGTTTGAGGATGAATATATATATATACTAGAAACAAATATGAGAAGAAGAGAAGAAAGAGATGACAAGCTTGCACTTCTTGTGGAGAGGTTGATAGGAGTGACTTGTTTATATAGCCTCTTGTGAGGGTGACCATGAATTGAACTTCTTCTTTTTCTTGTTTCCTCATTTTTAAAATGGAAAATTAAGAAAATGGATAGAGAATGTTCTCTAGATCATTGGTTTGAGAGTGACCCTATACTTATTTCTAGCAACTTCTGTTCTACTTAGACAACGACATGACCTACATTATGAAGAAGTCAACACTCATGAAAAGTATATATACATGTTTTTCAGTATAAATATAAGATGATGGTACATGTATAAGATATTTGACATCGCATCATGTTCATTCAACCTTATGTTACATATAGGTTTGAGTCGTGGAAACATCTTTTAAAAAAAAATCCGGATAAAACTACATACAATATACCCAAGTGATCTGACCTTTTCTTGAATCCCATGCATAGTGAAAGCTTTGTAGCACCAATCCCTTTTATATCACAAACATTAACATTAGGTGTAATATCCAATTTAGTCCCTTTGTTATACCGATTTGTGACTTTAGGTTCCTCTATTATAGTTTGAGCCTTTTTTATTCTTATATTTTCAAAATTTAAAAATGTCAGTTTTTAAAGACATATTTAAAGGTCTATTTAGTCCCTAAAATTGATGAAAGAAGGGACTGATATTTTTCAATCATGAAAGTAGAGGGACCCTCATGACTCAAATTATAATAGAGGGACATAAAATCGGTATAATAGAGAGACTAAATTGGGTATTACACCGTATTTCAACCTTGTGTTTTAGTTTAGAGTTATAAAAATGAATTTACATAATAATTTCATGTATATCATCTCTTTTCAAACCGTTTTAAATTTAAATAAGCCATTTCATAACTTTTTCAAATTAGTGGGCATGGTGTACGGCTGAAGTGAATCACATCCCATACTTTCGGTTTATTCTCATTAATATATTTATAAATTAAAAAAAAATAAAACAAAACAAAATAAGAAAGAGAGAGAGAGATAGTGTGTAATATAAAAGCTTAATTTGATGTAGCTTCTTTTGGCCTCCAATGGCCATTCCTTCATTTCTAAGTTTCTTGAGAATCCTACAAGTTAATGGAGAAGTGATGATAAAAGCGAAGTGTATACTTTGCATGGAGGAACATTGCCCAACTTGTTTCTTTATCATGTGTACCTATGTGATGCCAAAAACCTCCCATGCATGAATGGATGCTATCCATCTATCCATCTTTATTTATATACTTCATATATTGTGGATTAGATTTTAAGAGAGTTGACATTCTTGAAACATGGAGAACGATATGGAGCTCGGTCATGGTGTGACTCACACTTGTCTCTACTTGTGGAAATGTGGGTAAAGCATCTGATTTAGATGTGTTGGTTTTGGATATACAATACCATATTTTAAGCTGGGCGAAGGCCAAACACTTGACATTACCAAAATGACTCCAAGATTAATTAGAGGAGAATGACAATCACTACAAGGAAACATGCATTTTGCGGCAAACATTTAGTGGTGGTTTTGTCAAAACCGCCACTAATTGTAACACTTGCGACGGTTTTGGTGGCAGTCCATGAAACCGACGTAAAATATTACCAATTAGCTGCGGTTTTTTCTGAAACCGCCATGAATTGTATTGAATTCCCAGCGGTTATTGCCTAATGGCCGGCAATTGTATTGTATTTGGCGGCGGTTTTATCATAACCGCCGCCAATATCAATTTTCAGCCAACCCTAGAAAAGACCCAGAACACCCACAACCCTAACTATATATCGGTTATTGCCTAATTAGTTACAGATGAAGCTTGGTCTCTCGAAGGAAAACAACACCTTAATCACAAATGACCAAAGTATCCTCATTGTGGAAACTAGTCAAGAACAAGAAAAGGAATTCCCCTCCCCCCTTGTATGCTACCTAAGCGCTTTCCTGTACCACTAATTCTGGCTACTTGGCCCAACAAGAATATGATTACCACAACATTCAAGGTGGGGTAGAAATAGAACAAACGGGGGACGACAACACCACATACCTTGTACATATGCGACAGGTTGAAGCTGAGAGAGCTGGGAGGATAACCAAAGGAGGCAAATAAGCCACCATGGGAACATTTCCTGATGGGCAAATACCCTGTATTTTATGAACCTCATCACATGGAATGTAAGAGGGTTGGGATAACGCAGAAAGCGTTACCTTGTTAGGGACTTTCTACAACTCCATCAGGTAGATGTATTCTACCTGCAAGAAACAAAAATTGCACAGATGGACGATTGCATATGGTGATCCATAGGGGGAACCACATACGATGCACACCATATACTACCATTAGAGCAGATAAGGGGAAGATGCTGCATCGGGTAGAATAGTGGAAAGTATAATGCCATTACCACATACGTGGACCACTTCTCAATCACAGTCATCTTGGAGAACGTGTAAACCAAATATACATGGATGCTCACAACAGCCTATGGACCCTGTGAAAGACAACAAAAAAGGCTTTTTTGGGATGAACTAATAGCAATCAAATCACGATGGGATGGGCCGTGGATTATAGGAGGAGACTTTAATGCCACAAGGTCACCAAGGGAGCGCAATCAAGGTACGCAAGCTTCTACAGACACAAAAGGTTTCGACCGTCTTATACGAACCGTGCACTTCTTTGACCCACCGCTCCATGGGCAACAATATACATGGACGAATAGAAGGGCCAATCCGAGCATGGCACGACTGGATCGCTTCTTACTCACAACTGAGTGCAACTACCCCAGCTTGTAGCAAAAGACCTTGCCAAGAGTCAGATCGGATCATATACCGATTTGCCTGGAGTGCGGTCATCAGGACCCCACAGAAGCATTTTTAGATTTAATAGAGATTGGGGCAAAAGAGACGGTTTTTGGCAAATGATCAGGGAATAGTGGGAGGAGAGCTATTTTGAGGGGGGAATGGGGCATATGTCCTAGCCAAGAAATTGCAACTCATAAGGGGAAGGTTAAAGAAGTGGAATATTGAACTGAGGCAACAATCAATCCAGACGAAGATAGATATGCTCATTAAATAGGAACCATATGATAAACTCCAGGAGGAAAGGGAGCTAGAGCAACAGGAAAGTGCGGAGTGGCTGGCACTATAGCAGGAGTATGACGATGCTATAAGGGTTGAGGAATCTCACTAGCTGCAGTACTCACAGATCACCTGGCTACAGGAAAGGGACAACAATACAAAAAGTTTTCATGCTATGGAAAACCAAAGAAGGAGCAAGAATTGGATTCGAAGCATTAATCACCAGCAACAAGTTATCACTAAGAAGGAAGATATTGCAATGGCATTTACTAACCACTTCCATGAAGTCATGGGTACGAGGCGAAGTACCCGCTATTGCATGAATTGGGTCCACTTGTTCTCCTACAGGGAGCAGTTGGATCTTCAACACCTTGAGCAACCCTTCACAGCGGAAGAAATCTATGGGGCGATCAAAGAACTCAATCCGGACAAGGCCCCTGGCTCGGATGGCCCTCTTTCAGGGAGGACGGGAGTTCATCAAAGAGGATATCCTCAAATTCTTTGAGGACTTCTATGAAGGAAATGCACAATTAGAAAGAATCAACTAGGCAAACATTGCACTTATACCTAAGAAGGAAGCGCTAAAGCAAATCAAGAATTACAGGCCAATCAGTATGATCAACTGTTTACTAAATATTATTATGAAAGTTCTGGCAAACAAGCTCCAAGCCACAATGAGCTCCCTGATTGATGAATCACTAAAAGCCTTTATAAAAGGGTGGTGCATCCATGATAACATCATAGAGGCTAAGGAAGTCATCCACAGAATGAGGACCAGCCTCGGATCAGAACGGGGTAGTTCTCAAGATTGATTTTGAAAGGGCCTTCGATATAGTGGACTAGGAGTTCTTGCTGGAAGTATTAGCAGCAATGGCATTTGGACAGCGGTGGATAGCATAGATTAAAACAATACTATACTCCTCAAAATCGAACTCCTTATAAATGGATAATCGGTAGGATCTATCCGACATCAAAGGGGATTGAGACAGGGAGACCCGCTCTCACCGCTACTCTTTGTCATAGCAACAGATGTCTTCAGCACTATGTTGACCAAAGCGGTAGCCGCTAACATATACGGTGGCTTGCAATGTGGAAGGAGGGTGGAAGATCAAATCACATCTCTATAGTATGCTGATGATATACTACTGATTTGCTCTGGAAAGGAGGAACATCCACGGAACCTAAAGCTAATTTTCTACCTCTTTGAAGGCTTTTCAGGACTCCGCATCAACTACTATAAGAGTTGGCTTATACCAATCAAAATGGCATACACCGATGCAGAAGCAAGGGCAAATATAATGAATTGCATAGTGGAAAAGTTCCCCATCAAATACATGATATTCCTATATCCGGCTCAAAGCCAAAGAAATAAGATTGGCTTTAGCTAATAGGAAGGGTGAAAGCAAGGATCAGTACTTGGAAGGGTCAGTTACTCTCCATGGGAGGCAAAATTACTCTTGTCAACTATGTACTCTCGACAAACTACTGGCTAACGATATACCAAATGCTGGAGTGGGTTATTAAGCTGATAGATAGCCTCAGATGAGACTTCTTATGGCAGGGTCCAGAAATGCAAGAGAAAAAACACCACCCGTTAACTTGGAGGAGGTCAGGTAGACCCAAGGAACATGGAGGCTGGGGCATCATTGACTTGAAGTGTTTTAACACGACAATGATCAGCAAATGGTGGTGGAGACTACTAATGGGACAAGCGGGGGTATGTACCAATATTATCAAACGAAACAATTTCTGCATCTCATACATCAATCCCCATAAAAAAGCCCCTCATCGCACCTCCTTCTTTTGGAAAAGTATTAGCGCCCAATGGAAGATGGTAGAAATGGGCATCACAATCAACACTGAGATGGGAGATACGGTGAATCTGTGACACAACAAATGGCTGGAGGGGCAAGACCCAGGGAATCATCTTACAACTTTGCAACATCTGATCAAAGATCATACCATATCTCTTCAAGAAGCAAGGACACTTGTACAAAGAGAAGACCCTCTTCTCAAATAAGGCCCCCTAACTAGGACAGGAGCAGAGGAACTGGAAAGTCTAATTGTTGCCATAGTAACACCAATGTCAAATAGGGAAAATGAGCGAAGATGGGTATTAGGGACGAATGCCGCCTTCTCAACAAAATCATTGTACACTCGCATTGTGGATGGAGGGATGCGTATTGGTTTCCTGAATAGTTTATGGAAGTTGCCATGTCCTAAAAAGCAAAAGTTATTTGTAAGGTTAGCTTGGGACAACAAATTGCTTACCTTGGATAATCTTGCCAAAAGAGGATGGAACGGGAACCACACCATGTGCTACCTCTGCAACGAGACGGAAGAGACAGTAGAGCACCTCTTTACTACATGACCGCTGACAAAGCTAATATGGGAACATTTCTTCTTACTTTTCAACCTCGGAGGACGGCCTCGATCCATTAAGGATTTATGGGGCCACCACAACCTAGGGAAAGGGCTTCACAAAGACGTACGCATGGGGTGGAACTTGGCAGTAATTGCCATAACCTGGAGCACCTGGCTTGAAAGAAACCAACGATGCTTCCGCAACAAATGTCGCGTTTGTTCAGGAATTACTCAAGGGATTAAATTTATACTGCTTTTTTGGTTTGATGTAGTTAATGCCTCCAAAAAGCTGAAACTAAGGTCGATGGAATCCATGGTCAAACAGAGCCTGATCTTGGACTGGGATGAACAAAAGGAAGTGATAAGGAAGGGGGACGACTTTGAGGACATCATCCAAGGGCACATACTAAACGAGTGACAAAGCACTCATATTTGTACCAGAACACCCTGGCAACTAGTGAATAACTACCTGCTATTTACATGATGTACTTCTCCACTTTTCTAATCAATAAAGGAATGTGGTTTATCCACTTTTATCAAAAATATATATATATATATATATATTTTAATGTAATTCAATTGTTATCATATGTTTGAAAAGTTGATTTTGCAACTTTTTTTAACATATATGAATAACATTACTCTAATTAGACATGTATATATGACAGAAATCATGCCAGTTCTCATGCTATGAAGTCTGGTTTATCATTAATTAATTAACTCGATGATCATATTTTTATTTTTCGCTTTCTTTTTATAACTTTATGTTTAGCCAACATAAATTATATAATTTTTTTTATTTCACTCTCAAACTTGGTTTATTATTTCCAAAAACAACAAAGCAATGCTTTAGGAATCAATATAACATTTGGTGAGTGTTTGAATTCATGCCATCACCGGATCACTTGTTTTGGTTATATATTCAAATATTAATTCATAGTTAATGGAAATGAAATGTTTGTATTGAAAGTATGCATTTTTAATAGTCATCATTTTTATTTCTCTTAACTATTCTTGATACCGTACTTGGCTAATTGATCAACATTCATTTAATTTAATAAAAAGAAAGAAAGAAAGCTTAGGATTTGATTTTTAGTTATATTTCCTTTTCCACGATGAGGTGCTAATATATAGAGAGATGATGAATGAAAGATTTTTAACAAAGATTTTATTCTCCTTTTCAATTGGCTCATACTTGTAAAGGCACATAGGTCTCATCACTTCCATGTAAACTTGATATGTTTAATGGGTTTAAACATTATCAAGAAGAAAATGCAAACTTAGTTATTAAGTAGATAAAGCATGTAAATGAAAAGATTAGTAGGTCTCTAAGAATTAGGTTCCTCTACCTTGAAGATAACATAATTTGGAATATTCACACCATGTGAAACATAATTTGGAATATTCACATGAGAGGATAAATTCATGAAGAAGAGAAATGTTATTTATTTATTTATTTACTGTTAAAGTATTCCTCAATTAGAAGTGAAATCATATCAATTTCACTATTTAAAATTAGCTCAAGGTCATCAAGCTAAGAGAGTTAATGGAAATTTTCTTAAAGTAATTCGGGATTAATGTAATAATATAATAGATTTGGTCCGAAATTAATTTGTCATGTTAATTGAGGTTTGACATTATATTACAAATTAACATGACAAATAATGTAATTTATTAAATTAAAATCTTTGATATATATATATATATATATATATATATATATATATATATATATATATTGTTCATGATTATTAGATGTATGTTTGGGATTAATATAATAACATAATAAATTTTAATTTGAAAAATAACATTATTTGCATGTTAATTTGTAGTATAATGTCAACCTCAATTATGACAAATTTCTGGCCAAATCTGGTATGTTATTAAATTAATCCTAAATTACTTTAAGAAAATTTCCATGCACTTCTCCTCAATGAGCTTGTGCTAATTTTATTTTATTTTATTTTGATAAAAAGTTTGTGCTAATATTAAATTGGGAAATTGATATGATTCCCCTTGTAATTGAAGTTGACTTTAATAGTAAATAAATAAATAAATGAAATTCCTCTTTTTCATGGATTTATCCTCTCATGTGAATATTCCAAATTATGTTTCACATGGTGTGAATAATCCAAATTATGTTATCTTCAAGTTAGAGGAATCTAATTCTTAGAGACCTACTAATCTTTTCAATTACATGCTTTATCTAATTAATAACTAAGTTTGCATTTTCTTGTTGATAATGTTTAAAACCATTAAACATATCAAGCTTACATGGAAGTGATGAGACCTATGTGCCTTTACAAGTGTGAGCCAATTGAAAGGAGAACAAAATCTTTGAAAAAAATCATTCATTCATGATCTCTCTATATAAGAGCACCTCATTGTAGAAAAGGAAATATAACTATAAAATCAAATTCGAAGCTTTCTTTCTTTTTATTAAATAAAAAAAAATGTTGATCACTTAGCCAAGTATGGTATCAAGAATAGTTAAAAATAATAGTAACTTTCAATACAAACATTTCATTTCCATTAGCTATGAACCATACTAAAAATTAGTATGATAAATAATATTATTTATCAAATTATTTGTCATGTTAATTTGTAGTATAACATATTATACTACAAATTAACATGTCAAATAATGTTATTTATTACACTCCCAGAGTAAGCTGCTTCACAGTTGCTCTATGTTCTTAGAGTGCGTTTGGATGGAGGGACCCCCCTTGATGGATACCCTTAAGGGGGAATGATTCCCCCTATAAGGGAATGTGATTCCCCTATAGGGGAGAATAGTCATTCCCCCAACATCGGGGGGAATGGCTATTCCCCTATGTTGAAATTTCCATATTAACCCTTCAATTTTTTTACTCAACCTTTCCCATTGTCGTTGCAGCCTTCATTATGAACGCCGCCTCCTTCCTCCTCCTTCGTTATTAAATCGGATAATGATATTCAAAGTAGTTTTTAAATAGATAAATTCATTTTTATATCAAGGGTATAAAAATAATTTTATCACAACTCTTTCTTTTACTCTCCCATTTCAATAAATTACATTCCTATTACCTTTCCATCCAAATAAAGTAATCATTCACATACTCATTCCATTTCCCCCATTCCCTTTAGCCTCTCCATTCTCATAATCTCATTCCCTTTCCATCCATTTCCATTCTGCAATCCAAACACACCCTTAAATAGGTTTGCTTGGCCTTGAGGATGTCTTGTTCTTCTCTCTTGAGATACTAGCAGCAAAACAAGGCAATAGTAGCAATAATGATAAAACAAATACATATGATTAATTTGATGAAGACATAGATATTAATGTTATGTTTATACTCTTCCTCTCATTTGGGTGAAGTAGATATATGTGAATAAAAATAAAATGTTTGACTGGAGATAACTTTTATAACTAAAATCAATTATTGTGGTTATATCTTTAGTTTACTAACAATTTCTTTTATATATATTTCTTAATCATGTATTGATAGGATATATTTTTTTCAAAGTAAAAATATATAAAAAAACATGCAAGATGAACGAGGAAATATACTTAAATTGGCATATTTTAAGTTGTTAGAATACCTTTTTAGGGGTTGTAAAATTGTTAACTTTCAAGATATAGAAAACAGAGTATCAAGCATGAAGATTGAAGAAGAACAAAGCTTCAAAGAATAGACAGAGAAGATTGAATGTATTACAAAGCTTCAAAGAATAGACAGAGAAGATTGAATGTATTACAAACTACAATACTACTTATATATAAATATGTTGAATAATTGATTCACGACATGAGAAGGACAAACACAAATGGTACACTCATCAAAATTGATTTTGAAAAGGCTTTCGATATGATTGATGGAGAATCCCTAATTGATGTAATGGAAGCAAGATGCTTCAGCTATAGATGGATCACCTGAATTCAAACAATCCTCACATCCTCAAAGTAAAATTCCTAATCAACATGGCACCAACATGTTATATTAGACACAAGAAAGGCCTTTAGACAAAACAACCCACTATCACCTCTACTATTTGTCATGGCCACGGACGTGTTTAACATAATGCTAACAACAACATCAAGGGAAAACATCTTTAGGACAAATAACATAAGGAACTAACTTGTCTTTAATACACGGATGACCTAATACTTATGCGCGGAGAAGACAAGCCACCTCAAGACCCTACAACTCATTTTCTATCTTTTTGAAGGGCTTTCCGGATTAAGGATCAACTACTACAAGAGCACAATAATTCCAATCAGAGTACAAGTGGGCAAGCCAAAAGCACTTGCAAATATCATGAACTGCAATATTGGCACCCTACCAATCAATGCAAATATCTGGAAAGAGGACTGATATATGTTGATTGGAAAAAATAAAGAAAAGAATCAAAAATGGAAAGGGAGACTACTAGCATAAGGCAGAAGAATAACCTTCATAAACACAGTCCTCTCTACAATCCCAAATAATTATTAGCTAGTAATCTATAAATTCCCTCAATGGGTTATTAAACAAATAGACTCGCTTACTTGATTTCTTATGGAGAGGCTGTAAATGAGAGCCTATTTTGGGTAAAGCCATCTCAAACTAGTTGGGAGTCAACATAGGACTAGGTTTGATTCAAAAGTGGATAATGACTCCTATTCAAACTAGGGTTCAAATCCTAGTCTAATTAAGATTAGTGATAGGGTTGGTTGTAGAGATAGAGTTGGTTGTAGAGATAGGGTTCAAATCCTACTCTATGTTTAAGTCCTATTCTTATCAGAATAGGAGTTATCTCTAGAGGTTTACAAATAAGGCCTAGTCTATTCAATTGTAATGTAGATAGAAAAGATTAGAAGAGTGAACAATAGAGAAGAAAGAAAGAGAGGGAGTGCGGCGGCGGTGGCGCCGCTGCCGCGCCAAGTGTTCTCTTTCCTGAGAGAAGAGTCAAGAGAGTAGAGAACCTTGAAGAAGTGTTTTGAAGCAACAATAGAAGGGAGATTAGAGATCAACTTGAAAGCTCTAGGAACTCAGTTTGATCCTTCAAACAAGTAGAGTGTGTAGTGATTTTGTTCTTTTTTTTTCTCCTTCTTGGTGTTGTACTCTTTGTGAGATGTTATTTTCTTATCTATTCAAGCCATTGAAGTTAGTCATTATAGCGGATTCCATGTTCCCACCCAATGGAGACGTAGGCACATTGCCGAACTCCACATATATCTTTGTGTTTGTGGTTTGTGAGTTTTTCCTTTATTTCTTGCCCTAGTCTTGCATGTGTTTGAAGATTGATCTTTGACAGGTTGTTAGAACATTGTTAGTTTGTTTTTTTTATCTCCCTGCGCAGCCTTTTATTTATTTATTTATTTTTCTTTATGGTTTTTCCAATATAATGTTAATTTCTTGTTCTCTCTTGCCAGATTTGTGCCTTTGGACCTATGGCGTTGTTTTATGGGCCCTAAAATCAGCCAAGGTTTTTGGGAAGCAAGAGAAAGACAAATGAGATGACCATCTCTTGGGGATGCAAACACCGTAGAAGTTCAATCAAAGTAACTGGTAATAAACTAATTTATTTAAATGTGATACCACCATTTTAGTCGTCAATTCTTTATGTGACAATACATTGGCTATAGAAGAGCTGTGTTTTGTACCATTTTAATTGTCTTTCATTCATTCAAACCTTGAACTATATCATTGGATACACCAAGTCCATTTGATTTTCAAGCTGTACAAGTTGAAGTGATGGCATTGAGCTATGAGTCTAGAGACTCCATTACATCAACAGGTATAGGTAGAGATATAGAGTGAGAGAGAGAGACTTGGATGGATGAACATGTATATAGGCCTATTAGATTATTTATAGATAACTTTGAGGAGTTAGATCATGAATATAGGTGGGCATAATTTAGCATTGCCTTATTTTCCCTTTTTTTCCATAAAAGTGGCATTGTATTGTCTTATCTTTTTTAATAAAGTGGATGAGATTACCAATAAAGAATGGAGTGGGTGTCTGATTTAGGTCAACTACGATGTCCTTGGATAGGATATATGCTAGTGTTGATCGTGTGACACCATCCATACTAATGGCGTTGAACATATAATTTGTTTTCTGCTTTTGTAGGCAATTGAGCTTGAGGCACCTGCTGTGAAAGGCATTGGTAAAGTTCATGCCAAATGGTCTCCTGTGTCCACGCCATGGTATAGGATGCTTCCTGAGGTAAGAACTATTTCTTGATACTAACATATAGCTTAGTTTGAGTTCTGCCAAGTGGTTATAACTAATATCTTTTTAACGTGATTCTCTTGGATAGGTTATATTATTGAAAGAAATAAAAGGTGTTGATGCGGAAAAGCTTGTGAAGAAGTGTCCAGTTAAGCTCCTTAGGTGTCAATGATCCTAGTTAAGCTCCTTCCATCTTTGCTTCTCTGTTTCCTAAACATTTTTTTTATTGAATTTTTTTTCTTATTAAATTTTTGTAAACATTGTTGAGAACATGTGTCGGTTTTATTTTATATGTTCTTCCTAAGTATGTATAAACAAATTTGAATTGAATGGAGTTCAATGGTATTAAAATTAAAATTTAATTTTGTAATTATTTGTAAATTTTTTTTATTTTTAAATTTGAATTGAATGGAGTTCAATCGTATGGAATAATGATTTGAAATTTTTATTACTGAAAAAAACAGGTTAATAAAAAATAAACTAATAAATAATAAATAATTTAAAATTTTGGTTGGCATTTAGTGGCAGTTCAAACCGTCGTGAAATGCCAAAGTTAATAAAAAAATTAAAAAAGAATTTAAAAATTAGTTGGCATTTTGTGGCGGTTCAAACAGACGCCAAATGCTAGGGTTAATTTAAAAAAAAAATTGATAGGCATTAAACCGCCACTAAATGCAAGGGTAAATAAAAAATAAAAAATGATTTAAAAATGTGATTGAGATTTAGCGGCAGTTTAGAACCACCTCTAAATGTTTTTGCAACGGTTTTTCTGGTGTTTTCCGAACCGTCGCAAAATGCAAAGTCACCCCACGCCCATGGCATTTTGCGTCGATTTTGGTGGCGGTTACAAACCGTTGGGAATTACACAATGCCGATAGCGGCAGTTATACCGACGGTTGGTCAAAACCGCCATGAAATACTCTCTCGACGCTAGATTTTGCGGAGGTTTTCTAACTGCCACCAAAAGCATTTCAGGACGGTTATAACCGTCGTCAAATGACTTTAAAACCACCGCAAATAGCTCTTTTTGTTGTAGTGGTGTGTGATTGTGCTTCTGTGGAAGGGTGAATTGTAGTATTCTCTCTACCCTAACAAAGGCCGAAACCCAATCTCCAAATCATACAAATTAGTGAACTGGGGCAACAGAACTAAACTCCTATTAGAAGGGCGAACAACAAACTAGGAGGACAGTAGACAATGGGAACTAACCTTGGGGAAAAAATTCAGTGTCAAATCACTTTTCATCTTTCCATTGCTGACATGGAACAACAAAATCGAGACCTTGGATAACCCAACAAATTGGGCTGGAGGGGGGAAGACCTTATACTTCTCTTTGAATGAGCACAAGAAACGGTTCCTCATCTCCTAACATAATACCCTTACACCAAGAGCATTTGAGAACACTACTTTGGTTTATTCACGTTAATAGTGACACCCTCCATGATACAAGATCTAAGGGGGTACAATATACTAGAAAAAAAGGTTAAAAAAGGACTACCAATAGGGTTTGAACTTGGCAGTCATGATAGTCACCTAGAGCATCTTGAGAGAAACAAACAAATGATGTTTTCATGATAAACACTGTGTTTTCATGAAAACAATGGATGATATTAATTTTCTCATATTTTCTTGGTTTGATGCAACATATGCGCCAAAGAGGCCAAAGCTGATAGCGATGGATTCCATAGTAAGCGCAGCTTGGCATTCACCCAAAAGTGATGCAAACCGCATCGACAGACAAACTTGAAGATACCGCCTCAAAGTCGGAAAACAACAATTAATAATATGAAACCATATAATCAAAGATAATGTAATATAAATAATTTACCATGAGTGTATTATTAATTTAATAATTATTATTATTGTTTGATATATTTTTTTTTAATTATGTTTTGATAAGATAACTCCGTCTATGCGAGCATAGCCGGTCCCAAGCCCGGATAAAGGAGGAGGGTTGCGGTAGGTTGACAGCCAGCGTAAAACTTTGTCACTCTTATGATATGGATTCTTTAATATATACCGTTGGGACGTGCTCACCTAGGCACGCGCTATATCTAATCTGGATGTAGTGTTAAATGAAGTAAGGGGTTTCATCACACATCACGCCCGGTGTGATGGAGTATAGGCAAGGGTTCTTACATCATGGACAGTGTGTGGTAAAGAAGTTAGTCCCGCTACATTGGCCTCGGATGAGGGTGTTAAATGAGCGAGGGTTCTCCGTGATCTTAGTGGGAGCCAGACGCGGGTAAAGAAGTTAGTCCATGAGAGTAGGATTCGGATTGGTAGTTGGAATATAGGATCTTTGACAGGAAAATCTTTGGAGTTAGTTGACACTCTAAAAAGGAGAAGGATAGATATAGTATGTTTGGAAGAGACTAGGTGGATAGGAAACAAGACTAGAGAGATTGGTAACACAGGTTATAAATTATGGTATTGTGGAGGGGATAAACATAGAAATGGTGTGGGTATAATTGTGGAACCAAAAATGAAGGACAAAGTGGTTGAAAGTGAAAAGGGTAGGCTTACGTGGATTATACATTTTGAAGCTAGTGTTGGGAAAAGAAATCATTAACATAGCGTGTGTATGCCTCTTCAAATAGGCTTGGGAGAGAAGAAGATAAGGTCAAGTTTTGGGAAGATTTGGATATGGTAGTTCTAGGGATTCCAAGTGAACAAGAGTTTTTTATTGGGGTGATCTTAATGGACATGTAGGTAGATTTAGTGATGGCAGAGCAAGTGCGTGGAGGTTATGGATATGGCAAATGGAATGAGGAAGGAAAATCTATATTAGATTTTGCTTTGCTCATGATTTGGTGTTGACCAACACTTGCTTTTAAGAAAAGGGAATCACACTTGATTACCTTTAAGAATGGGGTAATTGTAGCCAAAATTGACTTTCTTGTTACAAGAAGAAGGGATAAATCTATTTGTAAAGATCGCAAGGTTATACACAGGGAAGTATTAACCTACTAACATAGGTTGGTAGTGTTGGATGTGAAGAAAAAGGGCATAGTAAAAACAGAAAGGAGGATTAAGCAAAGTAGGATTAGATGGTGGGCGTTAAAAGGAACCAACCAATTAGCATTTAAAGATAAAATGTGGGAAGAAAGAGACGCAAATGTGAAAGATGATGCAAACACCTTATGGAAGGAGATGTCGAATCGTATTGAGAAAATAGGAAGTGAGCTCCTAGGGATCTCTATGACCTGACCTCACCACATGGAATCACATGGTGGTGGAATAAAGAGGTTTAAAAGGCTATTAAAGAGAAAAGATATTGGTATAAGAAATTACCCACAGCTAAAGATGGAGAAGTCTTTGAAAAGTATAAAAAGGCAAAAAAGGAGGCCAAGAAAGTGGTTAGCGAGGCCCGAGGTAAATCCCTAGCTGATTTATACCAAAAGTTAGGGACACGAGAAGGGGAAAAGGAAGTATACAAGATAGCAAGGCTAAGAGATAAAAAAGGGAAAGACTTGAACCAAATCAAGTGTATTAAGGATGAGTCTCAACAGGTCTTGACAGGAGATAAGGAAATCAAGGAGAGATGGAGAAACTACTTTGATCATTTGTTCAATACAAGTCATGAGGAAAACTTTACGGATTTTTATGCATCAACGATAGAAAGGAACTTTAGCTATACACATCAAATCAGGCCTAGCGAAGTTAAAGAGGCACTGGGAAAAATGAAAGCTGGAAAAGCTTGTGGCCCAGATGGTATCCCGATTGAAGTTTGGAAGTGCCTTGGAGAAGTAGGGGTAGAGTGGTTAACCAAACTCTTCAACTCTATCCTAAAAGGGGGGAAAATGTCGTAAGAATTTAATTTGAGAAAGAGCATTTTGGTTCCTATTTATAAGAATAAGGGAGATATTAAAAATTGCACCAATAACTACCGCGGTATTAAGTTAATAGGTAAATACGATGAAACTCCGGGAGAGGTGGTAATAGAGCATCGACCCTGTGTATATCATGAAAGGCGCGGTGAGAACCAATTTGGCTTTATGCCAGTAGATCCACAAATACGAGAGCCGTTTTCTATTAAGAAACTTGATGGAAATCTACAGGGAAAAGAAGAAGGATCTCCATATAGTTTTTATCGACCCAGAGAAAGATATGATAGGGTACCAAGACAAGTCCCTTTAATTACGGTATTGGAGGAGGAAAAATATTCATGTAAAATATATAAATATTATTAAGGATATGTATGAGTGGAGCTGCTAAAAGTCTGCAGAGGTTAGGAGGCGTTACGAGGAGTTTCCTATAATAAGAGTTTCTCATCAGGGATCGGGCTTTAAGCCCATACTTTGCTTACCCTAGTAATGGATGAAGTAACTAGTTGTATCCAAGATGACATCCCATGGTGTATGTTGTTTGTAGATGATGTTGTCCTAGTGGATGAGACTAGGGATGGAGTAAATCAAAAGCTAGAATTATGGAGAAACACTTTAGAAAGTAAAGGCTTTAGGTTAAGTAGAAGTAAAACAGAATATATGCACTGTAATTTTAGTCTAAGTAGGAGAGATGAAGGAGAAGTGAAACTAGGAGGGGTGGTAGTGCCTAAAGTTAACCATTTTAGGTATTTGGGTTCCATTTTCCAACATGATGGGATGATAGATGAAGATGTAACTCATAGAATCAAAGCTGGATGGTTGAAATGGAGAAGTGCCACGGGGGTGTTATGTGATAAAAAGATGCCTAACAAAATAAAGGGAAAATTTTATAGGACGGTAGTTAGACCGGCCATGATATATGGGAGCGAGTGTTGGGCAACTAAAGTTCAACATATGCATAAGATGAATGTGGCCGAAATGATACAAGATTGGACAAGATTAGAAATGAACACATCCCGGAAGGTCGTATTGCGCTTGATTGAAGATAAAATCTGAGAAGGGCGTTTAAGATGGTTTTGGACCGTCGTCTGTAGGAGACCCCGGATGCTCCAGGTTCGAAAATGTGATAGTTTAGTTGTAGAAGGTAAGAAGAGGGGTAGAGGTAGGCCTAGGATTACTTTGGAGAGAGTGGGTGTCACCAAGGACCTACGTATGTTAGATATTGGCCCAGGATCTATTGCTTTTGTGAGAGCGGTGGAGACAAAAATTCATATAGGACCTGCCTAGTATAGGATTACCGATAAGTCAGTTTGAAAGGTTTTCCTTCATTACCTTAGCTTTATTTGTAGGGATCTTTATCGCTTCTAAAGATCTCAATCTCATAGAATTATTTGTTGTTATTATTATTTATTTATGTATTTTTATTTTTAATTTTATTTCATTTTATTTCAGTTTATTTCATTTCATTTCATTTTATTTTTACTTCATATTTGAGAGCGACATAAAGACAGAGAATCCATATAGCCCCATCTAGCATGGGATTAAGGCTTAGTTGTTGTTGTTGTTGTTGTATGTTTTGATAAGATAAAAATTTTCAACTTAAACAACATAATAGACATGTAAGGACAACCAAACAATGCCATTAAATTGGCAAATTTATGTTAGAAAAACATTTTAGTGGTTTGTAAAATCAAACTCAAAATCTTCTAATCAAACCCTGTGGGGTTATATAGGTGCACCCAAGTACCCAACCAACGACCAAATGGTTTTACAAAACTTCTCAATTGGTCCCCTGATTGGTTTCACTTTTTTATGCCATGTGGCACCACCTTTCCTTATTTCTTTTCCTTTTTTTATTTCCATTTAAAATATATGGCATCCCATGCTGATTTTGTAGGGCCCTTTAATGCAATAGCTTATATTTGCTGCTTAGCCAAAAAGGAGATTCATAACCTTATCACAAACATATTAAAGAAAAAAGATGGTGCTTGGCTCTTCTCACTTTGATGTCATACATTTTATTTAATATTTTGTTCCTAAAATTTTGGGATTTTATTTTCTTACGCATATAGCCTGGAAGGGTGCGTTTTGATTGTAAGACGGAAAATAGGTGAAAATGAAAATATTTTTATGGAATACTTTTCCGTGGAAATTAAGATTGTGGTCGTTTAATTGTAATTATTTTTTTGCTAAAAATCTAACATTTACTATGAAATTTTTTTATTTTACTGTTTGATTGCTCTTATTTTCTAGTGAAAAATGATCATTCTCTATGAAAAAAAAGCATATATATTGCATCAATTTTTCATGAAAAATCAATATTTCCATTGATTTTTGTTTTCCAAGTAATCAACCAATGAATTATAAGATAAAAAATTCAAAACAATGACTTAAAAGTTTGTGAATATTTGATAGCTCCTATTTAAAATTCAAACAATCAAGAACATAAGCAATTTTAAAGGATAAAAATTTGAAACAATGACCTAAAAGTTTGTGTATATTTAGTAGCTCCTATTTGAAATTCAAACAATCAAGACCAATCCTTATTTTGTTTTTTTTTCATATAACCCGCTCAATTTTTCATGGAAAAGTTTTCTTGCCTTGGGCAGCGGAAATAATTTTCGCAAAATTTGGATAATTAAACAATCCAAAATGGTGGAAAATTGGTTATGGAAATATTTTCCATAGAAAAAGAAGGCATTCAAACACACTCTAAAATTTCTAAACTACTTATAATTTGTTTTAACAGTATTGATTTATTTAAAATATATTGAGATATAAATGATAATTCCAATATTTGTATTAATTTTATTAAAAGAATCAATAGTGATGGGTGCAAAACAAAACATGGAGATAAATGCAATATTTTGAAGATTAAGAGATAATTAAGGGTATCCTAAGGGGTATATGTGTTGACTAAATTGTAAAATCCTTTTATGAGTTTTAGTATAACAAAAGGGTTTTCCAAGTGTAAGGTGAGACAACAGGTGTTGAAAAAGGATATGCAAATCAACAATTACAATTTTATATAGTGGAAACATGCAAAATCTCGATATATAAAAAGAATATATATATATATATATATATATATATATATATATATATATATATATATATCTTGTTTTTGGATTAAAGATATTTAAATAACATGAATATTAAAACAAAAAACAAAAAAGTGAACAAATAACATATAAAAATGGCATGAATTACTTAGAATATACCAGCCTAGACTAGTGTCACTATCAACCCAATGATCATAGCTGGGTCTATTTTGCTAATTGAGCTAAATATATATATTGAGATTTATCCTCTTCTGCAATTTTTAAAATTTTAAATTAAAAAAAGATATATTTAAACATTCAGTCCATTTGCCACCACCCACACAACCCTATATATACAAGTCACTCATGTAGCCAATTCTCCACAAGCTTTCTCATCTCTTTCTCTCTTTGAAGCATATATAACCCTAACCCTACTCATTATCCCCAACATTTTTGCTCCATTATTCTCCTCACTCAAGAATGGATAGAGTCATGAGATTGGCTAGCCAAAAGGCGGTAGTGATCTTTAGTGTGAGCACTTGTTGTATGTGTCACACCATGAAAAGGTTCTTTTGTGAGCTTGGAGTGAATCCTTACATCCATGAGCTTGATGAAGACACTAAGGGGAAAGAGATAGAGAGGGTCTTGGCCAAGCTCTTGGGTCGAAATCCTCCGGTTCCTGTTGTCTTCATCGGCGGAAAGCTCATCGGACCTACTGATAAAGTCATGTCTCTTCATCTCAGTGGTAATCTAGTCCCGCTTCTTCGTGATGCAGGTGCACTTTGGCTTTGATACCATATTAGATATGTAATCGAAACTAAGACTTAATTTGGTGTTCTCTTGTGTTTTTTCTTTTGGAGAACTCAATCTATGTTTATCTCTCTTAATTGTATGGTTGCATCCCAACCTCTCTTTGAAAGAATGAAAGAATAAATAGTGAACTTATTACTAATCTTTATTCTGTTTATTGCTTAGTGAGGGCCCATTTTCTTTACTTTTTGTGATTCCTTGTGATATGAAAGAATATGAAAGAATATGAAAGACGAGGCAAAAGCTCAAAGAATCCTTTATTTAGTACCAAAACTTAGAAAAGTTCTCCATGGTGATTATGCTTAGAGTATCTATGAATATCATAAGATAAGCATACTTTTACTCAGATTCATTTTCTTATATAAAGTAAAGTTTTTATTTAAAAAAACTATAGATAATTATTTTATATATCTCTCTTAAGGTCAAGATTCAAATAAAATTTTTCAATAAACAATTACTCTAGTTCATATAGCTAATCTTTGATCATAAGGGTTTGTGGGGCTTATACACATGTAATTTTTGTTTACATACAGTCATTTAAGTGGTTTATATCCATTTATCCACTTTTTTTTAAAAATAACTAAATACATATGCAAATTGTTTTTATCAATTTATTATTTTTTAAATATCATCATACACTGAAGAAAATCAAAATGGGATGAAGAGTGAGTGTATACTTCTAAATATAAAAAATTAAAATTTATCAAACATGAAGAAAATATATTATCAAACATGTTAGGTATAACAATAGATTTTTAGACCAAATGTAACATAGTATTTAAATATATAATTTTAATAGGAAAATATTTACAAAAAAATATTGCTCAACTCATTTAAAATACAATAAGGGGGCGTTGGTTCGAGATATGAGATATGACCACGGTAATGTGATATGCCTGGGAATGGAGTTGGGAATGCTATATGCCTAGGAATGTTGTGGTAATGTGATATGACCATGTTTGGTTCAGGTTTAGTTGGTCAAGGTAATCAACTTAGTAATGTTCCAAATTTCCCAAAATACCCTTCAATATAAAATTTTGAGTAAATTTAAATTTAAATTAAAATAAAGTTTTAATTAAAAATAATTAAATTTTAATAACAAAAATTAATTATGGCACATTTTTCTGAAATAAACTTGCATCTAAAATTTTGATCAAGTATCAAATAATAATAATAATAATAACAATAATAATAATAATAATAATAATTATTATTATTATTATTATTATTGTAATTAGTAATAATAATAATAATAAATCAATAATAATAATAATAATAATAATAATAATAATAATAATAATAACAATAATAATAATAATAATAATAATAATAATAATAATAATAATAATAATAATAATAATAATAATAATATGGTAAAAGGATGGAGGGCAAACTGGGGATCCACATTACCATCAACTTGGTAATGTGGATAGACACCAATTTTGGTGGTAATCCATATTACCACCAATGTGGTAATGTGGAGTAAGTTGGTAATGTGGATTACCAACTTATTCTCATTATCATCTTTGCCAAACGTGGTAATGTTTCACATTACCGCCTCATTCCTGGGAATGTGAAAATATTACCCCCAACCAAACGCCCCCTAAATAGATAAATAAGCATCAAGCTACATTATTTGAATGCCACTAAACCTGAAACTTTCTAAATCTTTAATATAAGAAAAAGTATTTTGAAAAACTTTTGGGCAATTTAATTGATGAAATAATGGTGTGTGGGTTTGTTTTTTCAGTATAAGATTTTAGAATTGAGGAAATAATAGCTTAATCTTTCCATTGATTGAAGAAGAGTATAAATAGGTTACAAGCATAATCAGGAAACAATAATTTAAAATTGGAAACTAACTCTAATCTAGGGAATTTAAAATTCTTTAGCTATATAAATCTAATTACAGTTGTACAATCATCTAAATAAAGAAACTATCTTTTAATATCTCTAACATGCCCCCACAAATTGGAGCTCCAAGAGAGATCCAATCTTGAGTAGTAATTGATGAAAGCGTGTGCGGGGTAGAGGTTTAGTGAGAGCATCCGCCAACTGATCCGTAGAAGAGACATGTGTCACTGGAAGAACACTATTCTGAACTTGTTCACGAAAGAAATGATAGTTGAGTGCAACATGTTTTATACGGGAATGAAACACTGGATTAGAACATAAATTTATGGATCCCACATTATTATAGTAGATGACCGGTTTCTGAGAGGAAGAGAAACCAAGCTCACCAAGTAGAGATGTGATCCAATACAATTTGACAGTTGTAGCAGCAACAAATCGATATTCAGCTTCAGTCAAGGATCGAGCAATCGTGCATTGTTTCTTAAAACTCCAAGAGATGGGGTTGCGACCAAGATAAACAATATATGCGCTAGTGGAGGTGAAGTCATCTTTGTTAATAGCCCAGTCAGTGTTAGAGAAAGCATGAAGATCAAGTGTGGAGTGACAATGGAGAAGAATACCCTGATCAATGGTTCCACAAAGATACCAAAGAAGACATTTTGCAGCATTCTAATGATCCGTGGTTGGACAATGCATAAACTGAGAAAGTTTGTTGACCACATAAGCAATGTCCGGGCGAGTCAGAGAGAGGTATTGAAGGCTTCCCTCAATGGTACGATATTCAGTAGGATCCGATAGCGTAGAGTCCGAGTGAAGAACAAAAGTGGGCGTCGTGGCGAGAGGTGTGGCGAGTCTGGCAACCGGGTGGGCATCTGTCATCTTGGTACTAGTACGAAGATCGGCAATATAACGCCATTGTGATAGAATGATGCCTTGTGTGTGAGGGACAACTTCTACGCCAAGAAAGTAGGTTAACAGACAAAGATCCTTTAACGAAAATCGATTAGCGAGAAGTGTAATGAATCTCTGAACTACAGTAGAATTACTGTAAAATCCATGATTTTAGCTTGAAATAAAGGGTTTAATATTTTTCCTAAATTTAATAGTAATTTTCAAATTTTGCCAACAAGGGCATTTTGGGAATCTTTAATTAAACCCGAGGGCATTTTGGTAAATAGACACGGGGGAGATTCGGAAATATAAATAAAATTATTTAATAATTTTATTTAATCTGATTGATGAAAGATTTAATTAAATTAGGAAATACTTAATTTAATTAAACTTGGAAAATTCTCTAATAATCATGATTGGGACTTAGAAGGAAGGTAGGAAATAGTTGATTAAATCGATAATTTTTATTAAAGGGAATATCCTAAGTTTGGTATGGTTGGAGAAACAAATTGATTGAGTAATTCAAAAGATAATTTTGAATTCTATTTGGCTGCTAGGGACTAAATAGGAATATTATAAATTGCAAGGACTGCAAAGTAAAGGTTATTATCTCTGATGAAGGACCTAGTAGTAATTTAAAAAAAATAGAAGGACTAGAGAGAAATATCACATCTCTCACAGAGAGAGGACCTGGGGGGAAATTAGATAAGTCTAAGGGCCTCTGCGCAAATGAACGGGGAGACTATGACTAGAGATGAAAGGACGGTCCAGATCGAAGGATCCCGCCCAAGACAGATCGCGAGGTAAGATGAAAACAGCGGGGGTAGCCACGTGGCAAAATCGAAGCCGTTAATCAGATTGCGCACGGTTACGAGGCGTGGGGAGGTTGCTGCAGTGAGACCAGACCGCACCGTGCGAATAAACTCTGACCGTTTGATCAAGACAAATGACGCATCAGAGCAACAGCCGCCACCCTCCCTCGTCGCCGCCGCCCGCGAGATTCCTTTCCTATATGGAATCACCAAATAAGGAAAAAATTGCGTAGATTTGCATGGCGAATCTCTCGTCAAGGATCGCCACCACCCCCACGATCTTTTCACCCCCTATAAAGGCCATGAGAGGGTGGGCCGGAGAGCTCACCAAAGACTCTTCTCCACCTTCTTCTTTCATGCAGACGGCTGCCATCTCTGAAGGCTGGGAGCAAACAGAGAAGGGGAGAGGGCGCTGAAGGTACCTGTACCACCGGACAGAGCCACTGCTTCCTCCGCGCGACCCCAACGCTTCACGGTCGAGGCCTTCCGGTGAGTCTCCTATACTCTGTTCTCCACTTTCCTGCCATTCATGCATTCAGACGTGAGAGTGGGTGCAGGGAGGGATGTACGGTTCACGACCAACCTTCTGCCACCAAGTTTGACGTTGGGGGAGGAGGAGCAGGCCGTGAGCGAAGCATGCTCCGGCGAGAGACGAGGAAGGGCCCGACTGTCTCACACTGCAAAGGAAGCCACGGCTGGGAGGCTACCGACGGCGACAAGGAGATGACGGGAGGCCGGTGGCCGGACTCACGACATCGGTGGCCGCTGCAGAAGTCGGAGCACGGGTCATCTCTCGCGGCGAGGTCACGGCCTGTGAAGAAGGAGATCAGAGAGAGAGAGAGAGTAACCGTTAGTTTAATTAGTTAATTAATTAACTGTTAAATGCTTAGTTATTTAATTATTAATTAATCACCATTAATCGGTTTGATCAATTAGTAGCCAAGTGATTAGTAAGTTAATTATTGGAGATTAATTAAACTAGTTGACCAAGTTAGTTAATTGACTGAATTGTTAAAGATTAATTAGTGAGGTAATTAGAAAACTTCACTAATTATTTGGTTTATAATTAAATCAATGAGTAAGCTAGCTAATGTGAGATTTATCAAATAAAATAATTGTTTAACTAAATGGTTAGTTAGATGGTTAATAAAAAAGACAATTAGATAGGGATTAGCTAGTTAATGGTATGGCAACTAATTAGATAATTAGTTAAAGTTAACTATAGTAGTAGTTAACTAACCGGAAGGTTTAACAAATGGGAATAATTAATTAACTGATTATTTGGTTAATTAAATTGAATGAGAACTAATTGGATGATTAGTTTAAATCAAGTAATTTGGGTATAAATTGGCTAAATGGGCTTGAATAATAAGAGGTGGCCCAACCAAGTATTGGATTAAATTTAGTTTACCTTGGTGGGTCCAGCCAAGTAGCCAAGTTAATTTGACTAAGTTATTAAAATCGGTTAAAAGCATGGTAAGGTTTAATCAAGTTTGATTGGGATTAAACTAAGCGAAATATGGAACCAGGATGAAATGACAAGGAAACGTGAGGGAAGGTCCACAAGTCGGGTTTAGACCCGGTAGAGCATGCATAGTAGATGCAATATTCATAGACAAGTACCTTACTGAAATAAGACTTATATTTATCAGATTTTGACTTGGATGCGCCGAGAAGTCCCGTGGAGCACGAGGCTTTGCGATTTTAGGAAAGTACTTCGGCCTAGTACCTTTACTCTTTGATGAGTATTCTTGACCTTGTTACTGCATGTTGATCATGCCTCGTTCCTCCCTTCAGGGATTTTATTTTTATGTCTTTGTTGTGACATATTGTTTTCATACATGCTTCCATGAATTTTGTTGAAATCCATATATAGCATGTTTGATTTGTTTTGGGGATGTTGGGATCCCTACTTGCTTTCTTCGTCCGGATTGATTGGAGCGGGTGAGCTCAGATTTTTGCGAGGCGTTGGGGACGGGACACCACGGACGTTCAAGCACTCCTAGCCGGAGGGAGAGTGTTAAGGTTGTCCCCGCCAATCGATGGGGTCGATCACCCACCATGTCGTGAGAGGCGGTGGCGCTACCGACATACGACACTGAGGGGCCGTAGCGGCCCGGATGGTCGCTCTCGCCAGTTCGGCCACGGTAGTGAGACCAGGGGAGGCGTTTGTGGAGCTTCCGCTGGAACTCTTAGCTAGAGTCATTATCTTGTTTATTTTTTGTGATAGACTCCTAGGGCTTGCTTTGTGGGCGTGCCCGAAGTTTGCTTTGATATTCATTTTGTTGATATCATATTTCTTGAACCCCGCTAGGGTACTTATCGAAGCTTTCCATTCAAAGCTCATGCACTTGTTTTCTTCCCCGCTTACGCATCCCGAGGCGAGGGCACTAGTACGCAGGAGCCGAGCCGATCGTGGGTCGGGTGATTTTGCAGGTCCGAGGACCTTGTCTATCTTTCTGTTTTGAGTGAGATATTATGTTTTGTAGGTCCCCTTAGGGCCTGGTATTTGTAGGGTACTTGAACCCTGTTATTTATTTTCCGCTGAACTCTGTTTATTTTGAATAAATTAAGTTGTTTAATTTGCATTATCTGCTTACACACTTAGGCCTTGTATCCGGGTGGGGCCCGTCTCTACTCGGCTACGGCCGGTCTGCACACGTGCCCGAGGTCCCGGGATCGGGTCGGGGCGTTACAATTACTCTCTGTGATAATAATATCATCAATATAGACATGAAAATAAAGAGTTACTTTGTTGTTGTTGAAGAGAAACAGGTAGGTGTCTGTGGTAGAGTTGATGAAGCCGGAGTGGAGAAGGAACTGATGAAGCTCATTATACTAAGCACGAGGTGCTTGCTTGAGGTCATAGATAGCTTTTCTCAACTTGTAGAGATGCTGGGAGTGGTCAGTATCAATGAAGCCAGTGGTTGTGTCATGTAGACATCTTCAGTGAGAGTGCCCTGAAGAAAAGCATTGTTGACGTCAAGTTAGTGGAGAAACCAGCCACGGCTGATCGCAATAGAAAGCACCAGAAAAATAGTTGTGGGCTTGACAACAAGACTAAATGTCTCATGGTAGTCAACACCTGGACGCTGATCAAATCCCTTGGCAACCAGACGAGCTTTGTACTTGTCAATAGAACCATCAGGCAACCACTTAATATAAAAAATCCACGTGCAACCAACAATGTTTTGAGCCGCATCAGGTGGAACCAACTCCCAAGTGCCGTTGCGAACAAGGACATCAAACTCCGCAGACATGGCTTGACGCCATTTGCCATCCTTGATAGCCTGAGTCACACAAGTGGGGTCTATCTCTTAGGCAAGAAGAGTAGGGAGGTTAAGTTTGGTGAATGGCTTATGAATGTGGTTGTGGGAGCGGGTAACAATGAGAGAGGTCCAGGAGGAGGGGGCAGTGGTTGGTTTGTTGGCGAGTTGGGTGTTGTAACTAGGAAAAGACAGATTTTCTGGCTTATCAGAGTTTTGCTACGGTGAAGAATATCAGTGGGTGTTCTTCACCAAGGCTAGAGAGTGGCGAAGGGGGAGTTGGGCTGGGATTTGAGAGATTACCTGTCGAGGGTGTCCTGCGAGGTTAAGCCAAAGATGGTGTGCTGGAAGCCGGAGCAAGAAAAGGAATAGAGAGCCATGTGGAACCGGTAGAGTCATACGAGCGAGATAAATGGGGAAGTAAAACAGACATAGGAAATTCCGTTTCAACAAAATGTACATGTCGAGAAGTATATATCTTCTTGGTGGTGGGTTCATAGCACAAATAGGCACTTTGGGTCTGGGAGTAGCCGAGAAAAACACGAGGAGTGGAGCGAGGCTCCAATTTATGAGGAGAGTACGGACGAAGCCACGGGTAGCAAAGACAACCAAAGACTCGCAGTGTGAGATAATTTGGAGGAGAAGTAAAAAGCTTATGATAGGGAGAGATCATGTCGGTGGGAGTAGGCAGACGATTCATAAGGTAGGTGGCAGTGAGGAAAGCATAGGACCAAAAGGAGAGAGGTAAGAAAGCGCGGGATAAGAGAGTGAGACTAGTTTTAACTATATGGCGGTGGCGACGCTCAGAAAAACCATTATGTTCGGGTTGTGCGAAGGAGTGGTGATATGAGAGGTGCCAGCTGTGGACAAGAATGATCTTTGACCCTGTGGGATCGAAAATATCCGCCTGGTATCGTGTCTGTGAAGAGACACCATGCGATACATCGAATCACAAATATCATATTTGTTTTGATTTTGCGGGTTCTTCCATTCCTAATAGAGGCAAGCCTCTATTATTAATTACCCCAGACAGAGTATTGAGAACCTCCGATTAAGGGCAAAAAAGTACAAGTAAAGGCAATGAAAAAATAATTTATTTATTGCAGAACATGACAATTTATTACATATAAAATATCATCATGGATGTATGTATACATACTTTATTTATTTATTTATTTATTTACTTATTTATTTATGACGCTACTTTGTATGCCTCGCCACCACCGTCAAATTTGCTTCGCTATATCGCAGCCTCAAGATACGTACTACGTTGCCGCAGTGATATTTGCACGTTTTTTGGGATTTGCATTTCAGCCACCTTAATATGCGTGCTCCATCGCTGCTTTGAGATTTGCATTTTACTTTTAGAACTTGTATTTGACCGTCTCAAGATGGGTACTCCAGCACCGCTCCAAGATGTGTGTTGCTTTGAAAATATTTATGTTCATTGGCCGCCTCAAAGTGAGTATATTTTATCGCCCTTTTCAAGATGTGTGCTGCATCATCATAGCAATGAGATATGTATTATTTTGGGATTTGATGTTATCAGCTACCTCAAGGTGGGTGCTGCTTTGAGATTCGTGCTCCTTTGAGATTTGCAATTTTGAGTCATCTTGATATGCATCTCTCATCACTGCCTCGTGATACGTGCATATGAGTTCAAATTTCTCTTCTTGATTGCATTATAACCATAAAATGCCTATTTTAATGAATTAAATCAACCCATAATTAAATCAACCCCTTTTTTTTTATAAATATGGGGCCGGACCAACCTTTTTTAAATGGACCCAACTCTCTTTTTTTATTATTTATTTATTTTTATTTACTTTTTTTAAAAAAAAATGGGGCCCAAATTCCTTTTCACTCTTTGCACAGCCTTTCAAAAATTTATATTGCCAGCCATCCAAGCAATCAATTGGTTGAATAATATTATAAGATTAGTTTGACCTTAATGTAAGCTGTTTGCTATCCAAATTAAACTTGGACCACACTGTAACCATTTTTGACTTGGAGGAAGCCATTGATGATGAAGCACTGTGATGCTTGATATTATTCCCCTCATTAATGCATCATCTCCATTATTTTCTCCATATTCATTATCATCATTATTTTCATTATTTTTATAGCATTATCAGTCAACCTTGCTACAGAACATCACCTTCTCATCATCAACACCATTGCTAAACACATCGTACACATGATTGTAGCATCTTCATGTCCAGATGAACTTGGACAAGTGAATACAATATCAATTTACCCATTCTTTGTTAAATTTGATGGCACCCTATTTGGTTAGATAGGACTCAACCTAATTATAAATTTTCTAGAACCCTTAATGATGATCATGAAAAGAGTAATGAAGAAGAACATGAATTTCATTCATTGAACATCTCTTAAGCATTTCATCTAACACTTAAAAGGGCGTTTTACATTTTCCTTCAACAAATTTACAATCGTGGCATCTGTTATAACATGTAGCAAACATCTCACAACACTCACATTTTGATTTCTAATTTCCATTGAAATTTCATCCATTTCTATTGCTTCAACTTCAACCTGGAAATTCTTCAAAGACATGAGAAATTTTGCAACCAAATACTCCAATTGTTTTCTCAGTGCAGATGCCTTTGTATCTATATAAGGAACAACACCTATGAGAAGCTCATAGATACTTAGATAGATATTTTGGTGCCATAGCTTCTTTTATCACTGCAACAACTAAATGAACATCAACCTCAGTCAGACAGCAGCTCCTTCATCTCCTTAACTTTCTTCACAGCGACATTCTCTTTTAAGACTTTCCATTGAACAGCACTGTAAGAAATCCACAAGTATTAAGACAGAGCCATTATTCATAACCTTTAAGTGCTTGCGTTCCTCTTGGGCATTTCCTCAAACACATCATGTGTACTTTAATTCCTTACCGAATAATTTTCATTATTGAAAGTTTCTTTTCTTTGTTTTTTATACAACGATTATCACCAAACTTGATTAGGCATAAAACATCAAATTCAATAAGCAGCAGCTCTCTTAAGATTTCCTTGGGACATTTTAACAAGGGGAAATTATAAAAAAGTATCACGTATGGTTTACTTAATTTTTCAATTCTTGTATGGTTTAAAATTTAAATAATAAAGACTCGCATGGTTTTGCAGTTTATCACTTTAAGACTCGTAACATCGCTGCATTCAAAGTCGCTCTCCCCGTTTGGATTTCCAAACTGTATGGATGGGAAGATCATCGAAAAATAAAGCTAATATGTCAATTTTTATACAATTTGGTAACCGCTTAGTCTTTCCACTTAACTATTGAAATTACAAACTGACCGCTCGTGATTCGCTATAAAATAAGAACCATTAAGCATGAAGATCCTACAAGTTCCCAAGTTCCCAAATCAGTATGAAAATTTGCAAATTTTATTTTTCATGATCTTCCCATCCATACTACAAATCCTTCAAACATCTTTCTGGGCCAAACGGGGACACGACCTTAAATGCACAAGATACAAGTGTCTTAAAGTCGATAAACGAGCAAACCTACGCGCCTTTATCATAAATTTTAAATCATAAGGACTGAATTGAAAAAATCGCAAACCACAAGGTACTTTTTTGTAATTACCCCTTTTAACAAACATGCTATATGCACACTCATTCTTTCCTCATTATTGAAAGCTTTCTCACCGGCAACCCTAATGAAATTTCTTCAATTCTTCTTTATAAAATATAAAGAAGAATCCTGAGCAGTATACCTAAGGAAATTCTCTTGACATTTGCTTCAAAGATGCAAAACAGATCCTTGAAGGAAAACTGTTTGGGCTGCAGCTTTTGCTCTTGTTGAGGCCTTTATGCATATTATCTTTCTTTCCTCTAGAGGCAACAATCTTAAGTTGAGAACAAGCATCAGAGAATTCCAATCCTTGATCTTTTATCCTCTTGATCTTAGTCTCAGTGAAGTTCTGTTATGGATTTGACTACAAGGCTTGAGTGATGACAGTGTTGAACTCCCATCAAGTTCTTCTTTGCTGTAACATTAGTAAGTTCTTCTTCCATCTTCTTTACTGACATCCATATCAACTCTTTCATTTCTTTTGCTTTCATAGCTTTTTTTTTTTCAGCAGCTTCCTTTTCATCAACAGCTTATCATCTACTTTCACATCTTCAACAAAGCCTTCCTGATTTACATGAATAGTATAGTCTGGAAAGGATGAATTGAAGCCTTGACACTGAATGTCCAGATCTTCCCATCCTCAGCTTTGGTTGAGAGCACATCGGCGGGATCCCCCATATGGATTTCACTCCTTTCGGATCATCATGGCAACGATGAATCCTTTCTCCTTATTTGGCCGACGCACATCGCAGATGACGGAACAATGCCAATGCCCATCGCGGTCGCCATGGTACATATTAAGGCACACGATGTTCACCTCACCGACAACAAGGGCCTCGAGCTGCTCCGGATTGCAGGTGGTCGGTCCGATCATCGGTTTGACGGTGTAGGGAGTCGCTATCCTCATTGTTTCTGTTTCTTCTCCGAGGGCGGCAAGGGTAGCAGGGAAGCAAGGAAACTATTGTATAGCCCTTTTTGCTTCTTCTCTGGTGACAGCGGGATGACGACAACGGGCATTGACGGCTGGCAGTTGGGCAATGGTCATCGACAACTTGGCTGTCATCAACGATGGGGGCGGATCTGATGATGGAGTTGCAGCCCAACAGGATGGTATCCATCCTGATAGCGGTGACGATTAACGGTGGCAAAGGCAAAAGCGACGGCAGCGGCAAAGGAGATGGCGATGACTGCGGCGACAGCAACAGCGGTAGCGGTGGCGATGGCGGCACCCGGGTTGTGGGTCTGATAACAGAAGTCGTTGCCCACTGTGGTGGTATCCACCACTCGGCCAACGGCGCGGTTGAAGACAAGAATGCCAAGTGGTAGAGGCGAAAGGTGACCACAGTGGGAGAAAAGAGAATAGTATCTTTTTATCTCTCTACTTCTTCCTTTTTCCTTCTCTCTGATTTTTTCCTTTTCTTTCCCTGTGATTTCCTCTTTCTCTCTGTTTTCTCTCTCAATCTCTTTCTTCTTTCTTGTTTCCTTCTTCTTTCTGTGATTTTGACTTCTCTTTTAGGGGCTGTTTGGTTAGCAGTAAGTGGCTGTAAAGTAAGTCTACTTACCGGTAAGTGATACTTTTTGATGTTTGGTTTGATGTAAAATAATCACTTACTAGTAAGTCAACTTACTTCAAAGCCTCTTTTTACAGCATTTCCACTCACAGCCAATTTGGCAGTGAGTGGGAATACTGTAAAATATTTGGGTTAAAATCACCGAATGGCTCCCCTCTACCCTATTTCTCTCTCGCGTGGCTGAGTCCCCCTCTGCCCTATCTCTCGCGTGGCTGAGTCCTCTCTCTCGCGTTGCCTCCCTACTCTGGCCCTCTTTCTCTGTCGCGCCGCCGAGGACCCGCCTGCCCTCTTTCTCTCTCTATCGCCGCCCAAGACCCTTCCGGCCCTCTTTCTCTATCGATCACCGCCAAGGACTACCCTGCTTTCTTTCTCTCTCGATCGTGGAAGGGGGTAAAGTACGCCCATTACTTGGTAATTCGTGAGCTTTGATCTTGCATCCACTAGGGTTTGAACAAAGCTTCTTCTTCACATGCGAATTTAAGTTTTAGTTGTTGGGTTTACTGAAAATTATTTCAGTATTCCTGGGATCGCCTGTTAATGTGATGATTGAATGTCATTTAATTTCTATCACGTGTGTTTCTTTATTGATTTTAGTAGGAAATATTGAGGGTGATTTTTTATCCCACCTTGTGCTTAGGTTGAAATTTTTAATGGTTTGGAATGCCCTGTGGTTTTGCTAAATTGGCAAAGTTCAATAGTTACTAGCATGGGTTTGGTCAGTTATGAAAGGAAAGCAATGATATTCTATTGGTGGATTGTTATTCATGGTTTTGCTAATTATCTGAGTTTTTCATTGAAGTAGCTTGCAGAATATACATCTTTGTAATTTCTGTTCTCCTAAAACTTCTAAAAATTATATATCTTGATTCAGGGGTCATGGGAGTAACCATCTCAGATACAATAATTAGACATTGCACGGTGTTTGTCTTTTTTATCATGAAAAGCTTAGGTGTGTGATGTAGTCCGTAATGGACTTGTTTTAAATTTTGCTATCAAGATTTACATTAGCTTTCTCCCCCTTCTCTTTTTAAAGCCCCATCAATATCCCTATCTATATCTTAAAACCAAGAGAATATCTCTCAATCAAATCAGAACCCATGTGACTTTTTCATAGACTAGATAGGAATGAATTTGAAATTTACTTTGCCCTTTTTTTCAATCATTTTTTATTTCTGACCGGATAAGATCAAGAGGTAATTATTTATTAGTCATTGGCACTATTTGGTACTATTTCCCACCCAAAAAACACACACACACCCAAAATACTATTACACTAAGCTCCTACACACCCCCAAGGACACTAACGAAAAAAGCAAACAGTGTCAGTGACCAATAGTTCATTATCTATAAGATCAATATTTATAATTTAAATTAATTAATTAATTAAATAATTAAATATTTTTTTTTATTGCTTTGAGATGTGTATTTGGAATTTTGAGGTTGCCTCGGGATGTGTGTTCCCGGGCTATTTGGGAATATGAGATCACCTCGAGATATGTGTTCGCAAGCTATCTTGAGATTTGTGTTTCTATAAGATCACTACGAGATGTTCTCAGGCTATCTTAAGATTTATATTTCTGTTAGATTACCTCGAGATCTATTCTCGGGCTATTTGGGAATATGAGATCGCCTCGAAATATGTGTTCTCAGGTTATCTTGAGTTTAAGATTACCTCGAGATATGTGTTCTGGGCTATCTTGAAACTTGAGATCGCCTCGAGATATGTGTTCTCGGGCTATCTTGGAATTTGAGATCCCCTCGAGATATGTGTTCTCGGGCTATCTTAAAATTTGTGCCTTGGATCTGACTTGGGATTTGTGCTCAGGCCCGAGACACAACCAAATAATTTATTATTTATCCCATAAAAAATCCTAAATCAATTAGGATTAGGACATATTTAAATTTTTTTTATTTACCTCATAAAATCCTAAATATATCATGATTAGGATATATTTAAGTTCTATTTAAATTGGGATTTAAGTTTTATCGGGATTGGGACATGTATTATATATATATAAACATACCTGTGTATTCCCCACCCCCCAATTGTTAGAGTAAAGGATGACAATTGGTGTTTGAAAGAAGGTTTCAACCAATGCTTTGAAACACGGAAAGACAACGGAAACATCTGATTTACTAGTGAGGGGATACAACCAGATGTAATGAGTGTAGTGATCCATAAAGATGACATAATATTTGAAATTATCAACGGAATGAAGAGGAGAAGTCCACATATCAAAGAACATGACTTGAAGTGGAGCATGTGAAATAATAATGGATTGAGAAAAAGGTAATTTATGACATTTATTGCAAGAATGGTCTTAACAATAAAAGGGCTTAGTGACATAGGAAGAAAAGGCTAAAGAAAAGTTAGACGCAAGGTACCGAAGGATAGACTTGGACGGATGACCTAAGCGGTGGTGCCAGTCAGCAGGAGAAGCTTTGACCTTAGAAAAGACAAGTTTGGATTTGGTTGGAGGTGATGACGTTGGCCATTGATACACACCATTTGTAGTTTGTCCCTGTAGTAGTGTTTCCCCGTCATTAAATCCTTTGCATGAAAAGAAGTGGGTACGAATTCAACGGATGCTTGTTCTTTTTGCAAAATTGAGATATAGAAATCAAATTCTGCTTCATATTGGGCACACATAAGACAACATGTAATTTAAAGGAATGAGATTGAATTTGTAAGGAAGTAGAACCAGTGTGAGAGATGTGTAACCCAGTACCTTCACCAATGACAATGTAGTTTGGGCCGTCACATGGAGCGTGAAGCGACAAATGGTTCAAATTAGCAGTGACATGATGAGAGACACTTGATTTAAGAAGCTACGTGGAAGTGTCCGAAGCGGACACAGTAGCCATGTGTGCCTTCGGTTGCCACGGAGGAGATGCAGAGCGGCCAGATGTGGGAGCTGAAGACCGAGTTGCAAACAAGGAAGTAGTGTTGGTCGGGATCAACTGAAACAAAGGATATTGTGCGACGGTGTGGCCCTGAGTACGACAACCCTGATAATTGCCGAGGTACGAGTGAGGCTGACGACGCTGAGAAGACCCTTGGCCAGCCGTATGTTGGTGAGAGAAACCAGTGGATGGCGAGTTGGGCATCCATGCAAGCTGAGAGGGGGGAGGCCGTGAGCCTCCATTGTGACAGCTAGAGGCAACGTTAGGCGTGAACTTGCAAAGGAGAGGGTTGAATGACTCTGTTGTAGGGACAATTCCCAATTGATGAGTTTCTCATGAAGCTCATCAAAAGAGATGGGTGTGTCGCGACCCTCAATAGCATCAACTAGAGCCGTGTAGTCGTCATCAAGACCATCAATAATCTTCTCGATAAGAACTTCATGATCCATTAGTTTGCCAAGCGTGGCAAGTTTATATGAGCGGTACTTGATAAATTGCATATATGTTAAGATCAAGTGAGAACCTTTAACCGAATGCTTGATTTGGTCCTTGATTTCCTTGATGTGTCCACGAGACAGGCGAGCATAGGTGTAGGCAAGGACGATGCTTTGCGGGAGGTGGTAATACGTTGGATGAGCGGAATCAAGGGAGAGGAGATGGATCCAACAAGTGCGCCAAACAATAGTTTGTCTTGTCGAATGCATGGGAGATAATCCGGGTTGGGTGTGTCTCCGTTATTGGTGCGAACGGTAGACGGAGGACCCATCGATGTATTTGTAGAGATCGTAGCCGACGAGAATGGCTTCCGTTTCAAGCTTCCATGACAAATAGTTGGTGGATGTGTGTTTGACAATATTGTGATGAGCAATATTGATGAGTTGCAGGGTTTGGGTTGAATTGTCGGAATTGGGAAGGGCGACAATGTGGGATTTGGTGGCTAGGGGAAGCTGAGGTTGGTCAGCTGTCATGGTGGGCTGAAAAATATGATGGGTTAGGGCTTTTGGTGGCCAGATTTTTCAGAGGAAGGAGGACCGACGACATGATACCATATAAGATTTTAGAATTGAGGAAATAATGGCTTAGCCTTTCCATTGATTGAAGAAGAGTATAATAGGTTACAAACAAAATCGGGAAACAATAATTTAAAATTGAAAACTAACCCTAATCTAGGAAATTTAAAATTCTTTAGCTATAGAAATCTAATTACAGTTGTACAATCATCTAAATAAAAAAAAATTATATTTTAATATTTCTAATATCTCAAACATTCAGACCATGTTTTTAGTGATTGTATGCTTAAGGGGTAAATATCTTAGTAGGTGACTTAGTGATTGATCGGTAACAAGAACAAAGGACCTATTTAAAAGCTCATACCATGGTGATGAATTTAAAAAAAAAAAAAAAAAGCAAATCAATCATATCAAAGAATTCAGATGTACGAAGATGAAAATCCAGATGACATCTCATTGGTGTTAAAAAAGGTACGTAGTTAAGGGAAACAAAAAGAAGTTGGTGGTTACACTTTTAAGGTAGAATACCCAGATTAATCCCTCTACTTTTCTCTCTAACCTTTTGGTCCCTCTACTCAAAAAAGGCAGAATTTAGTCCCTCTACTTGTAAGATTGGGTCAATGTTGTCCAAAATCCGACGGGGACGTTAAACTCCGTTCATTTATGCTGATGTGGCTTTTCTCGGATTAAAATATTAATAAAAAATAATTAAAAAGAATAAATTAACATTTTTAACTGTTAGGGTTTGGATCCATCTACAACCATACCCGGACTTCCCTCACCCTCATCCTATCCCAGACCCAAGGAAGAGGTGGCAGAGGTTCTGCCACTTGAGCACCTCGCCGCCAAGCTTACCGTCGAGCTCATTTGTGGCTTAGATCAACCACTTCAAGAGACTTGTAGCCTACCAAAGGGAACGAGACCTCATCGGAGAGGAAGCGGGACCTCATCGGAAAGGTTGCTTCCGGCGAGATCGAGGATTCATTTTCATTCATCATTTTGTTGTGTTCTAATTTTGTTCTCTTTGAGCGCCAAAACATCATGAAAAGGATTGCTAAAATCAACAATTCCTCTATTCTCATTTTTCTCTCTTTGAATGGAGAAGCAGTAAAAACTTGGAAAGAAAATGAGCAATTCCTCTGTTCTCATTTTGCTCTCTTTGAACACCAAAATGTCATGAATTTACACATGTACAACAGAAGTATAACAATATCTGTATCATGAAAAGAATTGTTAAAATCAACAATTCCTCTACTCTAATTTTTCTCGGTAAAATTTGGAACAAAATGAGCAATCCCTCTGTTCTTATTTTGCTCTCTTTGAACACTAAAATGTCATGAATTTACACATGTACAAGAGAAGTATAACAATATCTCAGATCATAAAAAATTTGTTAAAATAAGCAATTCCTCTGGTTTTATTTTTCTCTCTTTGAATGGAGAACCAGTAAAAATTTGGAACAAAATGAGCAATTCCTTTGTTCTCATTTTGCTCTCTTTGAACACCAAAATGTCATGAATTTACACATGTACAAGAGAAGTATAACAATATCTGTAGACAAATGTATATAATAAAGTGTATAGACAAATGTATAACAAAAGTATAACAATATCTATAGAGAAATTTATACATGTACAATAGAAGGCCAAGGCTAATATAAATCCAAACATCATTTGAACTTTAACAATATTTGCAGAATTAGAAGTAAGTCAATTGGAGATCTGATTTAACAAAGGTTCATATCCATAAGACAACAGGTCCATAGAAGCATGACATTCATTTAACAAAAACAAAATACAAAAAACTAAGTATGAATGTCATGGCTTCTCATACATTACTTCTGAAGTTTGAACCAAAAAAAATATAAAAAACCAGCCAACAAAAAAAAGTCTCTTAGACAAGTATTTCATGAGTTCAAAGTGAAGGGTTTGCTTCATCTGCAGTTCCTGTTGTGCTATGTTGTGTTGAGAAGTCTGGGAATTGAATTGTTGTAGAAATCTCCTAACCAGCTTCTTCAGATTGTTTTGTCCTTCTAGTATGCATCCTTTTCCTTTATTCCTAATTGTCAAAACCAGTATAGACAAATGTTAATAATCTGGACAGATGTTAATAATCCGGTCAGTGTTATGCCAAACTTCTTTTTTATGAGAATAGAAAATTACAATCAATTGAGACAAACTAATGGATGAAGCACCATAGCTCATTTCCCTCCCCACAATAACACCACTAAGATGAGGACCCTGCAATACACACATAATTAATGAAGGTTAGATAAGAATTTCTGCAATGTTAGTGCTCTTTCAGAATTATTCCTTACCCTCAAAATAGTCAATTAAGCATGAATAGATGTTTTTGTGTGTCTTCTTTCCTCCTCTTGAGCTTGAAGTACTTGGCTCAACCTCGAGTTATCAAAAACATAAACAATCATAACAAATTAAAATGGTCTCATCAAGAGTAAATTAAAATAGCATGTGAGAACCAATAATCAATTCATCAGCAATTAACTTACATTTGCAGGCTTTTGTGGACAACGTGCTCTATTGTGTCCTTGTTTGTGGCAAATTTTACAGGTCATCACCCTGCCTTCCTTGGAAAGCTTTTTTTTTTCTCTTCCAATGGTTCTCTCTTTCTTTTTTGGCAGGTCGGCCGGGCATTCTCTTCACGATTGGTGGTAGCAATGGGCTTTCTTTACTTGTAGGCCAAAATGCTCTGCCTCTAATTGGGTTGACAGTGAATTGATATGCCTTTAGGTATGTTTCCTTTGTGAATCACTCGGACAAATAGTCTAATGGATTTTCCCCTTGATATGCAACTAAAGCCAATGTATGTTGGCAAGGGATGCCACTTTTGTCCCATTTCCCACAAGAGCAACTATGGCTCCCTAACATCACAACATAAGCCTCCCTCACATGGATTGCTATATTGTCCCAAAATACCTCATGTCTTGCTGCCCCATTCCATTGAACTGACCATTTTGCACTTTTTCTCCTCTCTTTCTCAATTCTTGCAACAATATTAGGCCCACAAGGTCCATCCCATTTCATAGCATACCCTCTTTTGACAACAACTCTACTCATCACATATTGCCTAATATCATCTAGCATGCTAATGATGGACTTATGCCTAGCTTCCAATATGACCCCATTAAAAGTCTTACACATATTATTGTCAATGACTTCACACTTAACTACATCACTAAAGTATGCTTGACACCAACCTTGTATAGGCCAGTTCTGTAGCAAATCCTCTGCTGCATTCTCTCCTCCCTTCAGTTTTCTCATGCTGCCCACATGCATAAGCACCTCAGCTTGACTTGTGGACCTTGCAGCATTCCAGAACTGCAGCTGAATTTCTCTTCCTGGGTGTCTTTTCCCCCATCTTGCATATATATGCCTTGCACACATTTTATGCTCAATCAATGGCAATAAGGTCCTTACTGCATGAATCAGGCCCTACAACAAAAACCATGTCAGAACTAAAACAAAAATATATTCAATGTAAGGGAAAAAAATCACATTAAATATTTTGGATACCTTTTGCATGTCACTAACTAGTGACCACCCGAGGCCTTCCCTAATGCATAGATCAGTTTGCAGTCCCTGAATAAACCATTCCCAACTTTCACTTGTCTCTTTTTCAACAACTACCCAAGCCACTGGGAACATTTGATTGTTCCCATCCCTCCCTATTGCCACAAGTAGCTGCCCCTTCATTAATCCTTTCAAAAAACAACCATCAAGTCCTAAGATTCTCCTACACCCAGGAATAAAACCATCTCTCATGCCTGATAGGCAGACATACATTCTCTGGAAGACAGGAATCTCATTATGGTGCTTTCTTTTAGACAAAATTGACACACTGCTACCAGGGTTTACTTGCTTCAGCTCTAGGGCCTAGTTGTTCACAACCATGAAATCTTCCTTGAATTGCCTTTCCAATTTTTTATATATCAATGCCTTTGCATGTCTACAGACCTTGGTGGTTACGAAGACCCCCAACTCCCTTCTAACCATTGCCTTCAAATTTGCAGGCCTAATAGAAGGCATGCTGCCAATTATATCACCAAACCTTCTAGCAACCACAGTCCCTGTCACCCTCCTATTCTTAGAGGTCCCAACAAGGCAGGAGTGCTCTTGAACATAATGTTTCACCACATACATCCTTCTCCCATTGCACCATGAACACAATATCATCCACTTGCAACCTTTTGCAGAACAATTTGCCCTAACCCTTACCGAATCATTTTTTATGTACTTGAACTCAAACCCCTTTCTAATTGAGAAGTCAACAAGTTCAGCCTTGAACAATTTCAGATTTTCAAATCTAAGATCAAGGATAAAATCTTGAAGTGAGACATTAGGATCATAGTAAATATTTTTTGACTTGTGCCTCTTTGCATCGTCTGTAGTAGAGTCCTCACTAATACTATCATAACTCCCTGGGTCGAGGATTCAATGTATTCACTGTCATAGCCAGTGACTTTACCACTAGGTTGTCCCCCACAACTACAGTATTATGCATCACATTGTCTGCAGTATGTCCTCTAGGTTCAGTGGGTTGTCCTCCAGTGTTAGTGGGATGTCCCCTATCTCCATCTTCATCCCCTACATCTCCACCATCATCATCTTCTATTGTCTTCTTTGTCTCAACATATTTCCTACTCTTCACCCTAGCCTCTTCTCTTTCATCATCAGCTTCTGAATTGAAATCTATAAATGGGACATCTACTAACCTCTCTTCATCATCCATATTAGAATCACTACTGTTGTTGCTGTCATTATCCTCAAGCACAATCTTCTCAACATCATTTTTAGCAACATCATTGTTAGCATTAGACAGTAAATAACCTAGCAAGTTCTTCCCATGAACAGTTTCTGAATTGATCACATATATATTTATTGTGTTCTCTTTTATTAATTGATTTGCCAACCCCACAAGATCATGATCATCCCTAATAGGTTTTAGTGTTCCCCACCATCCATAAATAACAAACTAACTTCCTTTTTAATATCATAACCCAACTCCTTTACATTCCCCAACAAATCCCAGTAGCATAATTTATCAGGATCAACCATGAATTCTGCTACTGTCCCCTGGTCATATCTAACATCAGGATCTCTAACCAATGTTCCTCCATGGTAATACTTAATAATGTACTGATCCCCACTAGCCATGCTATATACCAAATAAGTTCAATTAGGAATGAATTATACACTCAACAAGCATGCAAATAGCATAGCAAATGGCAAGCTAAAGTGTACAAACAATTAGAAGTAAATATCTCTAATGTGCAATGTGTCCTAAATTAAACAACAAATATCATGAAAAACAACAGATCAAACTTATGGCAAGCTAAATTAAACAGATATGTAATGTGCAATGTGTTCTAACAGATTTATGCAACCATCTAATTATTAATTTCTCAAATTAACTAGATGTTATAGGAAGTGTATTATTTATCATAAGAAAACCAACAAAATGGGTTAAAGTTGACCAGTAAAGGAAGGCATATTTCAAAGGAAATTGTTGGCTCAAATCCTTCATCAAGAGAAAGAGGAGCATCTCACTTTAGCCACCCTATGCTTTCAACATCACAATCAATACAAAACTCTATAAATAAATAAGCATATATTCATCCTTATCCAAGGTGGGACCAGATATCTATTTTAGTAGACTTGAGAGACATTCAAAAATCCAGGATCATTGAAAGGGACTTGGTCTTAACATGCTCATTTATATGCTACCCATTATCAAACACTAAAAATGTCTTCTATTTTAAGTTAGCATAACATAGAATTGCATTACTAGACCCCATGTCTTCAATTGCTGAAGAGAGTTATTCGAGAGTATAACTCACAACAGATGGTTGCATAAATGAGATGCAAAAAGGTTGCAAATCAGGTCATTACTTGTACAAAGATGGAAGCAGGAGAAGGACAAATTCACACAAAAAGTATCGGATGTTGTGAGTTAAAAAAGAACGGTATGCATACATACTCTGTAGAAAATCTTTTAATGCAAAGATCGATGTTGATGTTGATTGATTACAGGTACGTAAATAAAATAACATGAGTATAAAAAAAATAGATAACAACATCTATTAAAGTCATACTGATCAAACAAATAGCATTATGCATGGGCTATTATTCTCAATAAGCATATGAGAACAAATTATTCATATCTAACTAATGAAATTACAGAAATACAAAAAAAAAAAGAGATAACAAATGTATCATAACATATCACAAATGTATGACAATTCCAAAGTGAGGTTATTACTTTTATATGCTTAGATTATTCTTAAAATATTAACCGAGAAATATATAATTAGATTTTGCATTTTCTTGAATGTTATTTACCACTTGGAATATAAGAGGTTCCTGTTGTTCTTGAATGTTAATTAGGTTTCCGTATACATTATTATGTATTGATATTGAATTATTACTAAGCAATATTAGCAATATTAATTTTCAAACTAATAATAAAGTGATATAAAACCCTAGTTTCCACAGCTTGATAGGGTACATAAAGTATATATTATCCATCATTAAGACCTAATTTGAAAATAAGCTAATGTGTTTTCCATATATTTAGAGGGAAACCCTAATATTTATTGAGTTAGGGTAGATATTGTAAATAATACTTAGTGGTTAATCTACAGATTAGTTAGTTAAAATCTACAGATTAGTTAGTTATGATTTCTCATAACTAACTAATCTGTAGATTAACCACTAAGTATTATTACAATATCTACCCCTTAATAACTCTCATTAGTGAACTCATAACTAACTAATCTGTAGATTAACCACTAAGTATTATTTATAATATCTACCCCTTAATAACTCTCATTAGTGAACAACGACATATAGGAAAATTCGTGAACAACCACAAATAGGAAAATTAATCCAGAGTCATTAAAAGATAGTTTTCCATAGATTTAGAGGGAAACCCTAAAACACAGAGATCAAAGAAGATGACCGGATATATCATAGAATTAATTTCAAATTGTTATGATATGTTCTGTAAGAATAAATCTTACGAAGAGGAAAGAACAAAATTTAAGACCCTACCATCCTAATTGGGGCTGTGGAGTGGGCCATCTCAAGCTCTTCTCAAACAAAAGCAATAATTAAAAAAAAAAAAAAGTAAAGCTAAGGGCTGTAATTGTGGTCCACCCATTCATACCACTAACCTGGGGTAGGACCTGGGGTGAAGATGCTGGTGTGGGACCTGGGGTAAGGCTGCTGTGTTTACTGACGGCCCAATGTGGGTTAGGGATGTTGCTCTTGTTGTCAATTGCACCGGAGGAGGCAGACAAGGAGGTGGTGGTGGTGTGATGCCGGGCTCTTACTCAAAATTAGGGTTAGGCCCGTTAGGGTGAGGGTGAGGATGACAACGAATGGGCATTTGGGGGTCTCTAGTTTGGGATAGGATGAGGGTGAGGGAAGTTCAGGTATGGTTGTAAATGGATCCGAACCCGTTAGGCTAAAAATGTTAATTTATTCTTTTTAATTATTTTTTATTAATATTTTAATACGATAAAAGCCACATCAGCATAAATGAATGGAGTTTAACGTCCCCGTCAGATTTTGGACTGCATTGACCCAATCTTACAAGTAAATGGACTAAATTCTGTCTTTTTTGAGTAGAGGGACCAAAAGGTTAGAGAGAGAAAAGTAGAGGGATGAATCTAGGTATTCTACTCACTTTTAACAACCAAAAACATTTAAAAAAAAAACAGGTCAATATGATCAAATTAAGGTAGAACTGTGAAATCCCTAGATTTTAAGATATCATAACCCCTTCAAAGAGGCAATTTAGCGCAGCAAGGAAAAGGGAAAATAAATTCCAGCCTTATACATGCTTCTATTTTTCTTTACAAATTTTCATATACACCAAACAAGATACCACAAGCATCTTTCTTTGCATTGATACCAGGAAGTATTTTAAACTAGTGTTACAATCCACTCTGAAAAGATGACTTGTGACTATCATTAGCTATTTTAATCATAAAAGTTTTTGTTAGCCAACCTCGTTGTTGGCCAAGAACTTTCTTTTTTTTATTTTTACAAAGGTAACAAATGCCCCCAAGATAAATCAAGGACATGTGCAGATGTGATCGTTCAATCCCGGTTAGTCCACGAGATAACAACATCATGCCTAACTATAGGCGTGGCCGCTCGATCCTAGGTTAGTCCAAAGGGAACTGTAAGATTTGAAAAGAGAAAAGCCGTGTTATTAGGTCATATACCCACTTATATATACAAGGGTTACAATGTGAGTCCTATACATGAGAGTACATTATAGAGGTCTATATATGTTAACACGCCCTTTCAAACTCACGAGGGATCATACATCGAGAGTTTGCCAATCAAGAACTGAAAACGGGAAAGAGTGTGGGCCTTAGTGAAGAGATCTGCAATCTAGTAAGCAGAGGCAATATAGGGAAGAGAGAGAGTGCCAGCAAGATAGTGATGGCGAACAAAGTGAAGAGAGACCTCAAGTAGGGCTGTAAACGGGCCGAGCTTGATCGGGCTGAGCCCAGCTCGAATTCGGCTCGAAATAGCCTAGCTCGAGCTCGAGCTCGAAATTAGCTCGAATAAGTTTGCTCGAGCTCGGCTCGATTTTAATTTCGAAAGCTCGAAATTAAGAACTTAATTATAATTTTTAAATCTTAGATTTAGTTTGAAATTATAAACTTATTTATAAATTAATTTTTTTATATTATATATTATATGTCAATACTAAATATTAAATATTTTATTCATATATTATAATATTTATTAGTTTTTACTAATTTTATTAAATTTTATTGATTTTTTAAATAATATTTACATTATATATTAATATATTAATATTAAATTTCGAAGCTGAAATGAGAAGCTCGAGCTCGGCTCAGCTTCGAAATTTCGAAATAACTCGAAGCTTTACCGAAGTCGATCTCACGCTCACAAATTGTTGATTGTTTGATGACCCTAACCTCAAGATGCTTTGTCTGCTCGTGAAATACTGGATTTCTGGCAATCTTGATGGCACTTTGGTTGTCACCATAAATAGGTATGGGAGTAGCAACAGGAACACCAAAGTCCATCAGAAGTTGACGAAGGCAAAGAACTTCCTTGGCGATAGAAGACATAGCACCATACTCAGCTTCAGCAGTAGAAAGAGCGACGGTCTGTTGTTTCTTGCTTTTCCATGAAATAAGGGAACCACCAAGGAAAACGCAGAAACCAGTGGTAGACCGCCGATCAGTAGAGTTACCCGCCCAGTTAGCATCAGAGTAGGCTCGAAGCTCCAAAGAAGAAGAAGCAGGGAAAAGCAGTGAGCGTGTGATGGTGCCACGCAGATAGCGAAGAACCCGTAAAAGTGCGGTATAATGAGGAGAGCGGGGAGCACTAACAAACTGGCTGAGGACACGAACAGCATAAGCAAGGTCTGGTCGGTTGATAGTCAAATAAACAAGAGCACCCACAATCTCTCGATATCGAGTGGGATCCGGAAGAAGCTCACTATCGGAAGGGGATAATTTGTGATGAAGCTCCATAGGAGTAGCTGTTGTACGAAGGTCAGCAAGACATGCTCGACTAATAATATCTGAGATGTATTTCTGCTGAGACACTAAGTAGCCCCGACAAGCATAAGCCACCTCAAGGCCTAGAAAGTAGTGAAGATGACCAAGATCTTTCATAGAAACTCAAGTTGTAGTCGCTGCTTCAGAGAAAGAATAGTATCAGCATCATCACCAGAAATGACCATATCATCCACATATAGAAGAAGAAGAGTAAGACCGCGGGAGGTCTGGTAAGTGAAGAGAGCATAATCAGATGAGCTCTCAGTAAAACCAAAAGCAAAAACTATACTACGAAAACGCTCAAACCATGCGCGAGGAGCCTGTTTGAGACCATAAATAGCCCGCCGGAGCCGACAAACATGCTGGGGGGGATGAGAAAGGACCAAGAGGAGGAGTCATGTAAACCTCCTCAGAGAGATCCCCATGTAAGAAGGCATTGGTCACATCCATCTGATAAAGGGGCCACTGACGAGCTGTTGCAACGGCTAAAAGAAGACGAACAATAGTCATCTTCGCCACAGGGGCAAAAGTCTCCTCATAATCAACCCCATGCTCCTGAGTAAAACCACGAGCAACAAGACGCGCCTTATGGTGCTCGATACTGCCATCAGCATGGGTCTTGATCTTGTAGACCCACCGACAACCAACAGGACTAATACCAATAGGTAGTGGAACAAGTATGCATCCGCTGTAGAGCGCCGAGCTCCTCGGCCATAGCCTTCTGCCAGTGGCTATGCAGGAGTGCCTCACGATAGGATCTGGGCTCGAAATGAGAATGAACAGCTACAAGAAAGGAGGCAAAGCTAGTGGAGTAGGTGTGAGTAGTGGAAAGGGCAAACCTAGCTGGAGTACGACGGAGTTGATCGGGGTTGCGACGGGGAGGGATAGCAGGAACATCATCAACAGGAGGAGGGTCCGAGGTAAGGGCAGTAGGAGCACCAGGAGCATCACCCGACTCGGAAAGAAGAGGTAGTGGCGGAGGGGGAAACTCAAAAGAGACCGTAGGAGAGTACACAGGGGGAATAGAAGAGTCCGATAGTACAACAGAAGGATATGGAGAAGACTGAGCAGGCGACGACTGAAGAAAGGAAAGATCAGGAGGGGAAGTGGAAAAGAAGGAGGTGTCCTCGAGAAAGGTGACATGATGAGAAATACGAAGACGACGAGATGCAGGATTGTAGCAGCGATAGCCCTTGTACTCAGAGCTATAGCCAAGAAAAATGCACATAACAGAACACGGTGAAGTTTGGTCTGTTCAACTGAGGGCAAGAGCACAAAGCAAACACAACCTAACGTACGAAGATGACCATAAGAAGGGGCACAAGAGTAAAGACGCTCTCATAAGGAGTGACACCAGAGAGAATAGGGGAAGGCGTGCGATTGATGAGATAGACAAAGGTCATGATTGCCTCAGCCCAAAAGCGCTGAGGAACATAAGAAGAGAGAAGGAGTGCACGAGCGGTTTCAAGAAGGTGACGATGCTTCCGCTCAGCAACACCATTCTGAGCAGGTGTGTGAGGACAAGACTGCTGAGAGAGGGTGCCATGAGAGGAAAGTAAGGCACAGAAGGAGGTAGAGAGATACTCACCAGCTCCATCAGAACGAAAAACCTTAATGCGTTTACCAAACTGAGTGTAAACCATTTGTGCGAATTGACAATAGATGGAAAACACCTTAAAGCGGGAACGCATAAGGTAAAGCCAAGTGTAACGTGAAAAATCATCAATAACACAAATATAGTAAGAAAAGCCTCCAAGAGAGGAGGTAGGAGCGAGCCCCCAAACATCAGAGTGCACAAGATCAAATGAAGCAACAGAAGTAGACTCACTAGAAGAAAATGGAAAAGCCAAGTGTTTGGCTAACCGACAACCCATACATGTAGATAAGGGACTCGAAGAAACAGAACCAAGATTGCCTGAACTGGTTAACTGTTTCAGGCGATCACGAGACACATGACCTAAGCGACAATGCCAACGATCTAATGAACACACATAAGCAGTGCAGGACGAAGGACTAATGGAAGTAGAAACTGATGCTAGTAGATGAAGATGCTCTAGATGATACAGACCGCCAACTCTACGCCTGATCCCAATCCTCCGGCCTGTAAGATGGTCCTGCACAGAGCAATTAGAAGAGGAAAAGGTAACAATCATACCATGGTCAGTGAGATGACTAACAGAAATAAGATTTAAGGTGAGGCCAGGGACATGATAAACTGCCGGAATGTCAAAGGAAGTAGAGTGAAAATGACCGCATCAGATGACAAAGTGAAGTACCCCATCAGCAGTGCGAACAGTGGAAGAGGGTTGGATAGTAGAAAGGTCAACGAGATGGGTGAGATCTGGGGTCATATGATGAGTAGCATCAGAGTCCAAGATCCATGAGGAGGAAGTCATACCAGAAGCAGCAGACATGGTAGAGGAAGACCCGGATTGCATAGCCCGTTGCATAGCATGCATCTGCTCAGTGAGCTGAGCTATCTGAGATGTAAAGTCTGAAGTGGAGTCAGGAGTGGAAGTCTCAACAGCAGCTGCATGAGGAGAGTACGAAGCTCCAGGACACGTTTGGGAACGTTGCTATGGAGGTCGCCATGGACGCTTGGGATACTGAGCCTTCATATGCTCTGGCCGCTTGCAGTAATGACACGAAAACTGAGGACCAGTAGAGGCGGTCTGCAGCGGAGGGAGCAGATAATACAGGAGACCCAGAGTGACATGGAGCAACCACAGCAAGGAGAGAGAGTGCTCAGCCTAGTCTCCTCTGAAATAACACTGCGAACCACATCGTCAAAGGAAGGTAGAGGGTCCCGATTAATCAGCTGACTGCGAACTGACTCAAAATCGGGACGAAGACGCATCAAAAACTCATAGGTTCGCTGGATTTAGCGAGAACGTATACGAATCTTACAACAAGTGCAATGCTGGCAAGTGGGAGTCTCCAAAGAATCAACTGACTCCAAAGAGACCGCAGCTCAGTGACATACTCTCCGGGAATGCGCTCCACGGCAATGTGACCAATATCCTCAGATAATAGCGTACTCCACGAAAGCGTAGCCGGATGGCTCAAACATGTGACGCAAGTGCTCCCACATCTCACGAGCAGTAGCAAGATGTCCAATTTCCATCAGGACATCAAGTTCACATGATTGACATATGAGGGCCATAGCGCGATGGTCAGCAGTGTAACAAGCACGGTGGTCAAAAGAAACAGAAACATCAGAGACAGATCCATCAGAAATATCAGAAGACACAAAAGGCGTCGGAGAGGTGCCATCAACATGCCCAAACAGATCGAGTCCGAGAAGAATGACTTGGACGGTAGTGAACCACTCCTTGTAGTTGGTGCCATTCAACTTGACATTTATCGGGGCGAGAAAACTAGGAGGCTGAGATGGCGAAGATGTCATAATAGATGGCAAGCAACCAACAACACCAAGCACTAACCAGCTCAAATACAAAGAAGCACCAACCAGCTCAAATACAAAGAAACAGAAGCGTCTGCATAAATGAAACTGCCAACTTAATGAGATAGATGTGATTGATGTGACAACTCTTATCACCCCAGTGAGCTTTAGTAGCTCAGATCATCGTCTCCAGCTACCAGCTCAAAGCACACAGCTCAAGCACGAAATCAACTCCTTGCAAGCAAGCACAAGCTCAAGCACACAACTCAAGCACAAAATCAGCCACCAGCTCAAGCAGCTCAAGCACATAGCTCAAGCACCAAATCAGACGCTGCCTCCAAAGACACAGCGTCTGCACACACGGCTCAAGCACCACCGGCTCAAGCAACTCAAGCACCACGGCTCAAGCACCAAATCGACGCACGGCTCAAGCGCACCAAGCACACGGCTTCAAGCACCCAAATCAGCGTCTCCAGCTACCAGCTCATGCACACAGCTCAAGCACCAGCTCAAGCACCTCAAGCACACAAATTCGAGCACCGTCAGGCGCATTACGGCTCAAGCACCGGCTCAAGCACATTTCAAGCACCAAATCGACGCTGCCTCCAAACCACAAAATGTAAGAGCTCTCACCAACTCAGGCAGATCCAGGATCGCCGCCTCTCTGATACCATGTAAGATAAAGAGAAAAGCCGTGTTATTAGGGCATATACCCACTTATATATACAAGGGTTATAATGTGAGTCCTATACATGAGAGTACATTTTAGAGGTCTATATATGTTAACATGAACAACACCACACATGACCCTTATCTTGTAAGAGTTGAGATTTGATCCTGGGTGATCTACTGGAGAATCCCCCATCTTAACAAGGGACCCAAATATCAATAGACCCTTGGGTCATTGGTAGGCTAAAAATTCTCATGCACATCAAAATCAAATTCTGAGTTTTAACAACCAAAATAAATGTTATGACACACTACAATCAACTTCTTTAAAAGAGGACATACTTGAACTTGCTAGCATTAGATGGAAAAATGTCATAATCTCTCATTGTAAAAGTAACAAACCCATTTATTCAAAAAAAAAAAAAAAAACAAAGCCATATACACACCACCTCCAGGGTCAGGTTTCTTTTATAAGTGTTAATTAATATAATTATATATTAATATTTAAAAATTATTAAATAAGTTTAATTCTTAATTAAAAATATAAATTTAATTGAAACTATTTATTTTAATTAGTATTAATTAAATAAAACTTTGGTCCATTTATTTGCAAAAAAAAAAAAAAAAAAAAAAGCAAACATTTAAATCTCAAATCCAACTTAACTAACATCAATTCATAATATAGACTACCTTAAGCATCTGGGACATGGGAAGTTGTTTGGATCCTCAAAAAGACTTTGGGTAATCATAATTTCTCGACAAAAGAGGCAAACCTAGTGGGAAGGAGAGATGCAATTTCTTGATCCTTCTACATTAGCGTTGCTTGATCCGCTGAGGAGAAGCATTTAAGATGTCGCTGCGGGTGCTCGATCCGAACGCCGAGGTGCTGAACAAGTCGGCGGCGCTGCATATGACCATCAACGCCGCCAAAGGCCTCCAGGATGTCCTCAAGACCAATCTCGGTCCCAAGGGCACCATCAAAATGTTTGTAGTTTGTAACTCGTTGTTCTTCGTTTCCTTCTTCTTGATCTCCTGTTAATTTGCTTGATTCTGATCCAGGCTTGTTGGGGGAGCTGGAGACATCAAGCTCACCAAAGATGTCAACACTCTATTGTGGTATTCTTGTTGAAACTATTTGCTTGTGGATAAACTTGATTGATCCGGGTTTTTATTTTTTGTGATTTAATGTATGGTGTTGTTATTTGCAGCAAATCCAGAAACCTACTGCAATCATGATCGCCAGGACGGCAGTGGCCCAGGATGACACAAGCGAAGATGGTACCACTTCCACCGTGCTTTTCACTGGGGAGCTCATGAAGCAATCCGAGCGCTATATTGATGAAAGTTTCTTGATCTATTCGGGCCCTTATTTGTTCTTTGCATTTCAATTTATGCCATGCCATGCCTTGTTTTGCTTGTTTACCATTTTGGTGTCTCAACAGTGTATTCTGTATTTTGTTAGGTTTATGCATAGAAAGTTAGTATGTTTGGTGCTTACTCTTGACATGGTGTACTGAAAATTATTAGGCCCATAACTTTGAATTCTTATTAGTATCTGAGATGCAATATTTATCCTGTTAACATCATTGTGTCTGCTACTTTAATTTGAAACTCATTCCTTTAAAATGTATTGTGTTCGCTGTGTGTCCACTTGTGATGTGATACTACTGTGACAGCCTTTAGTGCTGGTTGCTTAACTTTGAAAGAATCTTATGAGATGGCTTTATTTAGGGATGCATCCACGTGTGTTGGTGGATGGTTTTGATATACATAAGAGGGCAACACTCGAAGACGCCTGTCACTGTTGGTGAGACACCTGATGCAGAGATCTTGAAAATGGTGGCAAGGACCACCCTCAGGACCAAAGTAATTTGTCATTCATTCTCTATGTCCTTTTGCCACTTCATTTTATGAGCTTCTCATCTATCGGCTGCCTACTTTTAAATGTTCTAATATTTTTTCTAGACAGCTATATGAAGCATTGGCAGATCAGTTGACTGATATAGTATTGAATGCGGTATGCTTTGTTCTTTCAAGTAAAATTTATTTTGTTTGTTTTCTTCGACTAATCTGTTTGTTTAAACCTAATACCTCTTTGGCTCTTTTATGTAACTTAATACTAAAGCATTATTCAACCCATTTATCTTCTTTGTAGATGCTTTCATACATTTTTTCATGTGTATTCCTTGTAAATCATTCTTGGCCTGATTTTTTTCCCCATCAGTTGTTCTATCAATCTCCCAAGCCCCAATACCATCTTATAAGTTATAACAAATTCTTTTGGTTCTTTCATCATTCAATATCTTTTCACATGAATGTTTTGTTTTTCCTGTTGTTAATCCTTACAATTTTATTGTAAATGGTGTTCAACATTTATTCCCAGAATTCTCCAGGTCCCTCAACCTAGATAATTGCTCATTTTTCTATAAGCTATGCTTAGCATATCTTTAGTTCTTTGTGGTTTTGTACCAAACTTGGCCTCATATCAATTCATCTCTTGTCGGCATTATTGTAAGAGATATATTTAGCCGTATGATCTTTTAGTTCTCATCCCATAATTTCTTTAATGCTTTTGTTTCATATCCAAAATTAACAGAAGACTTGACGTCTAGCAAACATGGGATTTGTTGAGTATATTCTGAAGGAAATAGCTGCTGTGTAAACAAAAGGCAAAGTCAAAGGTGGTCTTGTTTATCAGGTTTTGGTTTTCTCGTATTAAATGATTCTAAATGAATTGGACTGCTGCTTTAAGGGCAAAACCTCTTGTAAATAATTATTTGTGGTAGTGTGCAGATAGCTGATATTTGATTTATACCTATTCATTGTGATAAAATTTATACTCTTACACTCTTGTCAATATTTTCCGCTTGTTTAAACTAAGGCTGATGATTGATTACATCTTCAAGTTCAATGTTATGGCATCTTTGTCTTCCTCTTGCTTGTTTTGTGACTAACACTTTTAATACTTGTCTTTTTATGATATGTTCTTTTCAGAGTTTACCAAGTCAATTCTTGGCCCATGTTGCATTCTTAGATTTGCAGCCAATGCTATTCCTATGCATTAAATATGTTGCTGTTGAATGTAGCCTTGGGTCATCTTTCTTACTTTTTCAATAGGTCCTCTGTGTCCGTGAGCCTGAGAGCCTATTGATCTATTTATGGTGGAAATCATGCACATGTATCATAAATTTGATGTTGATACACGTCTGGTATGCTTTCTTACTCTGATAAATTATTCATGCTCTGATGTTCGTAGTGTTGGGATGGGCAAACAAAGCCCAAGTTTAGTGCCACATTGGAAGATAAGAGAAAAAGTGAGGGGGTTAAATATGGTTGACAACACTTCATAGTTGTGAGGCCTTTTCGATAAAAACGGAAAACAAAACCACTTGGGTTTCGGCCCAAGGGGACAATATCACAACTAGTGTGAAGTGGTGGGGTGCCCCCGGGCCCAACACGTAGGGTGAATGAGGTACGCCTAGTAAATGAGGCAAATGTTCAATGGTATAAATGCTTTCAACATATACTTTAGTGAAACACCTCATTATGGTCTGATTTATATAGTTGCTATATCATCTACATTATTGGTAGTCAAATTTTGGATATTTAATGGAAAAAATAAACCTACTGTGGTTCAATATGGCTTTCAAGCTTGAATTGAAAGATTGTGGGTTCATTATTTCTTTATATAGGCTTCTTTTCTCAGAACTCTTCGGTAGTTTGTTGGTTGATACCATGTCTTATGCTCACTATGCACTTAACGAAATTTTTTTCTAGTTGCAAAAATATAAACACCTGTTCGATTTACTTTTAATTCCTAATGCTTAGTCTAATGATTTTGTTAATTGCTTATGCAAAAATAAAAATTTGGCCTTATTGGCTCAGATGAATATGGAGTTACACATCTTTGTAGATGCTTTTTTTCCCCTTAATTGGTATTTGAGGGATGCTTAATCCCTTTGTTCAGAAATTTGGGTGATTATTTTGTACATATAATTTATCAATACATCCATGTTGCCTTTAGGTTGCTCTTTGTCATTTGGTCGCACTAACTTGAATCTCCTCATTTATCTAGACTTATGCATCAGTATGTCTGATATTCATGAGAAAACTTGTTAAATGACTCTTTAATACTTTTCTGTAGATTATTTATCATTTTATGTTCTTTGGATATTTGATTATCCTAAACTATAATGATGTCTTTGTAACTTATGGAGGTATCTTCTTTTTAAGATGCTTCGTCAAAATCTTCCTTTGCCTTCTTACATAGGTAGAGGGCCTTGTCCTTGATCATGGTTCTCGACATCCTGATATGAAACGGAGGGTGGAGAATTGTTATATCTTGACATGCAATGTACCTCTAGAGTATGAGAAAAGGTATGCTATTTGGTGATTTAATTGCCCTTGTTTGCTATTTGCATTATAGCATCTTATGGCATTTACAATATTATAATGTTAATAACCATCCCTCAATATAATATACGTAGTCTTTATGCTGCTAAATTATGCGTTTGTTTTATAGTCAACATGGAAAACAAGAAATATCCATACTTGCAAGTAGTTTGTTCTAAAATGCATTAGAATGATGGTTCTAAGCTGATCCAAATCCTCATGCCTACCCTTTATAACTTCATTACCTTGAGTTCTAAAAGGTGTTCGCTTGATTCTACCTAATGGCTTGCCCCATGACTTGCTTGCACTGTTCCTTCTACAATTTCAGATCATTGATTTTTATTTTTTTGGCTACTAATATGATGTTTCCTGTTAAGGATGATGCCATAGATTCAATTGATCTCTAGTGCACTTGATTTTTCCTGTCTTCCTTTCCAGATAGCATTTATTGTGTGTGAATGTCATATGGTGCCACTTTTGAAATCTCTTATAATAGAATTTATGCTTACATTGGAGAATATTTTCGATCTATTTATTGAAGATAAGAATTTCTTTTGTAGTGAGATAAATTCTGGTTTCTTCTACTCCAACACTGGGCAGAGAGAAAAAGATGGTTGCTGCTGAAAGGCGTTAAGTTGATGATCGAGTTAAGAAAATCATTGAGCTAAAGAACAATGTAAATGAATTGTTAAACATTTTACATTCATGTCAGGCTTTTCTTTTATTCTGCAGTAGTCAACAACTTTTGGAATGCAGGTTTGCTCAGGCGATGACAACAACTTTGTTGTGATTAATCAAAAGGGAATTGATCCTCCTTCATTGGACCTTCTAGCTAGAGCAGAGGTTAGTTGTTCCTCTTCTCAACTGCTTATGCTCACAATTGTGTTATTTTATTTTATGTTCTTAGTTAATAAATGTTTGTGTTAAATGTCTTAGGTTCATGCAAGACCACTTATTTATGAGTTGGATGTTCAATTTGCCTAGTTGGGAGACCCATAGGTTTTAATGACATGATTTAGTATTTCTGATCATATGACTTTTCTTCCGGACATACTTTGGTGCTTTATTAGAGGTAAACTTACCTGTGGATCAATATCTCATCTGGTACCATAGTGTTTGTTCCTTCATCCTACAAGGTTTGACTCCTTGAGTCTTAAAATTTGAAGATTGATGTATGAAGTTTGGGGTGGGATGCAATTTTGCATGTTACAGAGGTTCTAATCCTTAATTCAAGCTAAAGAGGTTAATGTGATTTACTTGGGCCGTGCCAACCTGGGCCTGTGATGGGCTGTGCCTGCCTTGCCTATTCTCCCGTGCATGATATTGATTTAATAGATTTTCTTCGAGTGTGCATGTTAGTATTAAGCGTCTGCTTTGATATATTTACTAGATTTTCTTCAAATGGTTTGCTTCCTGCTGTTATATCTTAAAATATTTAAAGACCATAACAGCAGAAAGCAAAATATTTAAAGAAAACCAAGTAAACATGTGCCTTCCTGTCTATGTAATGGTAAGTATGGTGAATTGAACTACATGATGTATCCTATTTCCTTATTTATTATTGATATTGATTGTGAATGGATGATAGCTAACTGCTCTTTCTGATTCTCAGTGACTAGAATATTAAAATACTTATTATACTTGATCTCATACAACTTAGGTTCATTTGGAATGTATGATGTTATTCATACTAAAGAGTGTGAGCATCTATTGACTTTTTTTTTTATGTTTTTATTATTAGAAGTTTAAGTAGCTGTTTTCTCCATGAATTTTGATTTGTGACAATTACTAATTCAAACTATTCCTAGAATTGATAACTAGTGGATGTTAAATAAAAATATTTCAATTATGGTCACTTTCTATTTTTTCCTCTCATTTTCAATTTTGTACAATTTGAGGACCATTCTCATCTTCCATATTACTCTAGTTTTTATGAATAAGAGGAATACATATTGGAGTGAAGCTACTGTTAAGAACTCTTTTATTCAACTTCCCTATAGAGCCCAGTTAGTTTCATTACATATTCATTGGATTTGTGTTCTTATGTGCAGATAGTTGCTCTTCGAAGAGCAAAGAGAAGAAATATGGAGAGGCTAGTTTTAGCTTGTGGAGGAGAGGCTGTTAATTCAGTTGATGACTTGACAATAAACTGTAGCAGTGTTTTAAATAGTACCCTAGTTCATGATCATTGTCATGTTATTTCAATATGATCATTTAATTGTTCATTTAATAATCATTTTAACTTCTCAGTTCAATGAAATTTCAGAAGTACCCAGTGCCCACCCAAGTTCTTTGTTCAAGATTATACATAAATTATTTTATACATGTTGGATAGATGCTGATACATATAGATTAGACATGTTGAATGATCCTATTGGTAGGTATGAGCTACCTACAACTCATGTTGGAGCATCATAATGAATATATAGCTTTTCTGTGGCATTCTTCTTATTAGTTTGCTAATTCATTAGTGGTTTAGCGTCAATCAGCAAAAATCTCTTGGGATTTCCTATTTTCATTGCATTATGCTGTTTTAAAATTCAATTCATTATGTATACTTCATGTTTTTTTCAAAAAAATTTGATGATTCTTTGTCCATAATGTAGGGGGCAGGGGCGTTTGAGGTGGTTGTTAGTCAGCATTTGATAAACAATGTAAAGAAAACTGTTGTTCAAGGGGTAAGTAACATTTTAACATGCCTTAAATAAATAAATACTTTCTTCTGGTCTTGGTACACAAGATGTCATCATTGCTCTAACAGTATATATATATATATATATATATATATATATATATATATATATATATATAAGGCCGGCCGAATTACTGTTTATTTAAGGTCGCTTTATTTTGAGACACTTAGAGAATTTTTTTTAAAAAAATCCAATCATATGGATGGAAAGAACATCGAAAAATAAGCTAGCATGCCAATTTTCATACAATTTGGGAACTTGTAGGGTATTCATCTTAACGAGTGAGAATTTATAGAAATTTTATCGGTTCAAAATTTCACCCTTTAAGATGAAGACCCTATAAGTTCTGAAATTGTATGAAAATTGACATGCTAACTTATTTTTTAATGTTCTTTCCATCCATACGGTTGGATTTTCTTAAATAGTGTGTAAGTGGGCTAAAATGGGGTGACCGTATTTGCATAAGATTACTACCACTGCATAAGTAACATCACTAATATATATATATATATATATATAGAGGGTCGATTCATACTAGGAATCTTTCATTTCCTGGGCCTACCCATTTGGCCCCCTCGAGTATTTTTTTTATGGATGAGAAGATCTGCTAAAATAAGCTCTACCTCAGAATTTTCATACAATTTGGTAACCATTCTGGCCCTCCCACTTAATCGGTTGAAATTCCGGATCGCTCAAATCCCTATAAGTTTTGATCTGTTAAGATGAAGACCTCTACAAGTTCCCAAATTGTATGAAAATCGATGTGCTAACTTATTTTTTCAATGATCTTTCCATCCATACGGTTGAAAATTGTTTAAAACATGCTCCGGGGCTAGAATCAGCGGTAGGAATTGTAAATTCTCCTACCATGTAATCAAGATCAGATATATATATATATATATATATATATATATATATATACGGGACTGATAATATAAGATCGGCTGGATTACTTTGCAAGTAATATCGCCTCCCATTTGGCCACTTATATAGTGTTTTGAGGATTTCCAACCGTATAGATGGAAAGAACATCGAAAAATAAATTAGCATGTCAATTTTCATACAATTTGGGAACTTGTAGGGTTTTAATTTTAACGGCTGAAAATTTATAAAAATCTTACCGGTTCTGTAACGCCCCGACCCGATCCCGGGACCTCGGGCACGTTCACAGACCGGCCGTAGCCGAGTAGAGATGGGCCCCACTTGAATACAAGGCCTAAGTGAGTAAAACAGATAATGCAATAAAATAACTTATTTATTCAAAAAAAAAAATAACAGAGTTCAGCGGAAAATCATAAAAGGATTCATATGCCCTACAAATACTAGGCCCTATAAGGGTCCTACGAAATAAAATGCCTCACACAAAATATAAAAGATAGATAAGGTCCTCGGACCTCTGTAAATCCTCCCGACTCACGATCGGCTCCTGCGTGCTGGAGTCCTACGCCTCAGGATCTGTAAACAGGAAGAAACAAGTGCGTGAGCTTTCGAATGGAAAGCCCAGTAAGTACCCTTGCAGGGTTCAAGAAAATATGATATCAACAAATAAGAATACCAAGAGTCAAACTCGGGGCACGCCCCTCAAAACAATCCCTAGGAGTCTACCACAAAGAAACAAGCAAGGTAACGACTCCTAGCTACAGAAGCCCTAGGGTTCTGATATGAGTTCCAATGGAAACTCCACAAAAGTCTCCCCGATTGATCACCAACCTGGCACAAAACAGACCATCCGGTCGCTACGGCCCTCAGGTCGTATGTCGGTAGCGCCACCTCTCTACGTGTAGACACGGCCAGCGAATCATCCCCACTGACGGGCATGGCAACCAGAGTATCGATCCCTCTAGCATGGCAATGCCGGAATATCAGGGTGTCCCGTCCCTGAACGTCCGCAAAGGAGCACAGCTGCTCCATTGAAACCGGGCCGAAGAACAAACAAGTAGGGATTCCAACATTCCAGAACAATCAATCATGCTAAATAAAGGATTTCAATGAATCAAGAAGCATGAATGAAATCAAGCAGCATGTCAAGAACATGACATATCAAGAAAACTCCGAAGAGTGGACCAAGACAAGTGTACTTATCTAAAATCGCAGAGTCTCGTATTCCACGGGACTTCTCGACGCATCCACGTCAATATCTGATATAGACAATTCTTCTCTCAATAAAAGTACATATCTATGAATAATACATCTACAATGCATGCTCTAACGGTCAAAGTCCTACTTGTGAGCCTTCCCTTATTTCCCTTCTAGCTTTATTTCCTATTAGTTTAGTTAATATAAATATCCCAGGTTCCTTCTATCACAAAAGAGGTTTGGGCCCTGGTGGTTAGAGCCTACCAAGCCCATGAGAGGACTTTATACTATAAGTCAATTGACTCAATCATTTCCACTTGGCCCAATTCTAAGTTTAATTTAATTCAATCAAGCCCAAATCTTACCATCCAGTTAAGCCAATCCAACCGATCCAACTACTCGATTAATTAATTAATCACTTGTTTATCTTCTAAATTAATTAACAATTAATCTAGGTCCTCCATTTGTCTAAACATTTTCTACTTGATCAATCGAATTATAGGTTAACTAGACCAATAATTAGATCAATAGTCCATTAGATTAGTTAAGTTGATTAACCCGAATCAATTAACTAATCTTACCCATTTAATTAAAACCGGTTCCTATTAATCCCCAATTAATTTATTTAAATCATGATTTTAATTAAACACTATTCAATTAATCTTAGTTAATTAATTAACTAACTTAATTAATTCAATTTAAAACTTTAATCAAACCGGTTCAGTTAACATCAATTAATTTATTTAATCCAAAATTTAAATCAAACATTTATCCATCAGTTTATATAATCCAAATTTATTAATTAGATTTTATCTTTTAATCTAATCTAACTAATAAATTAACTAACTTTATTTTATTTTATTTTATTTTCTTTTCTTTTCCCTCTTATCTTCTTTCTCTCCTCTCCCAACAGCGCTCCGCCGAGAGGGAAACCGCACCTGTCTTCTTGCATATCTCCTACTGCCCGCTACCTCCTCCTAAGCATTAGTCCATGCAATAAGACCTGACAAGAGTATGGAACTCCCAAGGCCCACCCTATCTACATGCATGCGGCATTTGGGAAATGCAATCGAGAGGTGGAGAGGACTCATTGGTGGTTTCGACCGTGCAGACGCGTCCCTGGAGAGTAGCGATGCCGACGAGGTCCTCCTTAAGATTCTCTGTGCCCTCCTTCGGTCAATCGGGCGCCCCTCCTTCTGCCTCCTGGTCCCTCTCTCTCTGTTTCTCACCGCTCAGTGCTTCCAATGCTCCACCACGAACTCCGCTTTATAGAGCTCCTGGGAAGATGGATCTTCTTGGTGAAGGAGATTGCATGCCAATCATCTTCACCACCTTCCTTTTCCGGCCGAGATCACATGCAGCCATTCATGGAAACAAGGTGTCACGCGCGCTGACTCGGGTGGAGGAAGAAGGAGACAGTGGCTCGCCTCGATCGGGCCGCCCAATCGACCGATGGGGATGATTCAACGGTGAGGATTATTTTATAATTCCTCGGATCCATCAACTGATCGGATGGAGAGTCGAGATCTCGCGGCATGAACGGCTAAGATCCTCTCCCGTGTCTAGAACTCAAACCACAGATGAGATCAACGGTCCAGATTAACCCCTTCTATATAACCTTGATGGGTGGCCAGATTTAATCTCTATCTCTTGATGATCTAATCTTGTCCGTCCAAACTCAACCATGCATGGCTTCACTGGATAATTGTCATTTAATCCCTGAGTTTCTTCACTTTTACATGCTGGTCCTCCACATGTGAGAGAGCACAATTTTCCTCTCAAGTCCTTCTTCTTTTTACTTTTACGTCTAGGTCCGTTCTCTGAGAGAAACACATTTATTTTTCAATCCTCTTTTCTTTTGTAATTACTACCAGACCCTTGGTAGTCCAAATAATTTAAATCAAATAATTTAAATTGATTTATCCTTTCCTTTTTTATTAAACCCAATCATACCGATCTTAGGACATTCCCTAATTCATTAAATCATAGATTTAATCAATCAATTTCCCTTCTTACATCTAAGTTCCAATCATGATCATCATCAAGAGTTTTCCATATTTAATTAAATTGGTAACTTCCATTTAATTAAATAAATCATCAATCAATCTAAACTAAATCAAATAAATTTATGAAGTAAATTTATCCATTCCTTATAAGTCTCTTCTTTTACCGAAATGCCCTTGGATTTTATTCAAATCCCAAAATGATCTTTAGCACTTTAATTAACTATGAATTAATTTAGAGGAATTATTTAAATCCTTTATTTCAATAAAAATTTTGAATTTTACAGGTTCAAAATTTCATTATTTAAGATAAGACTCTACAAGTTTCCATATTGGATGACAATTGACATGTTAGCTTATTTTCGATGTTTTCTCCATTCATACGGTTGGATTTACTCAAAACATCACAAGTAGCCAAAATGAGCGATCAAGACTTGCATAGTGATAAAGTTCTACCACATAAGATTCAACCCCGCATATATATATATATATATATATATATATATATTTGAATTCATATGTAGTTTATTGGTTTATTTGGCCATCAATATTTTATCATGCTATTTTATTTTTATCAAGGAGAGCATGACAAGGGGTTTGTTCTTGGCCTGAATCAACACACAGGAGATCCAATAGATCCTCTCATTGAGGGTATCTTCTACAATTACTCAGTCAAACGCCAGCTAATAAACTGTCTGTGCAGCCTCTAATGAACTTCAAACACCTTTTACAGCCTTTTTTTCCTTGGTGTAATCTTAATGTTTTGATATCAAATACTTAATGTTTCATATTGATTTTAATAATTTCATGATATGTTAATTTTAATGTTTTGACTGGTTTCACTATTGGAAATAATAATTTCTTATAGAGTAAACAAATATATATTACTATTTCATACTAGAGTAAATAAATATCCATACTCTGAAAATATACATGGTGTCATCTCCTAATATCATTTCAAAAAATTTTAGATTTGATTGAATGCATCCGTCCAACTTGATATCGAACCTAAGCTTGCATTAAAGATAATAGCTCCTTATCAATTAATTAAACATATATTTATGTAAGGAATATAAATTCAGGTTCCCATATTGCACAGATGAATGACAAGATAAAAGCAAGGGCAAAAAGGCCCTTGGCTTCCTTAAAAGATTGAGACCATTTAGACATGTGCAAATTACTCACATATATGTTATTTAATTCCAATGCCTCTATCTTTTGGCTTTTTACGTTTTACTTATTATACACTTAATAAAAATTATAATGTTTAGCATATTTATTTCAAGTAGCCTCAAAAGTGAGGGTATTCCAAAAATCGAACTTGAGACCTCTTGCATGTGCATGGATGTCTGCCCTCGGTAAATAACTAATTTGATTCCTCTCAAACACTACACTCTCGCTGCTCACTCTCTCCCTTTAATATTTAGATGACAATGGAGCGGTTGATTGTTGTTTTCTTCAATGTTAGGGAGTTGTTTTTCAAATCTTGGCCGGGATCATCCTCATTGTAAAGAAGAACGATATACACGGTCTAGACATTATGATGAATATCGTAGGTATCCAGTATCCTGATAAACACATTATTCTTGTTCATAGTGTGGTGTTAATCTACAATAGAGCTAGAGATGAAGTTGCGCTAAAGCTGCTGGAGCTGTGCAACCGCCTTTGAATTAAAGAATCTGAAAAAAAGACACCCTAATTGGAATTAAAATTTTATTTATTTATGTTTCAGGTTCCCCTTGTTATACGACCTACCTCTAAAAGAAATTCAGAATTTTCATGGTATGTCATCATTCGACCAATTGCTTTAGTAATTGTTCACCAACAAATATTTCTTTTCCCCTTTACTCATGTACTGTTGGAATCCCCATTTTGTTATTTTCACTGGACAAAAACTTCTAGCTACTGCATTATAAGGTAGAGAACATGATCTTCTAGTTCGTCTACTGCATTATTAGACAACCAATATGCGTCCTACTCTACTACCATTATGTGATGAACAAAAAAAAAAGTAAAGAGTAAAGTAACATCTTTCAAAATGAAGCACATCAGGCAAAAGGGAGTTGCACCATAATTTTACAATCCCATGCTATGATTCATCATTAATATGATACTATAGCCCCGAGTCCATATCTTTAGAGATGTGTACCAGTATCAATTCAGTTGAAATTTTGACAATTTGGTGACTGCATTCTCAGGAATCATCTAAAGAAATTATTGCATCACATTGGAAGAGCAAAGAGAAAAATATGGAGAACAAAGTGGTATCAGAGCCCAGGTCACAAGATCACTTGTGCTCTGATACCACTTTGTTGACAAATGAAACCATTTTGTATAATATGGTTACACACCTGGGCTCTGATACCACTTTGTTGGAAATACACACCACTTTGTTGGCAAGAGAAAACACTTTACTGAAAACATAAATATAACCACACATGTCTGGGCTCTGATATCACTTTGTTGGATATTATTTATTCATTCTCAAAACCAAACAATCCATTGAAACATGGTTCAAAACAAGAAGAGATAACAAAGTTCATGATAACAAATGAGCAAAAATTCTGAATAAAACATAGGAGATACCCACTCCGTGTGCTTTTTTGGATTCTTTAATTCAAAGGGCGGTTGCATAGCTATAGTAGCTTCATCTCCAGCTCCAACAGCTTTGTCTCCAACTTTATTGTAAATTAAACACCATAGTATAAACAAGAATAATGTGTTTATCAAGATACCTACGATATTCATCAAAATGTCCAGACTGTGTTTATCACCCTTCTTTACAACGAGGATGATCCCGGCCAAGATTTGAAAAACAACTCCCATAACATTGAAGAAAACGCCAATCAATCGCTCCATTATCATCTATATATTATAGGGCTAGAGAGAGAGCGAGCGAAAGCAATGAGAAAATAGTGTCTGACAGGAATCAAATAAACACATTATTATTATTCATATTGTGGTGTTTAATCTACAATAGAGCTAGAGATGAAGGCTAGCGTTAAAAGTTACTTGGAAGGCTGCTTTGGAGCTAATGCGGCCATGCTTTGAATTAAAGAATCCGAAAAAGACACCCTAATTGGAATTAAGATTTTATTTATCTATGTTCCAGGTTCCCCTTATTATACTGATGACTTATCTCCAAAAGAAATTCAGAATTTCCATAGTATGTCATCATTTGACCAATTTAGAAATTGTTTACCAACAAATATTTCCTTTCCCCCTTTACTCATGTACTATTGCAATCCCTATTTTGTTATTTACACTGGACAAAGACTTCATTAACTACTAGCTACTACATTAGATAGAGAACATGATCTTTTGGTTCGTCTGCTGCATTATTGGGCAACCAATATGCGTGGTCCTATACTACCGTCATGTGATAAATAGAAAAGCAAATAGAGAGTAATGTAACAATCTTTCAAAAGGAAGCACATTAGGCAAAAGGTGAGTTGCATGATGAGTGTTCATTTGAGCATAATTTTATACTATATTCCTATATGCTTGGCATGTAATTGTGAAGACTTTTTGCCCACCGATATTTAAAATGTATTTATTCTCATCAAAAGGGCATGATATAAGGACTCCGAAGGAAAGAAAGCATTTCGAGAGAAACTGGGATCCCAGAGCACCCAGAAGGACCCATACGGGCAAGCATACGGCAATACATATACCGAGATAATCGCCCTCGAAAGGAATACGAAGCTAGTATACGCCCGTGATGATAGCCGCTATAATGTTTGGTTCTATATACGGCCAATATATACGCCCGTATGAATAGTCGCCCATATACGGGCTGACATGCGCCTGTATATGGGTTTGTACATCATCAATATTGGGTGAATCTGCAGATCTTAAAGGGGGCAAATGGGTAAATCTCACCCTTAAAACCCGGGTATAAAAGCGAACGAAGAGGAGGGCTTGAGGGGGGAGCTTTGGGGAGACATGGGAAAATCTTGGAGGAAAGCTTGGAGGTCTTCACCTAGAGGCCATTGGAGCAAGAGGAGGGGACACCTTTGGAAGAAGATCAAGAAGCCATCAACTGTAATTTCATTGGATTTACATATTATGTCTTCTTTGATTTCTTTCATCTTTGTTTTGGATTGTTGCCCTCCTACCATTGAGGGCTAATTTTGAAGATGCTTGGATGATTGCTGAACCCTTGGACATGATTTAATTAACGTTGGTTCTCAATTCTTGAATGCTTGATTATATTCATTGAGTCTATTTTCTCATAGTCCATATGGGGGAAGAAGCGAAAGCCTCCCCATGTGTAGACTATCTCCAATAAAGGGGATTGTGAGTATACCGGAAACCTGTGTACTAAGAAGAGTGAGTTTTTTAGAAGAATTATTCTCATAATCCTTCCAAGAAATAGGTTCAAGAACATAATCGGTAAGGGCACTAGGATTAGTAACTCACCTAGGGATGAGGGAGTGAAAGCACGATAGAAACCCTTGGCCAAGAATTAACCAAGTGTCGAGATAGAGAATATCATTCATCCTTTAAAAGTCCAAGGGGGATTCAATTATCCGAGCATCCCCTTCTTATGATTGTTTGACCTTAAGAGCAACCTAATCCCTTTGTTTATGATTTCAATTTAATTAGTTTAGAATTTAGTATAATCAACCACCCTAGACCGACTAATTAGTAGAAGAATAGTGAGTACTAGTACTTCCATCTCCCTGTGGATCGACAACCCGACTTTCACGTCCACTTTATTACTTGTGATGACCCGTACACTTGCAGTTGCATCGCATCACTGCACTATAATTTTACAATCCCATGCTATGATTTATCGTTAATATGATGTTGCAGCCTCGAGTCCATATCTTTAGAGACATGTACGGTATCAAATCAGTTGAAATTTTGACAATTTGGTGGCGTGATTCTCGTGAATCATCCGAGGAATTATTGCATCACATTTGATGTTCAAATAGTTTCTCTTCGAAGAGCAAAGAGAAAAAATATGGAGAACAAAGTGGTATTAGAACCCAGGTCACAAGATCACTTGTGCTCTGATATCACCTTGTTGACAAGAGAAACCATTTTGTATAATATAGTTACATACCTGGGCTTTGATACTACTTTGTTGGAAATACACACCACTTTGTTGAAAATAAAAATATGACCATACACATATGGGCTCTGATACCACTTTGTTGGATATCATTTATTCATTCTCAAAACCAAACAATCCATTGAAACATGGTTCAAAATAAGAAGAGATAACAAAGTTTATGATAAGAAATAAGCAAAAATTCTAAATAAAATACAGGAGATACCCACTCCGTGTGCTTTTTTGGATTCTTTAATTCAAAGCGGGTGTTGCACCGCCCAGCTTAGGGATGGCAGAACCCCCACCCGGATCCGTTGTTTCCACTCGATCCGGCCTTCATCCGCCTCGAAAAATGTATGGGCGTGGTAAAGGTCCTTTAAAATCCGCCCCGCCCCGCCCCGCTAAAAAAATATAAAAATACCTTTATATATATATTAGATTATATAATTTTAGGGTTTATAATGAAGTTTTGTTTGGAGTCTTTGAAATTTGGCGGCTGCTTTCCCACCCTTCTCTCAAGTTTGTATATCAAAATGCTTTTACATTACAGTTAAGTTTATTTTATTTGAGTTTAATCGGTAAATTTCTCTTCATTCTATGGTCTAAATGCAGTATTGGTGCCCCGCTCCTCGCCTCAAGGCCATGTCCCGCGCCAGCTCACATTGGGTGGGGCTGGTGGTAGAGGCCCCGCCCGCCTCACCATTGCCATCCCTAGCTCCAGTAGCTTCATCTCCAGCTCCAGCAGCTTCGTCTCCAACTCTATTGTAGATTAAACACCATATTATGAACAAGAATAACGTGTTTATCAAGATACCTACGATATATTCATCACAATGTCCATAATGTGTTTATTACCTTCTTTACAACGAGGATGATCTTGGCCAAGATTTGAAAAAACAACTCCATAACATTGAAGAAAATAACAATCAACTGCTCCATTGTCATCTAAATATTAGAGGGCGAGAAAAAGAGCAAGAGCAGCGAGAAAGTAGTGTCTGAGAGGAATCAAATTAGTTATGTAACGATAAAATAAATTTAGAAAGTTTGTTTTATGGCTGAAATAATCTATAATTTGCATAATTTACGGGTGTAAATAAACAAAATATAATATATTCATATATCTATAAAAAAAATTTAAGAAATTCAGTGGGCAGATGCCCTAACTGTCCCCACGATGGACCACCCCTACACAGACGCAAAATAAAATACATATTTGCAAACATTAAACGCCTAGTTTTTATATTTAACGAATATGTTCATAAAAATAATCAAAATACATCTTTTTTTTAAAGAAAAAACTAAATTAAATGTACAACTTCATTGATATTCTTGTATGTGTAAGGTATATGCAAAAAATAATAATGTGGTTTACTTATGCAACTATAAAAACAAAAATGGAAACCAGGACTATGTACAGCAAAAGTTATCTCAGAATCCCCAACAATTGGATTTCCTCTTTACAGTCCCTCTAATTTCTATTATTTCAGATTCTTCTTATCTATAAAATTCAAGGTCTTCCTCTAAATACTAAAGAATGGCGGAATTTTAAGGAAGAAAACTTATGTCAAGAATTGTGCAATATTTTTTTCATAAATAAACCAAACGATTGAATTTCAACATACCCAGAGTTCGCGGCTGACAATGATGTGAAATATATAAACAGAAGAAATAAAGGATTGAAAAAATATACTTCATTTGTCTATCATCTTCTGATTTCTAAACCAAAACCACCACCAGTTTTACGAGATCTTATTCTCTGAAATATGGAAACAAAAGGTTTTCTGCTACCAGTCTTTTGTGCCTAACCCTAACAGGCAAAGAGGAGAGATTGTGGCAAGTAAATTGAAAGGAAACAAACTAATGAACAACAATACACTGAACCAACAAATTTCTTCTATCGCAGATTGAAATTCCTCAGTGTAATCCTCGTTGGTTGGGATAAACCTGCGCTTGAACCCCCACGCACCACAAGCATTTGCGACACGCGGCGCAGCGAACCGCTTGTCTCCCGACTTTCTGACGCTTGTGGCCTTTTTAAAAAAAAAAAAAAAAAAACAACAACAACAACAACAACAACAACATTGTACAGCTTCAATATATATAATATGAGGAGTTGTGTGTGGTGTCGTTTAAACTTAATTCAAGACATACTTAAGCATGTTGTGATTCCAAATGTGATGCTTTGCCCCTGATTAAAACTAATCAGGGGCAAAGCCAAGTACTATCAAATAGAATTGATTCATGGCAAATGTTCTTCCATAAGATTTTGTTCTAATTGATGTAGAAACCATAAGAATGCAGAATTGCTCTCAAGTGTCATTTTTACTCATAAAATCAACCTTGTTCAATTTCAAGAGAATGCAAGTGTCACAGATATTACACAACAATAATGATCTATGTATGTACCATCACACATTTCACCAGAAAAAGGAATAATTGGAGTAAAGGTAGAGAACATTAGAAGAGAAGTATACCATTCCATATTAGAGGCCAAATTGAAAGTCATCTCCATCTCTTGTAATAGAATCAATTTGTGGTGTGACTTTTAAATAAAAGAAAGCAACTTCATTGACTAACTTGATAAAAATAAGTCATATCTAACAAGGCAAAAATACTCGGCATATCCACCTCTTTTTGCAGAGGTAAAATTTGATGCAACTATGTATAAAGAAATAAGAAAATTCAATGCCATACTATGTCATGCCATATTAACCTCCCCGAAGACTTCCAAAAAACTCAGATGTAAGAATAAATTACCTACAAAATAAAACAGAACAACCTATGAACCTTAGTTTGGTGCCTCCAAATTGAGATCTACAAGGAAACCTCAAATTCATTATACCTACGATCTAAAAACCACATCCACAATTCTGAGAATATACTGTAGAATTGAATCAATGCTGTTTGTTTTTTTACCACAGTTTAAACAATGTCTACTAGCAACACCATATCAATAAAAAGAGGAAAAAAAAGGGCCCTTCTAACAGCATAAATAAAATATGAAACAAAACTCATGATGAAAAAATGTGGGGTGAAATGTTGATAAAGACACAACACAAAGATAAGTAACCATGAATTCAAAGTTGTGGTTACATTAAAATGTCATCTGGAAAGAACTGCTGATTTCAAGCGGTCTATTACAAGTGACGGCACTGAAAGAGAATATACTGTAGAATTGAATCTATGGCTTGTTTTTTTACCACAGTTTAAAAAATGTCTACTAGCAACACCATACCAATAAAAAGAGAGAGAGAGAAAAAAAAAAAAGGCCCTTCTAACAGCATAAATAAAATCTGAAACAAAACTCATGATAAAATAATGTGGAGTGAAATGTTGATAAAGACACAACACAAAGATAAGTAACAATGAATTCAAAATTTGTTACATTAAAAAGACATCCAGAAAGAACTGCTGATTTCAAGCTGTCAATTACAAGTGAGGGCACTGAAAGTTTGAATTCAAAAGCAAATGACATACTCTGAAAAACATTAAAAATCATTCATCCAGTAGATCAATGGTATGTCATATGGTTGCAAGATCTGAGAATAAGAATAATAGGCTAGGAAGCACCGACACCTTGAATCAGCTCACGTATCCGTATCGGACACGTAACCGACACCGACACATGCCGGACACTTGTGGATACATGTCCGATACTGTAAAAAACGTATCCCTTTTTTTTAATTGTTGTCGACACGTCCATGACACATCGGCCCGTAAACCTAGCATCGATATGGTCCATGAGTACTAGTAACAATGGTTTAGGGTTTCATTTTTTTTGTGTACAAACTGTATTATATATATAAGGAAAAATTATCGTATAGTCCCTGGTACTTTACATTCTTCCGATTTTAAACACTTAGGGCGAATAGTAAGCGGATAGATCATTGTAGTAAACAGATACCGACACTTAGGGGGGGCTATATAGGGATTTCAAAAGTAATACAGGGACCATATGTTACTTTCCGGTATATATATAATATAAATATTTTTATATGTATTTATATTCAACGTGTCCCAACGTGTCCGTGTCCTACTTTTTTTTTTTAAATGCCGTGTCGGCGTGTCCGTGTCGTGTCGTGTCGGTGCCCCGTGTCCGTATCAGTGCTTCATAGATAATAGGGCACCTATAGAGCACACTGATGCTAAGAAATTCAAACCATCTTAGAGAATGACAGTATGAGTAAGTGGCCGAAGGACGAGAGATTTGATACTTTACTAGGTTTGAATTTGGGTATCATCACTCCTGAAAATGAAAGTTTACTTGAGCTTGTTTGTCAAGAGTCAAATTAAGAAACTGGATTCTAATGGCCTAACATGAACCCCACTATAGATCATAGGAAAAAGAGAGTGCAACCAAAACTACTATGCAAAAACAATCTGAACAATCTGATTCATTTTACATGGGTACATCCAAGATCAAAACGATATATACACTGCATTTTTGTGACTCAAGATTTCTGCAAGTGAGAAAAGTGAATATTATTTAGTATTTATGGCACACCTTTTTCAATTGGACATATATACATATGCTTCAAATGGTTCTAGTTGCAGCCACTTTTAAGCGTTTAAGACCAAGAACTAAAATTTGAGGCTTAAACAATTCCTCCACCTTTCTTCACTAGATTTTACATTTAATCAAAGAAATAAAGCAGCTAGGATACAAAACATACAGTAGAATTCCAATCAGTCTCTTAAAAGAAAGATACCAATTGAGCTAACTTCCCTAAAGCATCCAACTTTTATCTGCTCCATGGCATGACAGATACAAATAGGCAGAGGCCGAATGAACTGAACCTATTATTAGTAATTCCGCAAGACACTTGGCTTACTCAGGTACTTTAGCTAGTCCTTTATGAATTACCAAACTTGACATTAAACCAGAATTTAAATATGGTATATCACCTTGATAATTTTACTACTAGTTCTGCAAACAGATAACATGTATATCGTCCTAATGATAAGTTAGATGATATACTGGATTATCTAAGTCATGAGCTTTGGGCATCTGGAAGTTTTAGATGCCTTTTTGCAAGACCTTAACAGTCCAAGTAAACATGAGACAGTTGAGAGCCTTCAATTCCATGAAGGAACAATGATAGGCACACTAAGAAACAAAGGCATACTAAGAGGATTATACAATCCTAACCTTCAAATGATGCGGGCTTGTTAATGTGCACCAACACTTTAATATCCTGTATATCATGTGTATAATAAAAAGTTTACAGAGAAGCCATAATAATTGTCATCATTTTCAAAAAATAATGAGAAGGTTAAGGTTGAGGTGTTCTGCACAAGAAGGCCTTGCAGTTTAAATAAAAGAAATGTTTATTTGATAGAATGTTCCAAAAAAGATGGGCCATGATTCCAAACATCCTACATAATGAATGACAGCTACTTTTTTTGTTATCAATGCTCGACTGTTGATCAAGATCCCTTCCCTTTGTTCTGCAAATAAAGATTTCTATCTAAAATGTTTTCATCTTATTATGGTATCCAACAAGATTTTAGGTTAAAATTTAGAGAAAGGGTACTTCAACATGCCTTAGAAAAAACCCAATTAGTTTGTCAAAAGAGTGAAGGATCCTAAGTTATAATGGTACACCACCATTCTAGATTAATGCATCAATGACCAAATAAAAAGCAATTTTACAAACTTAGATGGAAGCATTAAAAGGATATACATTATGTCAAGACAGAATTTTATAACCACTATGTTGATACACATTATATTTGTCATAAACCTTAGAAAATATTCATAAGTAGAAAACAAATACTTTGCAAATATAGTATGTATTCAGTGAATTAATCAAATGCCATAAAATGAGCCCATTCAAGTATGAATCACCTGCATGAGAAATCACATTTCCTTGAGCACAAAGTCATTGAGCCCAGTTAGACATAACATTGAATACCAGCAAGGCCTTCAAGTTAATTAAAACTACAATGATGACCAAAACAAAGAACTTATGTTCAAGATCTTAGGGTGGTCAATCTCAATAGAAGGACGATACAATAACAAATACCCAATAAAATTACATTAAAATAAATTCTTTGAAAGGCATTCACAATAACCAAAAGCATTGAAAATAGACAGATGGAACAAAATAAAGACAAATTATCCAAAAACACTTACAGGGACAGAAACGTTCCGGCCAATGTATTTTTTCCATGGCAATGGAACCTAAGCAGATTCTTAACTTATTAACTGCATAAAATCAGGCTTGGGAGAAAAAAAGATACAATAATTTTAACTAATGATGCAAAACCATCACATTACAATCAACTAAAACAACAATGGATGATCACCTCAGTTATGAACGCCCAAACCTGCCTTACACTGCCTAGCAAGCTTGGTCCACTCTGTGTGGAATGATCCTGGGCGATCAATTCGCTCGTAAGTATGAGCTCCAAAGAGGTCACGTTGTGCCTGCACAAGGTTTGCCGGGAGCCTAGACCTTCTATAGGTATCAAAGTAAGACAAGCTGGCGCACATCCCCGGCGTGCTGATCCCCGCCCCAATGGCCAGCCCCACAACTCTCCGCCATGCTCCCTGCCGCTGCACCATCTCCCTTGCAAACTCTGGGTCCACAATCAGATTAGGAAGGCTCCCATTCCGCTCATAAGCCTGCTTGATCCTATCCAGAAACCTGGCCCTGATAATGCAGCCTCCCTTCCAGATCCTGGCAAGCTCCCCCAAGTTAAGGTTCCATCCCTTCTCCTGGCTCTTTGCACGAAGTAAGTTCATGCCTTGAGCATAACTACATATCTTTGAGGCATACAATGCCTGTCGGACATCATCAATTAATCTTTTCTTGTCAACAGCCCCGACTGAAGCTTTAAGAGCCTCATTGTTGATCCCAGCTTGTTCGAGGACACCAGAGGCAGCCTCACGCTCCTCCTTCAACCCACTGAGGTAACGGCAATCAAGGGAGGCTGCAATGGTTGGCGCAGCCACTGAGAGCTCGGCAGCCTGCTGCACCGTCCACTTCCCAGTCCCCTTCATCCCGGTCTTATCCAGGATCTTATCCACAAGCTCTCCATCACCGTGCTCTTCCTTGACCTTGAAGATATCAGCGGTGATCTCGATCAAGAAGCTCTCCAGCTCCCCACGATTCCATTCATCAAAGATGTCAGCCAGATCTTGGTTGGAGAGGCCGCCGATGGTCCTGAGGACATCATAGGCCTCAGAAATGAGCTGCATATCGCCGTACTCGATCCCGTTGTGGACCATCTTGACGAAGTTGCCGGAGCCGCCAGGGCCGACGTAAGTGACGCAGGGACCGTCGTCGACCTGAGCCGCGACTTTGGAGAGGATGTCGGCGACGTTGTCGAAGGCCTGGCGGGAGCCGCCGGGCATGAGGGAGGGACCGCGGCGTGCGCCCTCCTCGCCGCCCGAGACGCCCATCCCGAGGTAGAGGAGGCCTTGGGAGGAGGCCTCGGAGATACGGCGCTCGGTGTGCTCGTACCACTCGTTGCCGCCGTCGATGATGGCGTCTCCGGGCTCAAGGAACCGGGAAAGGGCAGCAATGGTTTGGTCGACGGGGGGCCCGGCCTTGACAAGGATGATGATGGAGCGGGGGCGGCTGAGGGAGAGGACGAAGTCGCGCGGGGAGTGGTGCCCGGTGAGGGGGAGGCCGCCCTCTTCGGTGGCTCGGGCGACGGTTTCGTCGACCTTGGAGACGGTCCGGTTGTAGACAGAGATGGGGAAACCCTTGTCGGCAATGTTGAGGGCGAGGTTCTGGCCCATGACGGCAAGGCCAGCGAGGCCGATCCGGGAGAGCGCCGCCGACTCCATGGTTAGGGTTAGGGTTAGGGTTAGGGAGATGTATATAAAACGGAAGGAAGGGTCGGCGAAGAGGGCGGACTCGTCGAGGCTGCGAAAGGGCAACGGGCGGAGAGAAAGAGGACCAGGACAGGAGTGAGGAGGTGGGTCCGGCTTCCGTTAGCCGTTTACCTTTCTTAATTATCTAATTTATCTTAACTTTTCAATTTTTTTTAATTAAACTCTTCATTTTTTATATTAGTTATAATTTAAATCTTCAAGTGTCACTTGTTGAGTTTAAGTTTGGAATCCAATGAGGAAAAAATTCTACAAATTAAAATATTTGTTGAAATTATATATATACAAGTAAACATAAACCAACACCAATTGAACTAAACTAAAAACTTAAGTAATATAAAAATAATCTTTAACTCGGTCTTTATATCAATTTGTCGAAATACTGTCATTGATATCGATCATCACATGATTTGTAGGCACTGTTCAGCAAATCGGACAAGTTGGCATGGGCTTCTTGATAAACCATGCATCAATGCAACTTACATGAAAGACATGGCGACAATGTGGCAAGATGCGGACGTCATCACCCTCGACAAATTGATCAAAACAAATGGCGCAATCATCATTCAACAAACCAGAAGTGTACTTACTCTGTTTGAGATTCTTAATTAGCCTCCTTTTCATGTACCGTAGCCTTATATTTTTGAAGAGGATCCGGGACAAAAACAAGAGCAATAACAAGAACAGGAACCCCAGAAAAACACGGATGAAAAAAGGATCAACTCTTCGTAAACTTGAAAAGAATTTTCCCATTGTTGTGTCTTGTGTGCTTGTGTGTTTTAGAGGAAGGTGGTGGAGTAGAGAGTTGTTACATATTTATAGATTTGAGATGGTGAGAATAATCCATGTTACATGAATCTAACTTGAAGTTTGAGTTTTAGTTGGAGTTTGTGTCTGAATTTAAGGACTTCATTTTGAATGCAAGTGTACGTAGATTTATATATGTATGAATGAGTTTTTTTTTTTAATTTTTACAGTTTTTTTTAAATCAGGATAAGATTGTATAATGTAATCTAAATTGGTTCGACCCTTCCCCGACGCAACTACGTCTTTGGAAATTTTGTTGACCGCTTTTTTACGCTTATATAAAAATAAGGTTGCTTATAGACGTAGGCCTTGCAAAATGATCTTTGCAGACTTTTTAAAAATAATAGTTATATTTTTACCAAAACAAATAATAGTTTCGAATTATCTAATTTAGCTTAACTTTTCAAGTTTTTTTATTAAACTCTTCATTTTTATAAGTTTGGAAGCCATGATGAAAAAATTCTAAAAAATATAATATTTGTTGAAATTATATAGATACAAGTAAACATAAACAACCACCAATTGAACTAAACTAAAAACTTAAGTAATATAAAAATAATCTTTAACTCAGTCTTCATATCAACTTGTCGTAAATAGTGACATCATCTGCGGGCACCCTTCGGCAAATCGGACAAGTTGGTATGAGCGTAGTGATAAACCATGCATCAATGCAACTTACATGAAAGACATGGCAACAATGTAGCAAGATGCGGACGTCGTCACCCTCAACAAATTGATCCTTACAAATGGCGCAGTTATCGTTCATCAAACCAGAGGTGTACTTACTCTGCTTGAGATTCCTAATTAGCCTCTTTTTCATGTACCATAGCTTCAAATATGTAATGATGCTGATGATGAGGAAGACCAGTAACACGAGCACTACCAACAAGTACATGGATACCACAAAAGTGAACCATGAACCTAAAGTGAAAATAATGAATTTTCCCATTGTTGTCTTGTGTGTGTTTTAGAGGAAGGTGGAAAGAGTTGTTATATATTATTTATAGATTGGAGATAGTGAGAATAATCCATGTATGAATCTAATTAGGACTTGGAGCATGAGTTGGAGTTGGATGGGCGTTTCAGAGAGAGATAAGGGTGGTTTTGTATGTATTGGATGTGAGAATAAACCTGTGTCTTAATATAACTAGGACTTTGAGTTTGAAGCAAGTGTGTAGTTTTATATATGCATGATAGAGTTTTTTCTTTCTTTTTTTTTTTTGTTTATAGAATATAAGGTTGCTTGTAGAGATAGACTAGAAAATGACCTCACACTATTAAGATTTCTAAAAAATAATAATTACATTATATCAGATTATTTTAAAATTTTGAAATTAAAATTATTTAATCAAATTAAAAATATAATTTTAAAAGTGCATTATGTGTATTAGATTAATTAATTAAAGTTTGCCTTTTTTTCTTCAACATTTTCTAATTTTTTATCCCAAGATTTTGAATCAACAAATTTAGTTAATTCACTATTCATCCCTTGAATAGTGAAGTATTTGCCCATGGGTCCTTGGGTAAGGAGTTGTGGGGGCTTAATGTAAATAGTGGGTTGGGCGTGTTACGTGTGTAGTGTGTAAAGTTGAAATAGTGGCAAATAGTGTGAGGGACTAATAGATATTACCTCAATCAAATTTAAAGTTATAGAATTTTTTATTTTTATCATCTAATCGCTTTTTTAAAAGATATGAAATAATTTTCACAAAAATAAATTAAAGTTGAGAAACTATAAAATTTTAAATAATCTATCTATATTAAGAAAAGGAGTCTAATTTAAATTTAAAAAAATCTAAAAAAAAAGATAATTAGAATGGGGATTTGGAATTTTCTGATAATTTTCAAATTTTTAATTATAAAAAATATTTATCTACATTACTAAGTACGAATATATTTAATTTTAAAAGAGATCTATCTATCTAAATATTTATGAAAGTCTATCACATAATTTTAATTTTATAAATTAAATTTTAAAATAAAATTAAAAAAACTACATAATTTAATTGAGATTTTGAAATTATCTAATAATTTTTTAATTTAAAAATAATTTTAAATATAAATATCTCAAAATTTCTGTTTTTTTAAATCTTAAAAAGTATCTATATATATTACATAGCGAAAGAGAATGAGTGCGACAATTTTAATTTTAAAAACAATTATAATTAAATTGAGATTTTAAAATTTTCTATAATTTTCAATTTAAAAAAATATAAATATCTCAAATTTTTGGATTTTTTTAAAATTTTAAAAATTATCAAGATAATTAGGTTGGGTTTAGGAATTTTATATATATATATATATATATATATATATATATATATATATATGAATAATAAGTGCATGTGAAAAATTCAAATTTAAAAAAAAAAAATCAAATTTTTATAAGTGGCAATTAGATCATTATTTTATTAATTTAAATTTTTTAAAAATTTATGAAATTTCTCATAATATTGAATTTCAAATAATATCTAATTTGAAATTCACCTTGCCGGTTCTCTTGCCCTGCCGTTTACTTATTTCCTACTTTTGTTTTATGTTTTAGATGATATTTATTTAAGTTGGTTTGTTATGAGATAATAAATGGGTTGTATTTGTGAACTATGTTATTTATTTTAATACTTTTAGAAGTATAACTTTGATATAAATTGGAGTGAATTCACACACAGGTACACACTCTATTTGATTTTCAAGATTTCAAAAATGACCCATTAAAAAAAACTCAAAAATGTTGATATTTTGGTTCAAAACAACCCAAACTCCATCTAGGCCTAAAATCATTCAAACCGTTCAAACTAACCAAAACCGATCCAAACCGAAAATCTTTCAAATTGTTGTTCAAATCGAACTGAACTGTAAACCGAACCAGTTTGGTTTGGTTTCATTTTTCAAATTGTTCGGTTTGGTTTTTTCCAAACCTAAAAATACCGGTTTGATTTGAAAATTCGTCCAAATCTATCCAAACCGAACCGATTTCACCCCTAAAAGAAGGTAAAGATAATGTTCTGCCATTTTTTCTTTTAATTATCATTGTATAAAATGACTTTTGTCCTAATGGAGCATGTCATACTCACATATTGTCTATCTTTTCAATTAATTTCATACATTGGCGCTGAGCAAAAGAAAAGGTATAGATAATGTTTTTTCCTTTTATTTAAATTCTCATTTTATGGAATTTCTCAAAAATTTTGGATTTTAAAATTTTCATATTTTAATATGCTTATTCTTTTCTGTATTTTCTAGTGGTTTATAAAAAATCGTAAAAAAAATAGATAATTCATTTGAGGCAGTTGGAATTTCTCAGAAATTTTTTATTTTAAAATTCTTTTGGGGCATTTGTACTTTATTAGAAATTTGGGATTTTAAAATTTTAACATTTTAATATGCTTATTCTTTCTAGTATTTTCGGGTGGTTTCTTGCACGTTCTTATTACGACCATATCTTTAGATAATGTTTTTTAAAATGTTTTGCATATAACTCCTGCACCCTTTTTTAACTTATCATTTTAAATGAAGCATGTCATTCTCACAAATTGTCACATTTTTTATTCCGATCAACAAGAGAACTACTCTCAATCTATCCTAATCTCTTAAAAACAAAAAACTTCTATAACCGTCTCTCTCAAATAAGCCAATCAAATTAGGGCAAATTTCCTATTAGTCCTTGACATTGTTTGACATGATTCCCCACCCAAAACACACACACCTAAAACCCTATTACACTACACATTAGTTGTAATTTCACATTGAAACTATGTTTCAAATAAAACAACTAATAAAATGGCAAGAGAATAAAGGAGTTGTATTAAGAAAGGAAGAGTTGTAGCATATTTTTTTTTTTAAAAAAAACTCTTTTTCATTGTTTTTTATTATTAACTAAAATATGTTTGAGGTAAGATTAATAAAATTCATAAATAATTTATTAAACTATAAACGGACAACACAAATTTATTAAAAGAAGAGCATAACACAGGATTCTCATAACTCGAAAGGCATTATAGGTGAAGAAAGTTTTAGGTATTCTTTTCGCGATCTTGGTTAGCGTAGTGGCAGAGGCAAAGGTATGGGCCTAGGCGATTTTGAGGATGAGCTGTCAAGGTAATTATTATATTTTTTTAAAAATTAAAAAATCAAAAATTTTTAGAAAATTTTAAAATCTCAATCTAATTTTTTGGTTTTTTTGGTTTTTTTAAAGTTAAAATTATTTATAATCAATATACTTTCTCTTGATAATATAAATATTTTTTAAAATTAAAAAATCTAAAATTCTAACAAAATTTTAAAATCACAATCAAAATTTTTGGTTTTTCAAATTTTTTGAAAATTAAAATTAATATACTTTTTAAAATTGAAAAAAAAAATCTTAAATTCTAGGAAAATTTTAAAATCCTTATCTAAATTTTTGGTTTTTTTTTAAAAATTAAAATTAATATATTCCTGCTCGATAATAGAACTAAAAGTTTAATTATATATAGAGATATTTTTTTGACAATTCCGAACATAACCTTTATTTTTCTTTCCCAACACATTTACTTCCCTTCATTTGAGATTGTATTAGTGTTCATTTGCATGTAAGTGCTTGGGTAAAGTGGAGAAGTGGCCCACTTCGGCCATTTTTGACGTTTCTCTCGACAAAAGTGACATTTCGGCCCACTTCGATGAAGTAGGCACTTCCCCATATTTATATTAGGCCCACTTTGGCCGAAAATACACTGAAGTGGGTTTCTTCTTCTTTTATTATTATTATTATTATTATTATTATTATTATTATTATTATTATTATTATTACTACGTGCTCTCACACTTCGGTGGAAATGAACATCAGAAGTGTTCATTTGTACCCACTTCGGGAAACTTGGACTTCCGCCAATTTCACCCATTTCTGAACTTTCGGGCACTTTCATGCAAATGAACTATAGACGGCTTTGCGGAGGCAAAGATTTGGACAAAACTATAAAAAGAGTAACACATAATTGATATTAGTTTTTAAATACATTCTAAACCTAACAAATAAAATTCCTATTGAATGAGTTTTTCAGTGCTCACTATATAATTTTTTTAATTTATGGAAAAATATGTTATTTATTAAAAGTTCTTGAGAAAAATGATTTGGTGACCATACAGCATCCATAATCCATTTAATTCATTGCAAAATTTATTAAGAAAATTAATAAAGTTTATTTTATGTCCAAAATAATCTATAATTTACATAATTTAGAGGTGCAAATCTACATATTTTTATATATCTATAAATTTTTTTAAGAAATTCAGTGTGCGCCGATGCCCCACCGTGGATCACCCATACACACAGACAAACCTTCATAAAAATACATATTTACAAACATTCGAAATCTATTTTTATTTCATCTCTCTCTACTTTCTCTCTCTAAAAGCGTTACGCCAAGGGTTTTTCCAAAGGGTTCATGGAGCTCCATGGAGGAGGCGATTCCAGGCGCGGCGGAGGCGATTCCCGGCGCGGCGGTGCTGAACACTGGCATAACAGAAACGTCATCGAGCATGAAAGAGAAGCACAACGTGGCAGAGACACAACTCGACGTGATGGAGACAAGAACAGGCCAGCTAGAGAGGACTCACGGCAAGGCAGTAGCGACCACCGCCATGGTGAAGCCAAACCTAGACACGGCGAGGATGAAACCAGAAGCGACATAGACGTCCCCAAGTGTCGTGGAGATAATCTCCGAACCGGGAGATGCCACTCGCAAGCCGACAAAATTTGCACGAACGCGAAGAACCTCGACGGAGACACCCCACGCACCGTGAAGTCCGACGGGAGGATGACGATCAACGGGACAGACAACACAAATACAAGACTTAGAGGGAGACTCCACAGGGTAGAACTCGCACTGTGTAACCGGAGAAACCTCCTCCCCCTCCCTACCCCTCCTATGTCGATGTGGTAAAGGGCCAAACCAGTGACTCCAACACCCAACCATCATCACCAGAAGCAAATAAGATAGAAGAAGGGTGGAAGCTGGCTGGCCGCAAGCGTGAAAGGCGTATGAGTGGCAGCCCACAAGTAGCAAGGAAGGAGATACCGCCACCATTGCGCCGCTCACCACCAACCCTCCGTACCCCCGCTGGCATTATCAATGTATGTGGCGATTACACGAGGCGAGGGACATCGAGCGGAAGACCGTGGTCGCTATGACACACTTGCTATGGGGGTGGGTTATAAGGGACTGGAGTGCAAAGCTAACCGCCGGTTCATAGTGAAAGACGTGCTCCCCAGATTGTCAGCAGGAGCACAACCCTATAATCCACAGCAACGTAAGAAGACGAAGGAGAAGTCGAAGGCCAAACCCAAACCCAAGCACACAAGTGTGATACATCAGCCACCCCATACTCCAACGAGGCTGACGATGACTGCAAACACTATGGTAGAGAATACTAATGAAGAAACCCCAGAAACCCTCCACATCTCCATAGGCATAGACTCCGACATGCTGGAAGGGAGAGAGCTCATGAAGCGCTTCTCGATCATCACTGTGACGGAGAAACAGGGAGGAATGGTGCTCGAGTCGGATATCAAAGACATTCTCTCATGTTTGATCGATGAAAAATGGACCTGGGAGGTCAAATCCCTCCGCAACGGCCGTTTCATCACCTCGTTCCCTACTGCAGAGCTCGCTCGACAAACAGAGGCGAAGGGCGCCTTAAAGCTGCTCTCTTTCACCTTCGCGTTCGAGCCCTGGACGCTGGATCTGTAGAAAAAGGGTTGCGCCGAAGAAGCCATCTGATGGGTTATAGTCAAGCAACTCCCCATGGACTATCGGAGCAAAAACCTGGTGGCGCGACTCCTCAAACCCTCTGGAGACCTCGTATATATGGACGGCCGGAGCGGAGCCTATAGAGATGATTTTCGTTTCCTCCTCCGTGTCAGAAGACCAAGAAGACTACTGGCGAGCATTCACTGCAATATAGGGACGCGGCAGTACAACTACACCCTGGAGATGGAGAAAGGACAACCGGCGCTGCCATGGGGTGCTCCCCGGCGCACAGGGCAAAGCTACAGCGCCGCGCGATCTGGAGATGGAGACCCTTTGGCCGGCGGGGCCAAACATGGCAGCATGCACCCACCTGACAGCGAGCGAGACAAAGGCAAGGCCCCCATGGTGATGAACGAGGAAACTCCGACGAGCAGGAGGGACGGACGACCGACAGGGATTATCTTTAGGGAACGACGAGCAAGCCCAGTCAGCTACCGGTCCTCCAGCAACGCAAGACCTACGGACCATCGTATATCAGGGGAAACAGGCAATCAGAACATTCCACAGCTGAGCGCCAGTGCTGAGGCGAAGAAGGCGGATAGGACCAAACAAACTGCGATGGGATTGGTCGCTACCAGTGGACCAGGCCACGAGGCTGATGGAGTATGGGCAGAAGCAAGGGCGCTGGAACACGGCTGCACTGACGCTGATTTAACGGACAACAGGGACCATTTCATGCAGGTGGCGTGGAGAAGCAAGGTTGACCCCATTAATGGCTCGGATTTGACCATCCTACTAGAGGAAAATGGTCAATTAAGGCATGTGCAACAAGGCACATTCTTAATTCACAAGACACAAGAAGATGGGTCAGCTGATGGTGGACAAGGTGGGCCCCATACCCTCATACATGTCACATGTGGAGACAGCCACCTGGTGGATGCGGGGTCAACCAAGGGCCGGGCACAAAGCCCATTTGGGCCCACCAAAAATCAGTCCACCACAACAAGCCCGGGAAAGCCCAAAGGAAATTCAGGCAACCGATGTACACCCAGCACTGATGCTGAGCCCAGAAATCTTTGAAGCACATCCTCCACTTGGAACAATCAACATTCCTATGGTAGAGGATCAATTTGTAGCAACACCAGATCCAATCAATCCTCCTGTAATGGCTCATGCACCTTATCAGGCTAATAACTCAATGGAAAATTCCAACTACATCATGGCCCATTATAACCCAAGTGATAAGAACATTAAAATCTTAGATCAAGGTATAATGATCGACCTAAGTCAAACCTCCCTTAAAAGAATTGGCAACACTTGGAACTTACTAACTGAAGAAGCATGGGAGACTATCAACAAAGGATACTTCCACAATATTATTCCCCCTCCCAACCTCCCCGAAACTCCAACTCCAAATGTAGAAAGAGGAGTCTCGACTCACTCATCACCAACTAGACCTCAAGAAAAACAACCTTCAATGCCAAAAAAGAGGGGAAGACCAAGGAAAATCAACCCGCCAGAATCTACCAGGACCCTGGAAGTGCAAAAGCCCACAACTAGACCCCCGAGAAATACCAAAGGTAAACAAAAAACAACCGAAAAGGTAGACCTCCCCAACCTTACCACAGTCCCCCTCATTCTCTCCCAATGGTCGGGTGAAGAAATTATCTCAAGGGCACTAAAGACAGGGGTCCACTTGAATCACCTAGAAGGTAATGCAGAGCAAGTGATCAAGCATCTCAAGCTTACAGAAGTCGAAAGAGTTGCTCAGGGATAGGAAGGCAAATAAGCCCCTTGCCCTCAGCAACACAAATCCGGGAACATAAGGTATCCTTATGAAAGTCATCACATGGAATGTCAGGGGACTTGGGATGCCAAAAAAACGCTTCCTAGTTAGGGACTTCATTACAACACAAAAGGCCGACGTGTTCTGTCTACAAGAGACAAAACTTCAAGCCATAGACAACCGCATCTGGAACTCAATAGGGGGAAACCTCTACAAAGAAAAGGTAGTACTGCTTGCAAATAACACACGCGGAGGATGTTGCATCGGATGGAACCCAACTGTTTTCAGATTGGTAACTTCATACACAGATACCTTCTCTGCAACAACCATTTTAGAAAGCGCGGCAAACAAGAGCCAATGGATGATCACCACCGTCTATGGCCCCTGTGAAGTTGACCGCAAAAGGTTGTTCTGGGATGAGCTAAGGTCAATCAGAACTCGATGGCAGGGACCTTGGTTGATCGGGGGAGACTTCAACTCAACTAGGGAGCAAGCTGACAGAAACCCGAGCCCCAGGGATACGCAAGACCAACAAAATTTCAACAACTTTATCGCCGACCTACAGCTATACGACCCACCACTGTTTGGAAGGAAATACACATGGACCAACAGAAGACAGGTGCCCACCATGATCCGATTAGACAGATTCTTATTATCCTCTGAATGGATACCCCACACCCCCTCGTGATTTGTGACTGCACTACCTAGCATCCGTTTGAACCATATGCCCATCGCATTGGAATGCGGACGACACGAACCCAAGCAATACCCTTTTCGTTTTAATAGAAGCTGGGGTAATAGAGAAGGCTTCTGGGACATGGTGAGAGAATGGTGGATACAAAATGACTACGACGGTGCAGAGGCTTACAAGTGGGCAAAGAAACTCACCCTGATACGGGGACGAATCCGAAGATGGCACAAGGAGGATCAACACACACAGAGTTAGAAAAATGAGGAACTTCTACAAAGAATTAACAGTTTAGACACCTGATGCGAACAACAACAACTATCCACCGAAGAAGAAGAGCGACTTCGGGCCTACAGAACTGAATACGACAACCTGATCAAACTTGAGGAAGACCATTGGAGACAATGCTCCAGGGGAAAGGGATAGAAACTCAAGGTTCTTTCATTCCATTGCCAACCAAAGAAGAAACAAAAATTGGATCCACCAACTCACGGAGGAAGGACGAACCCTGAGCAATCCATCGGACATCGCCATAGCAGTGTCAGAACACTTCACCAGACTCTTTGGGAGCAGGAGACCAAACAGATATCATACAGACTGGACCCAAATGTTTGCTGGTTCAACCCAAATGGAACTATCTAGTCTCGACAACCCATTCTCCGAACAGGAAATACGTGCAGCCATTCAGGAACTCAACCCGGAGAAAGCGCCTGGACCAGATAGATTCCCAATGAACTTCTACCAACAAGGGTGGAACTTCACAAGGGATGATATCTTGCAAACCTTCCATGATCTGTATGTGGGTTCCGCCGACCTAGAAAGACTGAATTGGGCACACATCCTCCTACTCCCGAAAAAGAATGAGTCTTCCTCAATAGCACACTTCTGCCCGATAAGCCTGATAAATTGCTCCATCAAGATCATAACGAAGGTCCTAGCTAACCGTCTACAATCCGTCATATTTGATCTGGTCAACGAAAACCAGATCGCTTTCATCAAGGGGAGATGCATCCAGGACAGCATTGTCGCCGCGGAAGAAATCATCTACAATATGAAAAGGAAAAGGGGAGCACTGCTTAAAGTCGACTTCGAGAAAGCATTCGATTTGGTAGACTGGGACTTCCTCCTCGAAATATTACATGCAAGGGAATTCGGGCCAAGATGGATTGGTTGGATCAGGAAGATCCTCCACTCATCAAAATCCAAATTCCTTATCAATGGCACACCGATAGGATTCGTCAGACATAAAAGGGTTTTGCGACAGAGATCCGCTTTCCTCTCTGCTTTTCATTCTCGCGATGGATGTCCTCACCACAATGGTAACACACGCAGTACGAGCGGACATCCTTGAGGGTTATAGGATGGGGACGCAGGGGAGTGAACAAATCCCGGCCCTGCTATATGCGGATGACCTCCTAATACTCATCTCCGAAAAGAGAAACGATTTCCGAACCCTGAAGCTCATCTTTTACTTATTCGAGGGCCTCTCAGGACTCAAAATCAACTATAACAAGAGCTCCCTCATACCTATCGGAATACCAGAAGTGAAAGCGAGGACCCTAGCAATCACTTTGGGGTGTCGCCGAAACTCGCTTCCGGTCCACTACCTCGGCATCCCACTGGCGGGAAGCAGGCCCAGGAAGGAAGATTGGAATCAACTTATCCAAAGAGTCAGAAACAAGCTTGCCACTAGAGCTGGCAAACGATCAAACTGCTCGTGAGTACGCCGAAGTTCGTTCGATATTAGCTCGAGTTTAGTTCGATTATTTTAATAACAAATCAACTTAAACTCAAATTTGAGCTCGAAAATAAATGAGTTTTAACTCAAGCTAGAGCCACTGCTTGAGTTCGTTCAAGTTCGAATATATATATATATATATATATATATATATATATATATATATTCTCACACACACACTGACACTAATACATATATATATATATATATATATATATATATATATATATATATATATATATATATATATATATATATATATGTATATATATATATGTGTATATACACACACATATATATTATATATATATATATATATTTATATATATATATATTTATAATATAACACTCACACACACACACATATATATATATATATATATATAATATATGTGTGTATTAGTGTCTGTGTGTGTGTGAGTGTGAGAATATATATATAAAATATGTGTGTGTGTTGTCATAAAATATGTGTGTGTCAGTGTCAATGTGTGAGTGTGAGGCTGTGAGCAAAACAAACACATATATATTAGTCCCACATCGTTCAAGCAAGAAAGAGGATAGTATCACCATTCTATATAACTAGATGTTTTCTAATCTTTACTTGTATGGTGAGCAAGGAGCTAATCACAATAATGGTGTGCTCCACTTGCTTCAATTAAAATATTTTTTAAATATTTAAATATGTTCATTATATATATAGTGAATTTATAATAATTATAAATATTTTTTATTATTTAGAGTTTTTTTTGAACTGAACTCGAATCGAACTCGAACTTTTGTATGTAGTTTCGAATTGAACTCGAACATAAAAATTTGAGGTTATTCAAACTCGAGCCGAACTCGAGCTGAATAATAGAATTTCGAGCCGAAATCGAGCTGGGTTCAGCTCGTTCAAGTTCGGCTCATTGCCAGCCCTACTTGCCACATGGAAAGGACGACTACTATAACTAGGCTGGACACGCCACGCTTCTAAACTCACCCCAACGGCGATCCCAAACCATTGGATGACCATGTTTAAAATGCCACAATGGGTGATACGACGGATCGAGGGCATCCTGAGGGATTTCTTATGGAGAGGAACCAACCCCGACTCAAAAGCTTACCGCCTGGTGAAATTGGAGACCTTAATAAGACCCAAGGACCTGGGAGGATGGGGAATATTAAACATGAAGGCTTTCAACGCCGCACTTCTTGGCAAATGGTGGTGGCGTTTACTAAATGGACAATTCGGGATTTGCGGAAGGATCATCACACAAGCCTACTTCCGAAACCTACTGATTAACCCATTTAAGCCAACACCTAGCAGAGCATCCTTTTTTTGGGAAAGGAATCATCGACCAACGAGAACTTACCATGGCAAGGATAACAACCAAACCCGGATCAGGGGAATCAATTCGGGTATGGTTGGACAAGTGGCTCGATGGAAATAGCCAATGCAGTTTCTTCCCTGAATTCCAAACCCTTTGGCTAAAGGCGGACCACACGATTCAGGAGGCTCGTCAGCTACAGAACAGAGGAAAGTCACTTCTTAGACCGGGGCCCTTGTCACAAGTGGCAATGGAAATGATGCAAGGGCTACAAGATCACCTTATACAGGGGACATCCCAACAGGTAGACGTAAGGAAATGGCAACTTACCCCAAACTAGGAATTCACGGTAAAGTCCCTCTACCTATTCAGAATGGATAGTGGTATGAGGAGTCCGATACAGGCATCTTTCTGGAAACAAGCCTTCCCCACGAAGGTCAAGTTTTTCACATGGTTGGCAATGGAAGACAAGCTTCCTACGCTACAAAACCTAGTAAAGCGAAACTGGCCAGGGGAAAGGACAACTTGTTACCTGTGTGAGGCCCAAGAGGAAAGCACCGAGCACCTATTCACCTGTTGTCTATACACAACTGAGTTGTGGTCTCACTACATCCAGCTCCTTGGCCTCGTTCCCCCCCCTCTAATACGATTAAAGACCTATGGGGGGAATCATCGATTGGCAAGGATTTGGAAAGGGAGCTTCGCAAGGGATGGAATCTTCTTGTCCTATCCGGCACTTGGAACCTATGGTTGGAAAGGAACAGACGGTGTTTCGAAGACAAATGACACGTTTGTAAACAACTCACTCGTCAAGTGGACTTCCTTCTCCTCTCATGGATCGACGGGGCCCACCCCACCAAGCAGGCACAGCTACAATCCCTGAGCACTCTCATCAGACAACAGCCTCACCCCTACTAGAGAAGAGCGAGTCCAGAGATCCCCAGATGCGGATTTCGAGGATAACGACATGCCCAGAATAGCTGAGACCTTAGAAGAACCACTTGCACACCTTGCAACACCAGCGAAGCCCCGGTAAACACCGGGTCCACCATAAAACCTATGTAAACCAGATCCCATTATCATATGTATCTCCTAATTATTAATCAATAAAGGAATGTGGTTCATCCACTTTTTCAAAAAATAAAAATCTATTTTTTAATTAACAAATATGTTCAATGTTTTTTATTTAGCAAATCTATTGTCAGTTCCAAACCTAGCCCTTATTTTTATTTCCCTATTGGTATAATGAATGTTGTAATCAAGGTCATGTATTCAAGCCACTAGGTTTCCTGTGGGTAAATTAATTACCTTTCTTAATTATCTAATTTATCTTAACTTTTCAAGTTATTTTTTATTAAACTCTTCATTTTTTATATTAGTTATAATTTAAATATCCAACTCTCAATTGTTGAGTTTATGTTTGGAATCCAAAATAAAATATTTGTTCAAATTATATATATATACAAGTAAACATAAACAAGCGCCGGTTGAACTAAACTAAAAATTTAAGTAATATAAAAATAATCTTTAACTCGGTCTTTATATCAACTTGTCGATGACATTGATCATCACATGATCTGCGGGCACCGTTCGGCAAATCGTACAAGTTGGCATGAGCACCTTGATAAACCATGCATCAATGCAACTTACATGAAAGACATGACGACAATGTGGCAAGATGCGGACGTCGTCACCCTCGACAAATTGATCCTTACAAATGGCACAAACATCCTTCACCAAATCGGAGGTGTACTTACTCTGCTTGAGATTCTTCATTAGCCTCATTTTCATGTACCATAGCCGCAAATATGTAATGCATAACCCTATGCATTGGTAGAGGCCGAAAAGAACATAACATACTTCAACTAGGAGCACCAGTGCCAGAAAGAGGCTTAAGGAAACAGTAATTACTTTTGATGAATTTGAAACTATATAAAATCTTCCCATTGCGTGTGTTGTGTGCTTGTGTGTGTTTTAGAGGAAAGTGCGAAGAGAGTTGTTATATATTTATAGATCGGAGAAAGTGAGAATAATTGTTAGAGATATTAGAGATATTAAGAGATAGTTTCTTTATTTCGATAATTTGTATAGCTAAGAATTTTTTAATTCCCTAGATTAGAGTTAGTTTCCAATTTTAAATTATTGTTTTCCGATTCTATTTGTAACCTATTTATACTCTTCTTCAAAGGCTAAACAATAAATTCCTCAATTCTAAAATCTTATATAATCCATGTATGAATCTAATTAGGACTTATATCGTGTTTGGTTGGGGGTTATCCCACTTGGGGATAGTTATAAATTTTGAAAAATTTTGGATTTTTTTGGAGGGAATTTTTAAACCAAATGTATTAATGATAAGATAGTGATGTGTTTTTTATATATTAGTTGGTTATATTTTTAAATCTTAATTAAAAGTTTTGGTGAAAAAAAAAATTATGGGAAATTGTGTCGGGGTTAACCCCCAACCAAATTAGAGTTTAAGTTGGAGTTGGAGGGGTATTTGGGTGAGAGATAGGGTGGTTGTCTGTATTGGATATGAGAATAAACTTGTCTTTTCTTTTTTAGGTAGGAGTAGGACTTAGTTTGGTTGCAAGTCTGCAGTTTTATATATGCATAATAGAGCTCTCTGATCAGGACATTTTAAATATAATAGTTACATCATATTAGATTTTATTAAAAGAATTAGTACTTAAAATTATTTAATTAAATTAAAATTATAAATACAACTTTATAAAGTGTTGTAAATTGTGGCTTTATTTTTTTGTGGATATTGCAAAATCCCACATAATATTAATTTTTGTGGCTTTATCTTTTTGTGGCTTTATCTTTTTGACTACTTCTCATCAGAATTATCCAACGCACCTATTTAGTTGCAACTCCCCAGATTTTATCCCGTTTTTTTGCTGCCACTACTAAAATATCGCCTAAAAAAATAGAGCAGCCAAAAACTATAGAAAAATAACTACTATTCTTCCAACCTTTCTTCTTTTTTTTTCCTGCTGGGTTACTTTGAATTCTCTCCTGTTGATTCCTGTTCTCCTACACAAGGAAAGGCTTGTTTTATCCTGGGGGAAATTAATTCCTTTAGGGCAGCGATGACGCGACTCAAGCATTGGTGTTGGTGCTACAATTTCAACAATCTAAAGGAATTAATTGCTTCCTAACACCACTGCCATGGACAATCAACAAGCTTCCGACGTTGCCACTGCTGCTGCTTCTCCTTCCATTGCAGTTGCTGCTACTGCTCAAGGAGGTTCATCAGTTTCGGTTGCTGTCCCTCCACCTAATGCTGCCCTCCCTACTGGCCTTCCTCCAACGCCAAACCATTTCGAGACGTCTCCAACATTGCTGTCTTCGACGGGGAGAACTTCAAAAGATGGAAAGACCGGATTCACTCTCTTCTGGACATGCATGGCGTCGCTTGGGCTCTCACCACAACAAAACCCAAATCCAACCCGGAGTCTTGGGAGTACGCCAACAAGGTCTCTGCAGCACACCGCTCTTTCCACTTTATCTAACAGTTTGTTTGATGTGTACGTGAGCTACAAGGAGGCAAACATGATGTGGGAGTCTATGACATTGAAGTACACTGCTGAGGACTTCGTCAAACAAAAGTTCGTGTGTGGGAACTATTATAGGTGGGAGATGACCGACAACAAAGATATTGTGGTGCAAATTCATGAGTACCAAAAGTTGTTGGAGGACTTGAAGAACAACAACATCAACCTGCAAGATGAATTCATCAGCGAGCTGTTGATCGAGAAGCTGCCCAACTCTTGGAATGACTACAAACAATCACTCAAACAAAAGGAGAAGAAGATGACATTGCAGGAGCTGATCAAGCACATCTTGATCGAGGATACCAACCTCCTACAACAAAGGTTAACTTGGTTGAAGGGGATGATGATATTATTGCAGCTGTGATTTCTGAAGTGAACTTGGTGGCCACTTCCAAAGATTGGATAGTAGACTCTGGGGCTACTAGACACATCTGTGCAAGCAAAAATGCTTATGCCTCCTATACACCAATAGGGGATGATAATGAGGTGGTCTACCTTGGAGATTCTCACACAACTCAAGTATTAGGAAAAGGGAAAGTTTTGTTGAAACTTACCTCAGGAAAAACTTTGGCATTAAATGATGTATTACATGTTCCTAATATTAGAGCTAATTTGATCTCTCAGAGTAATCAAGTTGGGAAAAGTTGGGGTAAAGGTTTCTTTTGAGTCCGACAAAATTGTGATGACAAAAAATAATGTCTTTGTCGGGAAGGGATATTGTAACAAGGGCTTATTTGTACTCAATGTCTCTGAGATTAATAATAATGATGCATCTTCTTCTGCTTACTTGGTTGAATCTTGTGATGTTTGGCATGCTAGATTAGGACATGTGAATTTTTCTTATTTAAAACAAATGCAATCTTGTAATTTGATACCTAAGATTAATACTAATAATTTGAGTAAATGTCAAATTTGTGCTGAGACTAAACAACCTAGAAAATCTTTTGCATCTGTTAGTAGAGAATCTGATTTGTTAGACTTGATTCATACTGATTTGGGTGATTTAAAACAAGTTATGACTAGAGGTGGTAATAAATATTATATTACTTTTATTGATGATTGTTCTAGATATAGTAGAGTTTATTTGCTTAAGCATAAAGATGAAGCATGTGCTAAATTTTTGTTGTATAAATCAGAAGTTGAAAATCAACTTGGGAGAAAAATTAAAAGAGTTAGATCCGATAGAGGTGGTGAGTATGTTTTGTATAATGATTTTTGTGAAAAGGAAGGAATAATACATGAGATTACTCCTCCTTACTCTCCCCAATCAAATGGTGTAGCTGAACGAAAAAATAGAACTTTAAAAGAGATGATGAATGCCATGTTGGTTAGCTCAGCTGCACCAGAAAATCTGTGGGGAGAAGCTATTTTATCTGCTTGTCATTTACAAAACAGAATACCACATAAGAGAACTGGCAAAGCACCTTACGAATTGTGGAAAGGTTATCCTCCTAACCTTAAATATTTGAAAGTGTGGGGGTGCTTAGCTAAGGTTATGCTTCCTGATAATAAAAAGCGAAAAATCGGGTCTAAGACTTCTGATTGTTTGTTTATTGGATATCTTTGAACATAGTGTTGCTTATAGATTTCTTGTTTTGAAAAGTGATGTCCTTGAGCGCAACACTATTGTTGAGACAAAAAATGCTGAGTTTTTTGAACACATTTATCCACTATCTGAAATTTCTCGTGTGCCTATTCGTGAAAATGATTTTGATGATTCTTCTGAAGTTTTGAGGAGTAAAAGACAAAAGAAAGAGTTTTCTTTTGGAAATGATTTTTACACTTATCTTGTTGAAAAGGGTCCTTCTTCTTTATCAGAAGCTTTTTCATCACCTGATGCTCCTTTTTGGAAAAAAGCTATGGAAACCGAATTGAACTCGCTTTTACAAAATAAAACTTGGGAATTAGTTGATTTACCTCCAGGAGCAAGACCAATTGGTTGTAAATGGGTTATTGTAAAGAAAATCAATCCTGATGGTAGTTTTGTTTTTAAAATGAGACTTGTTGCAAAAGGTTTTACCCAAAAACAAAATATTGATTATTTTGATACTTTTGCTCCTGTTGCTAGAATTTCTTCAATTCGTGTTTTACTTGCTTTAGCTTCGGTTTATAAACTTGTTATTCACCAAATGGATGTTAAAACTGCTTTTTTGAATGGTGATTTAGAAGAAGAGATTTATATGGTTCAACCCGAGGGATGTGTTGTTCCAGGTCAAGAGAATAAAGTTTGCAAATTAAAAAAATCTTTGTATGGCCTGAAACAAGCTCCTAAACAATGGCACGAGAAATTTGATTCGGTTTTGATAGAAAATGGTTTTTCATCTGTGAGTGTGGATAAATGTGTTTATACTAAGCTATCTAATAATGATTGTGTTATTATTAGTCTTTATGTGGATGACATGCTTATCTTTGGCACTAGCCTTGACATAGTACTTAGTACTAAAAGTTTTCTAGCTTCAAAGTTTGAAATGAAAGACTTGGGTGAAGCTAATGTGATATTGGGTATTAAAATCATAAGGGATGATAATGGTATTTTGTTGTCACAAAATCATTATGTGGAGAAACTTCTTAAGAAGTTTGATAGTTATGATGTGGCACCTGTGAGTACCCCTTATGATGCAAATACTCAATTAAAGAAAAATAGAGGTGAACCTGTATCACAGTCTGAGTATGCACAGATTATTGGGAGTCTGTTGCATTTAATGAATTTTACGAGACCCGATATAGCTTATGCTGTCGGTAGACTGAGCAGGTATACCCAAAATCCGAATGATGATCATTGGACTGCTTTACGCAGAATTTTGAAATATTTGAGAGGTACCATGAATTATGGTATCCTATATAGTGGATTTCCCGCTGTACTTGAAGGGTATAGTGATGCTAACTGGATTTCAGATTCAGATGAGATCAAATCCACTAGTGGTTATGTATTCACATTAGGTGGGGGTGCTGTGGCTTGGAAATCAACCAAGCAATCAATCATTGCCAGATCGACCATGGAGTCGGAATTCATTGCCCTAGAATTAGCTGGCAATGAAGCTGAATGGTTGAAGAACTTCTTAGCAGAAATTCCTTTGGGGATTAAACCTACACCTTCTGTGTCAATGCATTGCGATTGTAAATCAGCAATAGCTGTTGCAAAGAACAAAACCTTCAATGGGAAAAATAAACATATTCGATTAAGACATAATGTGGTAAAACAATTGCTTAAAGATGGAATTATTTCCATTGATTATGTGAAGTCAGAAGTGAATTTGGCCGATCCTCTGACTAAACCTTTGGCAAGGAAACAAATCCTTGAAACATCGAGGGGAATGGGACTAAGGCTAATTTGAGTTTATCAACAATTGACGGGAACCTAACCTATGTGATTGGAGATCCCATGAAGTAGGTTCATATGGGTAATAACAAGTCAGCTGTTGATCCCAGCAAGCACTAAAAATTATAGAGTCCCTCCTATGGTGAGTGATTGGTGCTTGAACTGCCAAACAAGTGTGAGGTTGAGTGTATATACTCTTAACGAATTCTATATCCCTTAAGGGTGGTGTATTATAGGCGATATACACTTGATAGAATCACCTATATGAGTGTGAAGTGGGGCCACTTCTATGAGATTTTTAGCCGAGTCTCCAGAACAATCATGAATTTCCAGGCGGGCGCACAGCCTATCAGCGCAAAAACGCGATGAACAACAGGAGTCGTTGAGTGTAATGTGATTAGTGAAACCTCTATTTTACGAAAAGAGTTTTGGTTCATAGAAACTATATGTTTCACCAACTACTCTGTAATTTATGTTTCATTAATCTAGATCTAGTTCATAGTCCCAAAAGGACACTAGCTTCGACGCATTACAACTCATGTGTTAAAACCCAGCATAAATCATTTCATATGGCTTTTGCAATATGTGGGGGATTGTTGTAAATTGTGGCTTTATCTTTTTGTGGATATTGCAAAATCCCACATAATATTAATTTTTGTGCTTTATCTTTTTGTGGCTTTATCTTTTTGACTACTTCTCATCAGAATTATCCAACCCACCTATTTAGTTGCAACTCCCCAGATTTTATCCCGATTTTTTTGCTGCCACTACTAAAATATCGCCTAGAAAAATAGAGCAACCAAAAACTACAAATAAAATAACTACTATTCTTCCAACCTTGTTTTTCTTTTTTTTTTCTGCTGGGTTACTTTGAATTCTCTCCTGTTGATTCCTGTTCTCCTACACAAGGAAAGGCTTGTTTTATCCTGGGGGAAATTAATTCCTTTAGGGCAGCGACTACGCGACTCAAGCATTGGTGTTGGTGCTACAATTTCAACATAAAGTGCATCATGAAGATTAGATTAATTAATTAAAGTTTGCCATTTTTCTTCTACATTTTTTAATTTTTTATATCAAGATATTGAATCAAATTTAAAGTTATAGAATATTTTTTTAAAAACTAATCCCTTTTTTTAAGATATGAAATAATTTTCACAAAACTATATTAAACTTGAAAAACTATAAAATTTGTAAATAAATTTTCTAATTTTTAAGACTTTTTAATAAGGTAGCTAAAGATAATTCTAAAAGGAACTTTTATAAAATTTGAACACTCCTTTGTTTCAAAGTAATTGGTTCATAGAATACGTTATTCACATATATGACTCATATTTTAAAATTAAAAAATCTATCAACTATGATTCAATAAAACTCTACCTTGTGATATGTTATGCAAATTAAATAAATAAAACTTTCTTTCCTCTTTCCTTTATGTATTCTTTTGTCCCCACATTAAAACTATGTTTCAAATGAAACAACTAATAAAATGGCGAGAAAGAAGAGAATAAAGGAGTTTTATTGAGAAATGAAGAGTTGTAATAGATTCAAAACAACTCTTTTTCATCATTGTGTATTATAAACTATAATATGCTTCATGTAGAATTACAAAATTAATAAATTAATTTATTAAACTACAAAGGGACAACACAAATCGATAAAAAAAAGTATAACCCAACATTTTTATGGCTCGGAACACATTAGAGGTGAAGAAAATTCCCAAGTTTACCTCAGAAGTTGAAATGAAACTCTCGGTATTCTTCCCGATCTCAATTAACGAAAGGGCAAAGGCAACTGGTATTTATGATCCAATCCCAGTTGCCCGATCTTTCCCAATTATGTTGGCAAGCCTTTCATATATAAGAAAAAGTTTATTTCTCCATCCTTCTGCACTTCTTTTGCTCTCTCTCTCTCTCTCTCTATATATATATATATATATGAAATCAAAATTATTCAATGAAATAGGAGACCAGACAAATATCATAGCCGGACATATGCATTCTATGCTTCATCACTATCAACCTCCACACATTTTTTTGAGTAATTACATCCATAACTAACATAGAAACAAGTTGTTTTCGATCCATTTCATCTGCAATTAACAAAAACATAGCAAGTTATTTTCGATCTATAACTAAAATATAACTAAAAGACAATACAAGGAAATGGAAATGCATCACATCAATAACAATTCAACATATTAAAAAAAAATACATTAACGAGACCATTTCGTGCAATCCAATGATTGTATTCAGCCGTGACTTCTACTCAAGAATAATGGTTCTCTACTATACCTTCTTGAACTAGTATTAAATTCATTAAAATGGTTTTTCGGGTAGACCAACTTTATGGCAAAAGGTACAAAAATCCCCTCGTAGTTTGACCAAAATCTCACATAAGCTCTTATGGTGATCACTGGCTCAAAAACCACCCTATGGTACTCGAAAAGGGTGCAAATAGGCCCTCATGAGTAACACCGTTAACTTGCCATCCATTGCTAACGGTCTATTTGCACCATTTTTGAGCACCACTGTGGGATCGAAAATACCCGCCTGACATCGTGTCTGTGAAGAGACATCAGGCGATATATCGAATCACAAATGTCATATTTTTTTAGTTTTGTGGGTTCTTCCATTCCTAATAGAGGTAAACCTCTATTATTAATTACCCCAAATAAGATTGGGGGAACCTTCGATTAAGGGCATAAGTACAAGTAGAGGCAATGAAAAATAATTCATTTATTGCAAAACATGACAGTTTATAACATATAAATATCATGGTGGATATATGTATATTTTATTTTATTTATTTATTTATTTCTTTCTTTACGACGCTGCCTTGCATGCCTCGCCGCCGCCTTCGAGCTTGCGCTGCTATATCGTTGCCTCAAGATACATGCTTTGTTGTCACCGTCATATTTGCGCTATTTTGAGATTTGTATTTTAGCCACCTTAATATGCATGTTCCATCGCTGCTTTGAGATATGCATTTTGCTTTTAGACTTGTCTTTGACCATCTCGAAATGAGTATTTAAATCACGCTTTCCAAATGTGTGTTGCTTTGAAATTCATGCTTATCGGTCGCCTCAAAGTGAGTACTGTTTTGAGATTCATATTTTATTGCCCGCTTCAGGATGTGTGCTCCGTCATTATCGCATCGGAATGCGTGCATTTAAATTCCTCCTTTTTTATTTGCAATTTAACTCACCAACTTTCTCCTTTCAAAATGGGCCCATTTCTCCTTCATATTATATATATATATATTAAACTTTTCCTGTTAAATGGGCCGTTTCTCCCTTCCATTTAATTTTAATGACACTATAATATTTATTAGGTATGGGCCCACCATGAATATAGAATGGAATGTGTGGGCTTTATCATCATTATGCTTTTTCAAACAAGAATCTTTGTAATATCAAAGGAAGCCACATCACTTCTTTGTCTTGTCCCTTGAATGATAGTTGATTATTGCCCCAAAGAAATGTCAGCTACTCCTCATGCCATAATCGTTGCACTTCAAAAGCAAAGCTCACTCATGAAACCATGGTTTCAACTAGGTGATCCCGTGCATAACTTCCTCTCATTTTTCTTTATCATTTCTGTATCAGCGAGCACATTGTGAATGCTATCAACATGGCCATTTAATAGAATGTTTTATAAGGCTTTACAGCAGCTTGCGTCTATAGCACATGAACAACATTATCTATTCCATCCATCACTCATGAATATCAATAATCATATGGACTCAATATCCCTATTCAATTTATTCAACCGGTAAATAAGAATCTTTCGAAGCATTACATCAAACAAAGTCATAAGCATGCTTCGAGTACAGCTTTAATGTTTGCCTTCACTGTAGTTTTCTTCAATGAGAACTCTTGAAGCTTCAACATTTGCAAACACAGTGACAGAACCTATCAACAACTCTTGAATTATTGATCTAATTCTGCTAACATTCTAGCACCTGAAGACTCTTTGATAAGAGAGATAATGCTTGTTTCAAAGAACTTGAGATATCAATGACATCATGGACATCTATATACACATTAAGCTTCTTTGGCACTCATCCTTCCTCCATCTGGAAAAGCATTCAAACTAGCAACTTTGAATGTTGTTGTCCTCGTTTTGAACCTCCTTCGAAGCTAAGAAATTTGCCGGACATAGTTAAGAAATCCTGAGTTATTCTTTGATGAGAAGCTCCTCTCTCCACCTCATCATTTCGTGTACCTAAAGCAACAACTTCATAACAGTTCTGCAGCCACATTCTTCCTCTTTATGCATTTCAATGCTTCAAAATAAACATGAGCTTCAAGCCTTGCCATTTCCAAATTCTTTCAAATATTTCATTGAACAACTTGTACGCATGTGGTGTATTATAGAAACTTTGCAATGGCTTTCAAGAATAGATTCCGGCAAGTGAACTCTCAATGCAGCACTGACACTTTGCCCATCAAACATCGCTTCATCAACCAAGCATTTGACACTAATTTGGAGTGCTTTATCAACAATCATAAATGACGATATTAATTCTATCACAATCATTATCACAACATCTTTTCATCTTCATTCCCCCCTTTTTTTTTGCAGCAAAATCGGACCTGAGCATCATTCAATACATGCAATTCCACAATCTTCCCCAGATTTTATATGTTTAAGAGCTTCCCTATAGTCTTGCTTATGCATGTATATTTCTACATCACTTAGCCACTCTTGGATGCTTAAAATCGTCCAAGTGCTTGGCGTGGTTTCAAGCATTTCTCTTGACAAACATCTTGCTCGATCAATCAAACCATGCTTGGCAAGAACACACACCATGGTAGCATGCTATAGCGAAAGAAGGGTTACAAATTTGAACCAATCTAGTTTCAATCCTAAATCTTTCATCACCTTGAACAAGCCAAAGACCTTGCTGAAATTGCCCAACTAATCACTAAATCCCACGACACCATATTTCTTTGCGGAATTTCCTCAAACACCTTGTATCCCAACTTAATTGAATCACACAAGCAAAGACCTGCGTTTCAAGGCCGAGTCTAAAGATAAGGGACTGCAGGAGCGCAAAGTGGATGAGCTCAAAGACGCAGGCTTTCCTTGATTTCATGGCCATCAAGCAGAAGGTGTAAATTCCTAGGGCTGTAATGACCAATCATACTCATGGTTGCCAATAGGGGAAGAATATTTACCATTAGAACCAGCAACATTCTTCATTAATTTTCATTAATTTGCTATCTTCACACTGTTATCTATTGCATCCTTCTCAAAAGCATTCTTCTTCTCGGATATGTCTTGCTCAGTTTATTCTTTGAAGGAGTAGAGCTATTTGCCACAATAAACAGGGCATGAAATTCTGATTTTCATTTCATTATGCATAAGGAGCAGAAGTTCTCTTTCTGAAAGCCCATTCCTGCTCTTCTAGCACATATAGCAAACCCCACAAAATAGTATTGTAGGTCTCAGATTTGTGTCCGAAGTCGGAGCAGAAGGCGGCCTCGCGGAAGAATCGGTGAGCTGGCTTGTGTGCGTGCCGGGACCGATTAAGAATGCACACCACAAGGGATTTCTTGACATGGACGCTAGGTTCATCGAGAGCAGCCTGTATGTTGCTGTTGGAGGCGAAGACTCCATTGATGATCTTGCAATCGAATCATAAAAATCCCAATTCGAATCCGAAGAGATTCGATCATCGCAAGAGGAGATGAGATGGAGGAGAGGCCCGCGGCAGCATCCTTTGAACCCCTTCCATCACCACCACCATCTTTTGATACGACTCCGGTAACCGGCGTTATATCGATAACACCACTTCGAGCGGGTGAGACTCCAGAACAGGTGGTAGATTGAAGAAGGATGAGGATTTCTATTCCCAAAAGGAAAGAAGAAGATGAACAGTAACTTAGCAAATACATTCAATGCCTTCCCAGGCAGTCACTAACCCAGTGATATACTAAGTCAAAATGTCAACCCACCCCATACTGACCCATGCTGTAATAAAAAAAGCAACATAATTAGCTATTTAATAATCTCAAAATAATCCCGCCAATGTCTGGCTTCGACCCAACCGCACATCCACGCCGATCCGCCCCTCCGTCCTCGCCACGTGTTAAACTTCGTACTCCTTAAACCGGATTGGTTGCTGACGGATACGTTGAGTTCTACGGTTGTGAGTCAACCTTCTCTTTGGTTCCTTTGGTAGTCAATGCTCATCACGACCCTTCCCGACCTTGACTCCTTGCGAGATCAACGGGAGAGATCATATCAATTTCCCCACTCTGAAAAACCGCCTTGTCCTCGAGGTGGTATGAGGAAAAGCTTTACAGAATTTCTTGAAGGGTCCCCAGGTAGCGTCCTCCGGCGGGCTCCCTTGCCATTGAACCAGTACCTGCCGTGAAGGATGACCATTTTTGAGTATCTGTCTCGTGGCGTAAATCACTACAGGAGTCGATGTTGTCGCCCCCTCAACTGGACCCGATGACAATTCACCAACTTGAGCTATAGCAGGTCCTTTGTAAGGTTTCAGTAAGGAGATGTGAAAAACGGGATGGATCCGGCTCTCCGGCGGCAAGTCTAAACGGTAAGCCACTGCGCCCACCCGTTCTACAATCTGAAATGGACCATAGAAACGTAAATTGTAATCCGAGCTTTTGAGAGTGACGACGCCCCACCGTAACCTGCCGGTATGGCTGCAAGCGTACCAACACTTGGTCACCCACAGACAACTCGAGCTTCCTCCGGTGAACATTGGCCTTATGCTCCATTCGGTGTTGAGCTTGCCTCAAATTCTCCTTGAGTTCTCTCATCAATTCATCTAGTTCCCGAAGGAGTTCCTCCAGTTTGGAAGATGGGTGGCACTTTCGGATCATGCGGTGGTAGAGATGGCGAACACGACCATATAGAGCTTGATAAGGGGCTCATCTTAATCTTCTTGTGGAAACTTGTATTGTAACACAATTCGGCCCATCCCAATAGACGTACCCACTTCGAGGGCTGGTTGCTGGTGAAGGCGCGAAGGTATTGCTCTAAACCCCTGTTCACCACCTCCGTCTGGCCGTCGGTCTGGGGATGGTAAGCAGTACTGTGATGGAGAGTAGTTCCACTCAGTTCAAACATTCTTTTCGAAAAATTACTAACAAAGATCGGGTCGCGATCAGATACAATAATCTTAGGGAACCCATGCAATTTCACTATAGTTTCCACAAACACTTCAGCAGTGGATATGGCTGTGAATTGCTAACGCATTGGCGCAAAATGAGCAGACTTGGTGAGTCTGTCGACCACTACCAAGATCGTGGTGAACCCCTGAGAAGAAGGAAGGCTTGTTATGAAGTCCATGGAGACCTCTTCCCACACGGCTGCAGGTATGCTCAGTGGTTGAAGGAGTCCAGCGGGTGCTTGAGTTTGTGACTTGGTCTGCTGACAAATGAGACAAGAGGCTATGAATTCCTCAACCTCTTTTCTCATGTTGGTCCAGAAGAACCTTGAAGATAACCGGACCAAGGTCCTTTTGATGCCAGCGTGACCTGCCGTAGGGGTTGCATGGAATTCCTTCAGCAGTAATGGTTTCAACTTGGAATGAACACCTATGTAGTATCTCTTTTGGTAGAATAATATGCCATCTTGCACTGTAAAGTCTGATGACAGGGTTCTAGTGGCATGCTTCTCATGCTTTTCCTTCAAATCTTCGAGTATAGCATTCTCTTGTCTGATTGTGTGTAATACCTCAGATATAGGTTGACTTGCTAAGTATAAAGATGCCTCAATGGTTTTGCTGCACTCATTCCCCTTGTCTTCAAATTTTCGTGACAAAGCGTCAGCAACACTGTTAATCTTGCCTGGCTTATACTCAATTCTAAAATGAAACCCCAATAGTTTGCGGAGGTAAGCTTGCTGATCCGGTGTTTGAATGACTTGTTGCAGCAGTTGTCTGATACTTTGATGATATGTTCTTATTACAAAGAAGCGGCCAAGCAAGTACTGGCGCCATCGTTGAACAGCCTCCACAATGGCATATAATTCCTTCAAATAGGTTGAGGAAGTTTGCATTTTGGAGCACAACTTTTTGCTGAAATACGATATGGGATGCCCTTCCTGCATGAGAACAGCTCCAATACCTCCATTGGATACATCTGTTTCGACAACGAACTCCTTGTTGAAATCTGGCAAGTGTAACACAGGGGCTTCCACAATTGCCTTCTTCAAGGCTTCAAATGCTTCAGTCGCTCTTGTCTCCCACTTGAAGCCATCCTTGAGCAGTAGATCAGTCAATGGAGCAGCTATCATGGAGTACCCTTGTATGAACCTCCTGTAATATCCAGTGAGACCAAGAAACCCGCGAAGTTGCTTTGGAGTTGTAGGGAGAGGCCAAGTGACCATAGCTTCAACCTTGTTAGGATCCGCACACACCCCTTTTGAAGTAACAACATGCCCCAAATAATCTATGGTCTCTTTACAGAAAGAACATTTGCTCATTTTGATGAAGAAGCAGTGAGTCTTGAGACAGACTAACACTTGTTCCAAATGTTGTAAATGTGCTGAAAATGTTGAACTATATATGAGGATATCATCAAAGAAAACAATTGCAAACCTTCGAATATAAGGCCTTAGAATGCTGTTCATGGTTGCTTGGAATGTTGATGGAGCGTTTGATAGACCAAATGGCATGACTAGCCACTCGAAATGACCATCATGTGTTCGGAATGTTGTCTTGCATATATCTCGATCATGCATTCTTATCTAGTGGTACCCAGCTCTCAGGTCCAACTTGCTGAAGCACATAGCCCCCCCTAGCTCATCCAGTAGCTCATCAATGGTAGGAATTGGGAATTTGTCTTTGATTGTGACTATATTCAAGGCCCTGTAATCCACACAAAATCGATATGTGCCATCTTTCTTCTTTACCAAAAGAACAGGAGAGGAGAATGGACTCTGGCTGGGTCTGATCACCCCCTAGTTAAGCATTTCTTCTACCAATTTCTCAATCTCAGTCTTTTGGTAGTGGGGGTATCTATAAGGTCTGACATTCACAGGATTGGTATTAGATTTCAAATGTATTTTATGATCTATCACCCGGCGAGGAGGAAGCTCTGTGGGTGGAGAGAATAATTCCCTGTACTTCTGAAGGAGTTGCTTCACCTGGTGAGGGAGACCTTCAGGAAATTCAAGTTCTATTGTTTCACTTTCCAGGCCTTCAGTGTCTTGCAACTAATGCATTTCATACAGGTTCAAGAATTGATCTTGGTCCACCAGGGCTTGAAATTGATTATAATTGAAGGGCCTAGTAGGTAATGTGTTGTCTCCCTTGAGTATTATTAACTCTTCCTTTCATTTGAACTCCATAGTAGTAGCAACGTAATCATGTGTAACTCTTCCAAGGTCCATCATCCATTGCACACCCAGCAACACATTCAGATCAATTGCAAATTGATGCCCTTGCAGCTCTATTGACACTTGTGGACAGTAGTAAGAGCACTTAAGGTAGTCTCCACTCCCTATGTACACCTTGAAGGGCTTTAGAGATTTCATTGGCAATTTTAACCTTTTAGATATAGCTGGTTTGATAAAATTATGTGTACTGCCATTGTCTATTAACACCTGGTAGGTCTTGTCTGATATCTTGCCCTTCACAAGGAGTGACCTGGGATTTCCTTGGCCATCAAAAGAATTCAGCATTGAGATGTCCCCCATGACTTCCTCTTAAGTGAGGGATCAGTTGATCTTCCCTTCTTTAATTCCTCCGGGATCTTCATCATCATCATTGCTCAACAAATGATAGGTATTGGCCTGCACCTATGCCCGACATGCCACTTCGATCACATTTGAAACACAATCCTTTTGCTCTCTCCTCTCGCTTGATCGACTTGTGATAAGTATCTAATGGGTAAGTGTGGTGGTGAGGTCAAAGGTGTTTGTACCCCAGCTTTTGGAGTTTGAACTGGAGTGGATGGGTAGGCCTTGAGGGGTGTTCCGGTGGAGACAGGTACCAATGGTCCCGATGCTCCCTTAGAGATGTTGGTTGTTGTGGATGGTGATGAGAATCGCACACCTCCCCTTCCCCATGCTCTCTACGATCAGGTGCATCTTAGGTAATGCGGCTTCATAAGCTCTAGCGAGTTGAAAGGCTTCTATTAGTGTTGCTGGTTTGGACATCATCATCTCGCGACGGAGATGCGGTTTGAGCCCTGTGTTGAAAAAGGATATTAACAGAGGTTCCGATATACCCGTCACCTTGTTCATCAAGTCTTCAAAGGAGGTCTGGAAATCAGCTAAAGTGGTCGTTTGGGTTAGCTTGGACAGGGCCCCTTGAGGATCTTCAAATTGAGACGAACCAAAACAACTCTTCAAGCTGGTTAGAAACTCTGACCAGGTCGTCAACAGATTGTTGCCCTTCATCCATTGGTACCACGCTGACGCTCGCCCTTCTTGATGGAACGACACAATTCGGAGACGAAGGGTATCAGGGGTCTCGTGGTAGTTGAAGAACTCTTCAATCCGAAAAGCCCAGCTATTTGCGTCTTCACCCTCAAACTTGGGTATTTCCATCTTCATGGGACGAACTAAATGTGTGAGATCCCCACTGGAAGGGTTTGAAGGAGTAGCCCTGTGTGGAAACGTAGTTCTCTCTGATCCGGTAGTTGGTGCTGGACCCGCAACTTGCAGGCGAAGTTCTTCAAAGCGTGCCTCCATTGTTGCCATGTTCTTTTGCATAGATTGATGGTAAAAGGCCGCTTGGTCCTCGATCTTGGACTGCATTTGATTTTGGAGTTGGGTGTTCATCTCCTTCATGGCTTCTAATAGCTCAGAGTTCGTCATTGGCAAAGGTGAGAAGCTCTCAATGAAAGCACCTTGATACGACTCCGGTAACCGGCGTTATGCTCGATAGCAACCTCACTTCGAAAGGTGAGACTCGAGCAGGTGGTAGATTGAAGATGGATGAGGATTTCTATTCCCAAAAGGAAAGAAGAAGATGAGCAAGCGGTTAGCTTAGCAAATACATTCAATGCCTTCCCGGTGATCGCTAACTTGATGATATACTAAGTCAAAATGTCAACCCACCCCATACTGACCCATGCTGTAATAAAGAAGCAACATAATTAGCTATTTAATAATCTCAAAATAATCCCGCCAATGTTTGGCTTCGACCTAACTGCACATCCACGTCGATCCGCCCCTCTGTCCTCGCCACGTGTCAAACTTCGTACTCCTTAAACCGGATTGGTTCTTTGGATCACGTTGAGTTCTCTGATTTGTGAGTCAACCTTCTCTTTGGTTCCTTTGGTGGTCAATGCTGCATCTGACCCTTCCCGACCTTGACTCCGCCCTTGAGATCAACGGGCGAGATCGTATCAATCTTCGTCACCAGGGACACTCGTCGGGGATTGGCGGCTTGACAATGATTGGCCAAAATTTGATGGCTGGGCAGTGATCGACCGGAGCTTTCAGTGGCTCAAAGGCAAGAAGCGGGATTGTCCGAGGCCTTGAGAACAAATGGGAAGATATTGTTGGGATTCATGGCAACCTGGTTCTTGGCGACATCGTCAATGAACTGCTTTCGGTGCCGATGAAGGCAACCAGGGAGAGTGTAAGCGCGGTCGCTACTTTCATTGGCGGCGATCTCCATGTAGTAGTCATGAAGCCACCGCCCAGCTAAGATTTCGGGGAGGCAACGAGCATGGTTGAAACCGGGTCGTCTTGGCAAAGGCGAAGAGGCGTGTGGCGGCATCTTTGTCCTCCATCACTATCACTGCGTCTTCATAGCGCTTCTGCCAAGCAGAGAAGGAGGTTTAGGAGTCTGAGAAAACTTTGGCTTTTGATTTCTTCTTCATGGCGGCCGGGGAAGCCAACCGTCTCGTGCGAGTTGTAAGGGCTTGGGTTTGATTTCTTCTCTGCGGCGGTGGGCATGGGAGTCAGTCGATGTAGAGGTGTAGAAGGCTTGGCTTTGATTTCTTCTCTGGCAGCGAGCGGAAGCCAGCGAGATCACTATTGGGGAGAACTTTGCGGTGAGGAGGATCGAGCAGCCATTTCTGAAGGAGGAAGAGTGCTTTGGCGGCGTGGAAGCGAGCTTCTCGGAGTAAACTAGCGGCGATGAAATGGCGACTTGGCGAGTCTTGCTTGAGAGAAGAAGAATGGGTGAAAAAAGGGCTTTTCTTTTTTTTCTTTCTTTTTATTATAGTATATATTTATTAATCAATTTTTTTATCTCTCTTTTTTTGGGGGGTAAAGCCATTTTTGGTCCCCTGAAAACGGGACCAATGTTCATTTCCATCTCAAAATTCAAAATTTGTTCAATATGGTCCCCATGTATTACATATTTTGACATTTTGGGTCCTTATATATTCCGTATTTTGGCATTTTTGGTCCCTATTCTTGACGTGGCCGGTCGTGTGGAATACTAATGAAATGCATATAATCTTTTTATTATTATGTTTAGGTGCGTTACTTTCTTTGATGTGGAGTGATAAGTGGCATTATCTGTGATAATGAACCGTATTGAACAAATTTTAAATTTTTGGGATGGAAATGAACATTGGCCATGTTTTCAGGGACCGAAAATGGCTTTAACTCTCCCTCAAAATCTAAGGGTACTTACGTCCCCTGGATCTCCAAGATATCAAAAGTGGGGGTTCTAAGGGCTATTATTATTATTATTATTATATATATATATATATATATATATATATATATATATATATATATATATATATATATTAGGACTGATGTTATCAGGCCGGCCGAAAATTTAATATTTCCAGGTGCATACTTTTGAGGCCCACAGTATATTTGAACAATTTCCAAAATGCGGATGGAAAGATCATCGAAAAATAAGTTAAGCGCCTTACATTTTTAAATACAATTTGGGAACTTGTAGGGTGCTTCATCTTAATGGATCAAAACTTATAGGAATTTGAGCGGTTGAATTTCAACCATTAAGTGGGAGGATCAAACGGCGTACCAAATTATATGAAAATTTACTGAGATAACTTATTTTTAAATGAATCTTCCCATCCATATTAAAAAATACTCAGGGGAAATGAAATGGGCCAGGCCGGAAATGAATATTATTCTACTAGGTACCATATCATCCCTCATATATATATATATATATATATATATATATATATATATATATATATATATATTACCTTCATTGTCTTTTTCTACAAGTGGATAATCACGGGCTTCTTCTCCTTCCAAACCAAAGGCTTCTCTAGACAAATCCTTTTCACTCAAAAATTTTCTTCCCAGACCAAAGTTCTCCTTGAAAAAAAAAAAATTTCTCCCTTTTTATCTTCTGTCTCACCCCTTCTTTTAAAAGGATGTCTCATCCTTATCCTCAAGCGAGCCTGCTCCGCGAGATCCAAACTCTTGTAACGAGGTGAGGTGATAAGATCAAATTTATATTTTAAAATTTAATAAAATTTTATTTTTATTTTTTCATTAATAATAATAATAATAATTGCCTCGGGATTTGTATTCAGGCATCTTGGGATTTGTGTTATTTAACTATTTAGGATCGCCCCGGGATTTGTGTTCGGGCTACCCTAAGATTTGTGTTTCTGGAAAATTGCCTTGAGATATGTACTCTCAGGCCATCCTGGAATTTAAGATCGCCTCGAGATATGTATTCTCGGGCCATCTTCGAATTTGAGATTGCCTCGAGATATGTGTTCTCGGGCCATCTTGAGATCACCTCGAGATATGTGTTCTCGGGCTATCTTGAAATTTGTGCCTTAGGCCTGCCTTGGGATTTGTGCTTTGGCCCAAAATACAACCAACTAATTTATCAATTTAATTCATAAAGAATCCTAAATCGATTAAGATTAGGACATATTTAGATTTTATTTATTTATCTCATAAAAATTCTGAATATATCGAGATTAGGATATATTTGGATTTTATTTAAATTGGGATTTAAATCCTATTAGGATTGGGACATGTATTATATATTTTTTTATAGGCCTAAATATACTATTAGTCCCTGTACTATAGCCGAATCTTCATTTTCGTCGCTATACTTTAAAAATGTTCAATATGGTCCCTGTACTTTGCATATTTTGTTTGATTTTGTCCCTGACGCTGACGTGGCAACACAGATAAAATGTACTTTGCATATTTTGTTTGATTCTGTCCCTGACGCTGACGTGGAAACACAGATGAAATACAACATAATTTCTGATTTTTCTTATTTACCGCATTAGCGATTATTTTTCTTTATTTTGTCGTTGCATATGTTTTCTGCCACATCAGCAAAATAATAATTTTTTAAAAATAATTTTAGAATAAATTATTTTTAAAAAAATTACTTTAAAAAAAATATTTAAAAAAAATATTTTTTAAAATTATAATTTTCTTTGGCGTGGTAGAATACATATGCCACGCCAGCAAAATATTGCTATGTGTAAATAAAAAAAATTAGAAAATTATGTTGTATTTCATATGTCTTTTACGCGTCAGTATACGGTATGGTATTGAACAAAATATGTAAAAGAAATCTGAGACTTCCCGTATTGAATATTTTTAAAGTACAAGGACGAAAATGAATATTGGCTATAGTACAAGGATGAATAGTATATTTAAGCCTTTTTTATATAAACAACCACATGGTGTTTTTTGAGCTAGTGACCCCATAGGATATACATCTCAATTTAATAAATAATATAATTAAATAAATTACAATCAAATTAACAAACAAACCACAACTTATCCTCTCTAATAAAATCAAATTATGAAATTAACAAACAAAATAAATCTAAATCCAATCAAATTAACAAACATGCCCTAACCCTAACACTAAAATTTCAATTTTAATTGCCCAAATGGTGACGGCAGGCCCTACAGATATTACACGGCCTCCGTCAGGGATAAACGGGTATTAACACATGTAATTTCCATGAAAAATCCGACAGCACCTCCTTTGTTTATAAGCTCCTGAAAATTATACAAACATTCACCAATATTAGCCTTATGCATTCATATAACATAATTTGGTTAATAAGTCATGATTCCAACCCCTTTTCACAGGGGCAACCCTTAATTCAATTCATAATCCCACTCACAGCCTAGCCCCAAATCCAATCATAACCCTAATCCAAAGTAAGCTCAACGATGCTCGATCCTCACCGGAGCTAGGCTCAAGCTCGCTGTTGGGGATCGTGGGGAAGGGGAGGAGATAACCTCACGCATTGAGGTTGATGGGTATCTCCTCACAGTGGGAAGAGAGAGCGATGGCTAACGGATCTACTCGTAGGGGGTTCTTCTTTGGAAGAGGGCCGGATCAGCTATCACAGAGAAGGCGGAGGAATAGGCGGCTTGGAGCCGTCGTCGGTCATGTATGCCTTTCCGTTAGCCTTTCGAGGAGAGCGGGGTGAAGCTTACAGGCGGGGCCTGGTCGGGTGGTGGATAGGGGCAGAAGAGCTCAGGCTCAGGCCGGCGGAGGCGGGGCTGAGGTTGGGTGCCAGTCCGGTGAAGCTCGCCGATGTATGCGCAGGCGGCGGGAGAGAAGGAAGAGGAGGTGAGGGAAACGGGGAAGAAGGGATAGGATAGGGTTAGGGTTTTATAATAGGGTTGGGTTTTCTAAATTAAGTTTTTTTAAACAATTAATTATGTTTTTATTTATTTAATTATTTTTTGATTGATTGTTGTGTTAATTTGACTGTAATTAGTTTTAGTTATGTTAGTACTTAAACTATTAAGTATGTTAATATCTTAATAAATGTTTTAAATGGAGATGTATATCCTATAGTAGTCACTGGCTCAAAAAAACACCCTGTGGTGCTCGAAAAGGGTGCAAATAGTTCCTTACTAATGGATGACAAGTTAACAATGTTACTCATAAGGGCCTATTTGCACCTTTTTCAAGCACCATAGGGTGGTTTTGGAGCCAGTGATCACCATAAGGGCTTATGTGAGATTTTGGTCAAACTACGAGGGGTTTTTTTGTACCTTTTGCCCCAACTTTATCATCATTAAATTCTCAATGTCCCTTCTATTGTATAAAACAAAAATAAAAATATCCTGTCTCTTTATTATTATAAAAAGGAAATAAATTCCCAACTTTATCATCTTTTTCCCAAATCTCAAATCCCTCCTATCACCTTACAAAAGGTTTGCATTTTTTTTTCTAGACTAAATTGGACAAACTACGGTTATGAGCAAAGTACATTGAAGCAGTTGGCTTTATAGGAGTATTATGCAACTATATCCCGTAAATCACATTGATTAATAAGAAATTTCTTAAGGGGTTAGAAGTACATGCCAAAGACCGATCCTTTCTCCCAACACCGGCATATTAAAACATCAAAAAAACCAACTTTTTGATATGAGCGGCAGTTTTATATCAACAGCTTGCAACCAAATACTCGAAATCTAAACTTTGCACCCTATCGATCCACACATTGAGTAGTTGAATCAATAAAAAAGAAAAAAATCATTAAAAAAACATGAGAAAATTAGAAGAAAAAAGAAGATGAGACCGTAAGTTCTAGCCGCCGGATTGGATCAGAAAGCCTTCTATGAAAAAAAAGAGAAAATCATTAGATGAATGTGCGAAGGAGAGACAAAGGTGAGATTTTTTATGGAATTTTTAATCTAAGGACAAAGAGTACTGTGGTGGACAATCGGGGAGGTATTAGATTCCAAGAAGAGAGGAGAACCGGTGGAGAGGGAGATGATGACATGGCTCACGGTCGAACACTTGAAATGGAGGCGGGGGGTCAAAAATAGGTTGATGCTTCATAACAATCCGGTATAATCCTCCAAAAATGCATAGGATAAGATTAGTGAAGAAACCCTAATTCCAAGTTTAGAAATCCCAAGATAACTCTTGCATACCGAACACCGCATAATGGATTTTGGATAGCAATATTCCAATCCAATCCTACATAATCCAGTGTCCCAAACAGGCCCTAAACTGCAGGACCATCCAATCAGCAGGGTTGGCACTTCATCAATATTGATGACATTACCCAACTATTCCAAGAGCTCCATCAAGGGAGTGCAAACCTAGAATGACTAAACTGGACCCATATATTTCTCATCCCGAAAAAGGACTCCCCGGAGGAAGTAAAGGACTACAGGCTGATCAACCTCCTAAACTGCTCCATGAAGATCATCACCAAAGTACTTTCCAATCAGCTGCAGGATGTCATTGGGGACTTGGTGAATGAATGCCAAACTACGTTCATAAAAGGAAGTTGCATATATGACAATATAGTGGTAGAAGATGAGCTGATATACCGCATGAAAAGGAGCAGGGAAAATAGTGCACTAATGAAAGTAGGCTTTGAAAGCACTTGATCACGGTGAACTATGATTTCTTATTGGATAACATGAAGGTAAAGGGCTTTGGGGACAGATTGATCGATTTGTATAAGAAAATTCCTAAGGTCATCCAAATCAACTTTCCTCATAAAGCGGATCCCCAACATAGTGTGTCAAACCACGGGGAGGTTGAGACAAAGGTGACTCCTTCTCACTATTATTGTTTGTTATGACCATTTATGTGTTTGCAACAATGCTAAAAGGGGCAACAATAGCAAATATCTTCAAAGGGAATATCTTGTGGGACGAGGATGAGAGGGAAAGTTACCTCCACGGTGCTATATTTGGAAGCGATCGTCACACTTCAGAGCACTAAAACTTATCTTCTACCTCTTCAAAAGCCTATCAGGACTAAAGGTGAACTACAATAAGAGCCTCATCATACCCATACGAACGACTGGACATACGCCAACCACGCTTAGTGCCATTATGAACTGTAAGATCAGTAGCCTGCCCGTGGAATACTCGAGGATGTCAATACCGGGGAATAAACCTCGAAAGGCAGATTGGTGGAAACTCATCCATAGGATACGGGGAAGACTCGTAAGTTGGCAGGAAAGACTCCTATCAATAGGAGGGAAAGTGAGCCTGCTCAACCCAGTACTAAGCACCATCCCAAATTACTGGACAACCAGGCATAAGCTCCTAGAATGGGTGATAAAGTGCATAAAAGGGATATGTCGGGACTTCATATGAAGACGGGAGGACCAAAATCCTAAAGCATACCTCCTGGTGAGCTGGGACAAGATATGCCAGGCCAAAAAGCAAGGAGGATAGGACATTATAAATATCAAGGTTTTTAATGAAGCACTCCTTGACAAATGGTGGTGGAGGATCCTCACGGGTGAATCGAGGTTATGCAGGAAGATACTGATGGCAGCATATTCTAGAGACAATGTTCTAAACCCTTTCGGAGAATCTGTAAGGAGAAGATCCCCGTTCTTGAGAGATATACAAGATCAAAAGGGATATTACCTTAACAAACATCATGGTCAGGGTAGGGAAAGGAGCACACATCAACTGTTGGAAAGAGTACTGGATTGAGGGCCAAGCACCCATATATGTCTTCCTAGAATTACAATACATGATCCAGAATGAATCCCTGACCCTTGAAGAAGCTCATTGGCAACTACTAAGGGGTGTTGGAATTATAAAACTGGGACCTCTTACCTAGGAGGGAACCTAACAATTGGCAACTGCATAACCACCTCATGCGAAAAGATGATTAGCAAGAGGACATCATAAGATAGAAACTCACGACTCTTTGGAAAGTGCTTTCGGTCAAATCCCTATATTCCTTTAAGGTGGGCCGGAGGGCTAAGATGCTTGAAAGGGGCCAAGTTCTGGAGACACCAACCTACTCTTCAACTCCTAGAAGCTTCTTTCACACTCCTCAGTCCATTCAAATTATGTATTTTCCTCAACAATTTACTCATCGAAAGGGTTGTTATTGAGAATCCTTGCACAAGCCTCCTGTAATAACCTACCAGCCCTGAGAAACTCATGATCTCTATCACAGTGGTCGGTGCCTTCCAACCCACTATAGCCTTAACCTTCCAAGGATCCACATAAACCCCCTCTACGTACTGATATCACATGTCCCAACAATATGACTTCCTCTAACCAGAATACATACTAGCTCAGCTTAACATATAGCCTATGTTCTCTCTGCAGAGTTTGCAATATATATAGTCCTCAAGTGTACGATATAATCCTCCACACTCTTGGAATAAATCAATATATCATCAATGAACACCACCATAAACTGATTAAGGTAGGGTGCAAACACCATGTTCATCATATCAATAAAAGCTGATGAGGTATTAGTCAACCCAAATAGCATTACAAAGAACTCATAATGCCCATACCTCAATCCTGAAGGTAGTCTTCACCACATCTCCTTAATTTTTAAGTGCTTGTAATCTATACATAACTTCAAGGAACCATCTTTCTTCTTTACAAACAGCACTAGGGTACCCCACAGTGATACACTAGGCCTTATGAAACCCTTATCCAACAATTCCTTCAATTGAACCTTCAGTTCCTTCAGTTTAGTTGGTTTCATCCTGTATGGTGCCATTGAAATAAGTGCCACTCCTAGCATCAACTCAATCATAAAATCTATATCCCGATCAGGTGGTAATCCTAGTAAATCCTCAGGGAACATATCGGGAAAATTACATACCACTAGGATATTCTGTACATCATCCCTAGGCACCCTTGTGTCTATCACATGAGCCAAGTAGGCCTTATTTCATTTCTCATATATTTCTTTACTACCTGGGTTGAAATCATGGTAACTAAGTGAGACAACCGTCTTCCCCTAAAGATAAACCCTTCCTCTTCTCCTGGCTTCTAAAATTTAACTTCCTTCCTGAAGCAATCTATTGTGGCATAATGTCTAAATAACCAATCATCCCCAATATAGCATCAAAATCATTAATACTCAAATGAAAGCAGTGCGCATCTAACTCACTTGATCATCAATGATCACATTACATCCCTTGTACACTTGCTTGGTGGCATGGAATCTCCTATCGGTAATGCAACTATCATAGTGTTCTCTAGGAGTGTAGTTGTCAAGCTATGTCGTGATGCACATGTTGTTGTTATATATGAATGTATGGAGCCATGGTTTATAACTACAAATGCATCGAGATTAGAAATTTGCATTATACTTATGACCACATCGGGTGTGTCGATGGCCTCCTGTTGAGTCATAGAAAAGGCCACAGCCGGATGCCAAACAATCACATCTGCCGGGGTATGTCTACCATTGTTGACCCCTTCCACCGCAAGCTCAAGATCCACTAGTGCCTACAATGTAGCTCCCAATCTAAGGAGCTCCCATGTCTAGTGCTAAGTGACTACCCCTGACCTGTGATCCTCAGATCTAGATGCCTCCCTGGTTCTTTGTATACGGTGCGGGCAGTCTCTCCTGATATGTCCAGGCTGGTGGCAATAGTACTCTTTTATTGTTGTTTTATTAATTCTTTAAATAGGTTGATTGTTCATACTTTTTATTTTCATTATTTATGACATGATTGCCCCTACTTAGGGCTAACTCATGATTACTACAGTATTTTTATAAAATGGATTTTTATGTAATGCTTGTATTGAGTCTGCTTGTAGATGATACCACCCTAGATGGAGGGTTGGTATGTCTAGTGAATATATAAGAAAGAAATAACCCTGAAATGAGGGCTTATTTCTAATTGGTCAAATATATATCAATAATAGCAGATCCATGCGCATAAACATACGTGTCTCCAAAGTAATAAATTGATGAGTTTAAGTATCATATTCCATAGGTAGTGCTGTGAGGACCTAGTAATTAATTACTAGCCTCCTCTAAAACCTTGATTCATTCAATCTAACAATTTGGGTTTTTTTTTCTCTCTGTAAACTGTAAAACCCATGATTTTTATTGAATAAAAAGGGGAAGAAAAAAAATTAAAATTTAAAAAAATTTCCTCTATTTAAATTCCCATTTATTTTGCAAAAGGGCATTTTGGGAATTAGTAAAAGTCCCGATGGCATTTTTGGTCAAATGGGCATGAGGGGGAGTTTAAAGAGAATAAATAAATTATACCATAATTTATTTAAATTAATTAGAGAGTGATTTAGTTAAATTTGGAAGTGAACAATTTAATTAAATAGGGAAACTCTCTAATATGATCATGATTGGTCTAAAAAGGGGAATGGAGAATATGAATTAAATCAAGGTTGATTTAATGTAAAATTGAGAATATCCTAAGATGGTATGATTACGATTTAATTAAGGAAGGAGAGGGAAAATGAATTTAAATTATAAATTTAAATTATAAGGCTGCCAAGGACCTGTAAGTAAATTTATAAAGTTTTGGGACTACAAGGTAAAAGTGATTGTCTCTGGTGAGGGACCCAAATGTAAAATTAAAAGAACAAAGGACTTAAAGGGAAAAGGCGCCTCTCTCCTGAGCGAGGGACCCAACTATAATTTTTGAGAAGTTGGGGTCCTTTGTGCATAAGACCGAGAAGGCTGTGGACTAGTGGTGAATGAGACGGCCCCGGTCGATCGATCTGTCTAGATCAAATCGTGAGACAAGGTAGTGGTAAAGATAGGGGCCGCGTGTTGGATGGAGGGGCCATTTCATCGATCATGAAACGGATCACGAGGCGGGGGTGAGGGATGAAGAATGAGGCCGCCTGCCGTCTTTGGCAAACCACGGCCAAGCCGGATCTGATCGGGGGGCTAGATCCGCGAGGCGATCATCTTCCTCCTCCGCTAGCGGCCGCGAGCCATTGTTGCCAAAAATTGGTTGCATGGATTAACGCCGGGAAAGGCAAGTGGGGGGAGGAGATTGGCGCCGCGATCTCCTACGCCCGGTATGAACCCGATCGCGTGGAGATCGCTCTCGCAGCCTATAAAAAAGAGGATGAGGCGGAGCTCTAGAGGCACACAACACCGCCACCTTCTCCACCGCACTGCGAGGAAGTGAGTGACAGAGAGGGAGCCCCAGGCTTGCCTGCGTGGGAGGCAGAGAGAGAGGCCTGCGGTGATCCCACTGCTGGCAGGCCCGTAGGATGGTACATCTTCAATGAGCTCCCGGTGACAAGCTGGGACTTCCAGCGGTCGTCTCCTCCGGTGAGTTTCTCCCTATGTTGCTCTTAAGTGTCTTAGGTCATGCATGCACATAGAAGAGTGAGTGTAGGCTAGCAGGAGCATGCACCATTCTCGTGAGGGCTCTGTTGAGGAAGAAGAAGACGATGGAGAAATTTTTATTTTTGTTTTACTTTTTATTCTTTTTATTTAAAGAAGTATAGTTATATATATATATAACAGGTTAGGTAGATTAGTTGGTTTAATTAACAGGAATAGTTTAATTAAACTAATTAATCAACTGACAAATTAATTGATTGTTAAGTTAGTTAAGATCTAATTAATTGATTAATTAATCAAAGAATAAGATATAATTTAATTAATCAATTGTTAATGATAGTTGATTGAGTTTAATCAACTAAATCAGGACCTAACGAATTAAAGGAGTAGAGTTTGGTTTAATCAGTTAATCAAGCTATTAATCGAATTAGGTTCAATCAATTAAAATGAGACCCAACAAGTAAGTGGTTAGAGTTTAACCAAGTTGAGATTGGGTTGGGCCAAATTTTTGGGCTTGGATTCAGTTGGCCAATGTGGGCTAAATTTAGGGGACCAAGATAGATTGGTTTTAATTTATCTTAGTGGGTCCAACCAAGTAGCCAAGTTGATTTAAAGTAATTAATTAAATGGTTAAGTTATTAAAATCAGTTTAATTAACTAAAAGCATGGTTAAGTCTAATTAAGTTTGATTGGGATAAAACTAAGCAAAGTATTGAACCACGAGTATTTAATTAATCGGGTTTGATCAAGCCAATTTGGGCTTGGGCTCAATTAGCTGATTGTCTAAGTCTAACTAAGTTAAAGGGATAAAAAGAATGAAAAGGGATGTAAGGGTGGGGGTTTGAACCAAGGACCCCCCCAAATAGGCTTAGTGGGCCTTAACCACCAAGCCACTCTTCTTTTGTTTACAAATGGATAAAATTAGTCAATTAAGGTAAAATGATTGGGAAACACAAGGGAAGGACTCGCAAGTAGAGCTTGGGCCGTTAGAGCATGCATCGTAGATATAACGCTCATAGACGTGTATATTAATAGAATTGTCTTTATCAGATTTTGACTTGGATGCGTCGGGAGTCTCGTGGAGCACGAGACTTTGTGACTTTAGGTAAGTACTTCTGCCTTGTACCCCCAGTCATTTATTGATTGGTTTCTTGACTTTTGATTGCATGTTTGAGCATGTAAGTACACTTGCCTTGTTCCTCTCTTCAGAGATTTTATTGACATGTCTTTATTGTGACATATTGCTTTGTATTCATACATGCTTCCATGATTTGTTGAAATCTATATTTAGCATGTTTGATTGTTTTGGGATGTTAGGATCCCTACTTGTTACATTCTTAGATCACGGATTGATTGGGCGGGTGAGCTCCTTTTGCGGACATTCGGGGGCCGGGACACTGATGTTCCGGCATTGCCATGCGGAGGGATCGATACTCAGATTTGTCACGCGCCGGTCGATTGGGGATGATTATTTGGCCGTGTTGACACGTAGAGGTGGCGCTACCGAGCATACGACCGAAGGACCGTAGCGGCCAGGATGGTCGTGATTTCAGCGAGTTGATGGTAGATGCTTGGCCAGGGGAGACATTTGTGGAGCTTCCATTGGAACTTCATATCGCAGCCCCAGGGGCTTACAGAGCTAGGAGTCGTTACCTTGTTTGTTTTATGGTAGACTCCTAGGGTTTTGTTTTGAGGCGTGCCGAGTTTGCTGATGTTCATATTCATTAATATCATATTTCTTGAACCCTTGAGGGTACTTACTGAGCTTTCCATTGAAAGCTCATGCACTTATTTTCTTCCCCGCTTACGGATCCTCGAGGCGTAGGGCCTATGCAAGTACTGAGAGCGATCGATGTACCGGTCGGGATTGCGGTCAGGGGACCTTATTTGTTTTCTTATTACGAAAGTGAGAGACATTATATTTTGTAGGTCCCTTATAGGGCCTAGTATTTGTAGGGTATATGAACCCTTTTTTATTATTTCATTTGAACTTCTGTTATTTTTGAATAAATTAAGTTGTTTTATTTGCATTATACGCCTTACTCACTTAGGCCTTGTATCAAGTGGGGAGTCCGAGCTCTGCTATGGGCTCGACCCGATGCATAATGTGCTAGGTCCCGAGGATGCGAGGTCGAGGCGTTCTGAAACTAAGCTAAACCTAGAAAGAATAAACAAGTAACAAAGAGTGCGACAAAGCTCAATAATAAGGTACTAAGGTTGTATGTCTTCTTGACATGATATTAGATCTATGATTCATATGCTTGATTTCTATGCTAGTGAACAAGGGTTATTAGGTGATATGACTAGGGAACATAATGCATGGCATTGATTAAGATTCACGATGTCTCAGAATACACCTATGATCTCTAGCACCATATATCTATAGGTAGAGTGGGACGTTCTAGAACCCTAAATGCTTAATACCTTGACAATGGGTGATATTAGGATAAACATCTACACCGCAAGTTTTTGGTCAAATCGGACTTCCACTTTTAAGTGATACATGGTGTCTCTTGGTTGCTTAGATGGTGTCGAGGTAATTAAATTTGGTGCCAACTAGTTGCTTAAATTTGGTGTTGAAATTTGGAGCATGGCTGGATCCAGCCTGTCCAACACATGGAGAAATACAAAACTTGCGCTTCAAGCTACCGAAGCCTATAAAGGAAGAGAGGTCATTTGAACATTCCAACTTGAAGCAGCGAAGCCATTCCACTCTGGAGACTCGAGTTCTTCTCTCTTTCCATTTTGAGATTTCTACATTTCTCCCCACCCCAATTGTTCTTAATCTTTGTAAACATGATCATGACTAGTGGATCTCTTCCCTCCCGTGGTTTTTTCCCTGATTTTGAAGGGGTTTTCCATGTAAATCTGGCCTCATTTGCTCTTTCTTTTGATTTCTGTTTGATTTTCTCCTGAGCTCCCCCAAGCACAATCAAACAAATTCAACCGTTGGATTAGAATTGGGATCAAAACCATTTTCCAAACCAATATATATATATATATATATATATATATATATATATATATAATCTTGATATAGCCAGGCCGGCCGCATCACTGTACAAGTAAGGTCGCCTCATTTTGAGACATTTGGAGAGTATTTTTTTTTCCAAATCCAACCGTATGGATGGAAAGAACATCGAAAAATAAGATAACATGTCGATTTTCATATAATTTGGTGAGATGATGAATATTCATTTAAAAGGTGAAATGATGCATAAAATCCTCAAGTGTCTGCAGATTAAGTATCAAGTAATAATAATGGACATGGAAGTCGGGTTGTCGATCCACAGGGAGAAAAGAAGTACTAATACCCACTCAATTGTCTACTATCTAGTCAATCTGAGAAAGTGGTTGGCTATGCTAATTCTGAACTAATTAAATGAAAACACAAACAGGGGAATTGAATATTTCTTGGAGTTAAATGATCATGAAAAGGGGATGCCCGGACAATTGGATCCCCCTTGGACTTCTAAAATATAAATGCTCTTCTCTACCTCAATTACTTGATTAATTGTTGGCCAAGGGTTCCTATCGTGCTTTCACTCACTCCCTAATCCCGAGGTGAGCTACTAATCCTAGTGCCCTTACCGATTATGTTCTCGAACCTATGTCTTGGAAGGATTATGGGAATAATACGTCTAAAGGGCTCGCTCTCCTTAGTACCCGGGTTCTCGGTGTACTCACAATCCTCTCTATTGGAGATGGTCTACACACGGGGAGGCATTCGCTTCTTTCCCCGTATGGACTATGAAAATACCTCCGGGCTCTCTCAACATAGAGGGATTAACTTACATTAAAACGTCCAATAGACTCAAGCAATGCAATCAAGCAATCAAAATAGAGAAGTAACATTGATTAAAACATGTCCAAGGGTTCACCAATCATCCAAGCATCTACAAAATTAGCCCTCCATGAAAGGGGGGCAACAATCCACAACAAAAGGTAAAAGAAATCAAGAAAGACATGGAAAATAGAACTTGTGCAATCACCATTGGTAGCTTCTTGATTCTCCTCCTTCGATCTCCCTTCTCTTTGCTCCGATGGCTTGAAGGAGATGATCCTCCAAGCTCTCTCCAAGGTTCCTTTCTTGCCCTCAGCAGCCCATTCCCTTGAACTCCCTCCGCATTCGCTTATATACTCGTAGGGTTTTTTTAGGGTAAGATTTACTAAGTTGCCCCCTGACTAGGTTTGCAGGTCGCCCAATTTTGACGATGTACGGCCCGTGATCACGGCGCATGTCACCATATACAGACTGACCATCCTTATCACGGGCCCGTATCACGGTCAGATACATGCCGCGTTATCACGGGCTAATCCTCAACCGGTTGTAAATGCAGGCGTAGGTATGATGGCCCATATACTTCGAGGGCTAGTATCACGGCCAAGTATATCGGCGGTATATGCTAGCCCGTATGGGTCCTTCTAGGTGCTTTGGGATCCCGGCTTCTCCCGAAACGCTTTCTTTTCTCCGGGGTCCTCGTATTATGGCCTGTTGATGAAAATAAATCAATTTTGAGTATTGGTGGGCAACAAATCTTCATAATCTCATGCCAAGTATACAAAAATATAGTATAGAATTATGCTCAAATGAACACTTATCATGAAATTTTATAGAAATCATATCGGTTCATAATTTCACCCTTTAAGATGAATGATCACCACCTCCCCAAATTGTAAGAAAATCGACATGTTAGCTTATTTTCGACGTTCTTTTCATCCATACGGTTGGATTTGGAAAAAAAATACTCTCCAAATATCTCAAAATGAGACGAGCGTAAATGAATAGTGATAAAGTAGAATGGGGCGTATAAATGCCATATATATATAAAAAGTGGCCATAAATTGGTAAAATACCACCCAAAAATTTTTGTTACACAATGGGTGGTAAAGTTATAACATGAGACACCAAATAAATTACAAAATTAGTTATTTTGTTTTTAAGACCTCAAAAAAAGACACCAACTATTTTGGGTGTTTATGAATAAGATACTCGTGAAAACCCAATTAAAAATTAAACTTTTTCTAATATTTATAAAAAAAAATTAATTATAGGTCCCTAGTACTGTTTGCTTTTTTTCATAAAATCCCTGGGATAGGGGGTGTAGCAAATAGTGGGGGATCCTTGGATAGTGTTTTCAGGGACCTATAATTCATTTCTCTATATTTATATTAGAATTAAAATATAAATAATTGAATCAATATTTGTATGTGATAAAAAAAAATATTTATATTGAGGGCATGTATGGAACCCATCTTCACTCTTCTCTAAATTGTAATTTCACTAAATAAAAAAATTAAAGATGCAAACAATACTTAATAAAATTTATTTATTTATTTGTTAAACTGATTACAAAAGTTTAGAAAAAAATTCCCAAAACCCAAATAATTGAAATCCCACCTCATTTGCGAACTAACATAGGTTGATGACAATTTTGTTAGGAAATAATTATATTATAAAAATACCAGATTGCCCTTTGAATGCTCTAGGGAGAGGTGGGCCCATGTGGGGTGTGCATGGGACCCACCCAAGAGTTCATTTTCTAGCCGCCCGTTTTGTCGGCTCCTTCGTCTACCCTTTACTCTCTCTCTCTCTCTCTCTCTCTCTCTCTCTCTCCGTCTTCGTTCCCTTTTGACTCGTCTCTTCTCCGTTCGCTATCTCTCGTGCGCCGCGGTTCGCCTCTCCTCTTCTTATCCTGCTCCACCGCGGCCTTCTCTACTTGGCCTTCTCTGTCTCTCTCTTTGGAGGCTTCTTGTTCTTCATTTTGGTGGCGTTTTTGGCTTTGTTTTGGTTTTGAACCGGCGTTTATTTTGGGCGAGGATTTGGGCTGTGGGGAGGAGAGAGAATGAGAGGTTGGTGGCGTGGATCCCTTTGGGGAGTTCTGGAATGACAAAAGGTGGGAGCTTTCCAGGTTTTGGGTGATCTTTTGGGATTTCGTTATGGCTGGGAGCAACGAGGTTAACGCCAATGAATCCAAGGTGCTGACTTTTTATTTTACTTTGTTTATTTATTTAGTTATTTTTGCTATCTTCTTGTTGGATTCTTCTTTAAGTTTTGGTGCGAATTTAGGGGTTTTTTCTGGGATTTTTGATTTTTTGTTTCTTTGGGGTGATTTTTGTGGTCTTGGAATCTTTGAGGGTTTTTACACAATGGCGTGGTATGTTTTTATGGGGGACAAAGATGTTTTCTGGGGGAGAAAGATTTTGTTTTTAGATATGATGATACCTTTTCACTGTGATTTGTGTGAATTTGTTCAAATTTTAGGGTTTTAATGTACAGTGGCAAGGCAAAACTAGGGCTTGAAGACATGCCGAATCTGATCTCCTCCGAACTTTTGATACCTAATCCCTTGTGATTTCACATGAGTTCCCAAGAAAAGTAGACACCTTTGCATCTAATTCCATTTCATCTCTCTATTTTTCCCCCACAAAATAGGGAAAGAAATCAGTAGATTTAGAAATAAAGGCCACATGGTATTTTTAGGGATTGAGGGAAAAATAGAAGAAAAGAGGAGAACATGTTTATCTCCATTTTTCTTCAATCCCACTATCCCAAACAAAGTGCAAAAGAAAAAGGTCCAATCTTTGTATTTTGTTTTGTTCTTTGTGCATTTTAGCAATGAAAGCTATAACAAATCATCTCTGTGATCTGCATTTTCTTGTTAATCTCAAACATGTGGGATCTCATTCTTAGCATTTTGTTTGATTTCATTTACAATGATGGATGCTATGTATATTTTTCCTGATCTTGAGTTGAAATAAACACAGATGGCGGTGCCTTTGAATACATGGGTGCTCATCTCCAACTTCAAACTGGCCTACAACATGCTGCGCCGCCCCGATGGAACCTTCAATCGCCACCTTGCAGAGTTCCTTGACCGCAAGGTCCAGGCTAATGCCACCCCTGTCAATGGTGTCCTCTCGTTTGACCAACTTATTGATCGGTCAACCAATCTCTTTGTCCGCATCTATCGCCCGGCCCCGGTCCCTGATTCTGAGGATCCTCAAACATCCCCTTCCTCTGCGACCTCATCCATCTTCTCCAGCCTCATCAGTCCTCCTTCACCTGACCCTTTCCCTGTTATCATATTCTTCCATGGAGGCAGTTTTGCTCACTCCTCTGCCAACACTGCTATCTATGACTCCCTCTGTCGTCGGTTTGTCTCTCTTTGCAATGCAGTTGTTGTCTCTGTCAACTACCGTCGGCTCGCCTGAGTACACAGATACCCTTGTGCTTATGATGATGGTTATACTTTCTGGCGCTTTAAGTGGGCTTCTGCTCAACCCTGGCTCCATTCCGGCAAAGGATTCAAGCTCCGGGTTTTCCTGTCAGGGGATAGCTCCGGTGGAAACATTGCACACCATGTTGCCATCAGGGCCATTGAATCTGGGCTCACCATCTCTGGCAACATCCTCCTCAATCCTATGTTTGGTGGACAAACTCGAACAGAGTCAGAGGAGAGACTGGATGGGAAATACTTTGTCACACTCCAGGACCGAGATTGGTATTGGAAGGCATTTCTTCCTGAGGGAGCAGACCGTGACCATCCAGCCTGCAATCCATTTGGCCCCAACGGTATTGATCTCAAAGGGCTTCCGTACCCAAAAAGCCTTGTTGTCATTGCTGGCCTGGATCTCATTCAGGACTGGCAGCTAGCCTTTGTCAAGGACTGAAGAAAGCTGACCAAGATGTGAAGTTTGTCTATCGAGAGCAAGCTACTATTGGTTTCTACTTATTGCCCAACACTGACCATTTCCCACGAAGTCATGGAGGAGATCAAGTGCTTTGTGAGTTCCAACTGTTAATAAAACACAGCTCCTCGTTTCATTTCCACACATTTTATATATACTACATATAGACATAGATATCAGTAGTAGTTCAACATCCTGCTGCTTTTGCTGCTGTTGCTGCTACTACTGCTCTAGCCTGGAAACATTATGTGAAACTTCAAAACTCCATGCAATCGATTCCTTTTGCTGCACATTGTTTGTTTTCAGTCAGATTTGTTGATGAGCTGATGAACAAGTAAAATGTTGAACTGAATCCATACATGACCTGATTCGATCCAAGTAACTGAGTTTCTTCTTTCTCTCTACTGACAAGTTACTCAGGTGATCATCTGATGATCCATATTCCATGCATTTGGTGAGGTGCAGCTCTGTGGGCCTTGTTAATTGTCTGGTTGGGGATTGATTGGGTTCCTGGCTGATGTTTGTAATAGTTACTAATTACAGCAACATGGGAAACAACCATGGTGTATTTTGTTGTGAACTACATTTATATCTCTCTATATATATATATATATATATTGTTGTTACACTCTTGGAATTTTCAGTAATGAACATATATAAGGTTCTCTTGTGTTTCCAATTGATCATTGTTGAATGTTTGAAAGTATTCTATTCTCAGTCTATCAGCTGACATGACATGGCAGTCTTGAAGGAGGTGATGTTTCACAGTGCATGGTTAAAAGAACAAGTTAGTCTACATCAAGCAAACAATGATGAAAGAAAGAGTTCAGGATAAGAACCAAAAGGAATGCAGTTGTATGCAATAGAACCCTCCACGTTTTCCATTCATACCCTTAAATTAGCTTTACATGTATGTCCCTGATTTGAATTTTTTTGGGATATATAATAAATATATTGATAGCTTGCAATGAATGGGACATGAGATTCCTTCTTGTTCTTGTATTGACTTTTGAGTGCTATCTTTTAAGATAGTGGGGGTGAGAGAACATAGTTTAATAGGAGGGTGAGCACAATGGTGCCTGCATTGTGGTGTGCCTTATTATTGGTTTTATTTATCCAAGTGTTGACAATGTGAAGCCAAGGATTAAGACAAAGGCTAGAGACCCTTAAATAGAACTCTTTTGAGTCCTTGTTAAAGGTATGTTTGTTAGGCCGGCTCAGCAAACACTTGGAATATATAGGGGGGCATTTTCCACCCACCCATGTTTTGAGCTTTTAATCTTTATAAGGGGTTTGTCTTGTGGTTTGATGTCTAATGAAATGAGATTTTTTATATGGTTTTTTTTTTTTTGTGTGTGTGTGTGTGTGAATAAAGATATGTTGTAATTGTAATCATATTTGTTTTATATTAACTTGTATCATTTGGATGTAAGTCCTATTTGAGATGTTTATTACAAAATTCATAAATAAGATTGAAAAAATAGCATGCGACAATAGGGAAATAAAAAAATTGTCTATGTATAGAATTAGAATCTTTTCTGCCCTTATATATTTAGAACTTAACCCAGCTTGTCTTGTTGGTTTTATACTTCGATTGTGTCTTTTTTTTTCAAAAAAAAAAAAGTTTATAGTTTACACATCAATAAATGAATATATTATACCACTGGTCGCATGTAACACATCTTTTATGATGTGTTTGGATTGAAGAAAAAGGGAAGACAATAATTTGAAAATAATTTATCACATTTATTTTTAAAAATTTACCATTACTCGGTTGACTTATTTTGTTTTTTTTTTTAAATTTAAAATTTTAATTATCAGCTATATTATATGTGTCATAATCTTTATGTGTGAAAGATGGCACAAACTCTCTCCTGAGAATTGAAATCTGAAATTCAGGTGCATCACTTTAAGCCATACTTTAAAAACTGCATCTTTTTTCATTCTCTAAAGTAATAATAATAAAGAAAATGAAAATGCAACACCATCTTCCTGAATCTTAGAAACAAAGCACTAAATTGAACTAAAAATTTAGTTTTAAACATAAATAAAATTAAAATATATCAATATTTCAACTGCAGTGATTACAATAAAAAAAAATAGGAAGATAATTATATATATATATATATATATATATATATATATATATATATATATACAACGATGCTACTTTATGCGGCTACCCGGTAAAATGCATCAATATCAGTTCTTAAATCTCTAGTCCGATCATCTCCCATTTTGACCACTGGAGCATTTGAAGGATTTTCAACCCGCATGGATGGGACTAACATCAAAAAATAAGCTCTAGGCAGTCATGATATTAAGTACTGAATTTGGTGACTTTTCTTGGTCCTCCCAATTTACCTATGGTTGAAATTCTGAAGATCGTTAAAAAATCTTTCTCTGTAAATAAGCAACCATTAAGGCGCGGAGGACCCAAACGTATCACCAAATTATATGAAAATTGTTGACAAAGCTTCAATCTTGTATTTTTGATTGATCTTCCTATACATGTGACACGTTGGAAATCGCTTCAAACATGCTCCCAGAGTCAAAAATGGGGAAAGCTTAGCTGAATCGGACAAGCCTTGATGATCTAGCCTACCGATCTTAGCATCACCGTGATATATATATATATATATATATATATCGTGTAAATGTTAGGATAAGTTGGCCTACATACATCGCTTCATCTTAGGAATTACGCCTCCCATTTCGGCCTCGCTCCAGGCAGTATTTGAAGGATTTCCAATTACCATACAGGATGGAAAGATGCATAAAAACATGCCAAGCCAACATGTCAATTTTTTATACTCTGATTCTGGATTTATCGCTTGAAGATCCTCCAACTTAAGAGTTCTTATTTTACATAGAAATTTTAACCCGCTTCTCGTAATTTCAACCGTTAAGTGGGAGGAACCAAACGGCTACCAAATTATATTGAAAATTGACATGCCTAAAGCTTATTTTTCATGATGATATTCCCACATCCGTTAATGGTTAAGGAAATCGCTTTCAAATACGCTGCTCCAAGTAAATGGAGCAGAGGGGCCTACTAAATAATGATTTACAATGTTTCCGCCCAAATTCTCATACCATACTAACACCTCTATATATATATATATAAATAGTCACATACAGCATCTGATGCCAACCCACCTTATCACTATTCATTTGGCTGAATTAGCCCCTCAAAACATACTTGGAGAGTATTTTTTCCAAATCCAGCGATATAAGATGTATTTTAAAGAACATCGAAAATAAGATAAATCATGTCAATTTTCATATAATTTGGGGAGGTTTGGATGATCATTCATCTTAAAATGCGGTGAAATTACGAACTAATAAGATTTCTATAAATTTTCACCCTTTAAGATGAATACATCCAACCATATCGAAATTGTACTTGAAAATCGGCAATACGTTATCTTATTTTTCGAATGCTCTTCTTCTAAACTATAAAGATTGGATTTAGAAAAATACTCTCCAAATGCCTCAAAATAAGTTGGACCTTGTACACTTGTACAGCCGACAAATGACGCAAGTATGCACCGATCAGATTAGAGATATATATATATATATATATATATATATATATGATGAAAATGTTAGTATTTATAAGCGCCGCGATTGAATACTTTATTACTGGAATTTATATCAGCTTTCCTCCCATCTTCGAAGCATGGCCAAGCTCTAGCAGTATTTTTATTTTAGCGATTTCCAACACATTATGGATGGAATTTTGTTAACATCAAAAATAAGCTAGTATGTCAATTTTCATACAGTTAATTTTCTGGGAAGGTGTAGGGTCTTTCATCTTAAGCGGTAAAATTTTCTAAAAGAAAATTTTACCGAAAATTTTGCACCGCTTAAGCACTGAAGCACGCTTACACCTTCAAAATTAACATGATAGCTTGTTTTTGATGTTCTTTATATATCCATCCATATGGTTGGATTTGTCTTAAAATTAACTGCAGCGCTTAAAATAGAGGGAGTTCACTTTATTCTACACATGCTGTTGGCCTAATTCCTTAATTCCGCACATAGTAACCACGCACTATATATATACTACGTGCATGATCACTTATGGTAGAGGCCTAAATTTAACACCCTACCGGTCAAGATCACCTCCCCATTTTGGGCCCTTCTTGGAGCATGTTTTAAGAATTTCTCTGAACCGTATGGATTTGGAAGACATCGGTAAATAACTCCAAAAATAACCGTGTCGATTTTCTATATATTTTGGGAAGCTTGTAGAATCTTCATGCTTAACGTAAGTGAAAATTTATAAAAAATCCTACCAGCCTCGTAATTTCACTCGTTAAGATGAAGACCACTACCAAGTTCCTCTAAATTAGAGTATAAAAATTGACATGCTAGAGCTTATTTTCGATTTGTTCTTTCCATCCGAAGTAGTAATACGCTATTGGATTTCCTCAAAACATTTGTGCTAAGTGGGTCCAAATAGAGACAGTACCGCACTAGCAGCAGGTGAGCAACCGAGCAAGCACAGGTCCAGCATAAAGTATCATGCTATATATATATATGAGAGAGAAACCCCAAATTAAATTTGTCGTTAATGTAGCACTTAGAATCAATGGAGATCAAGAATTTAGTAAAAACATTTTGGGACCTAAAATTTTTGACTAATTTGTCCTATCTTAAATATGAAGTAACAAGTACCAACCGTGACTCCGCCGTCCTGGCTTATTTAGATCCCTTTGCTAAAATTGGGTGATTCTCCTATAAAATGACCTCAGATAAAACTCCCCACTTTTACAAAGCTGCAGGGTACAATATGTGGTGTTGTTCCCCTATAAACTAATCCCGTGGTCTAGCTGACCACACCTTATGACCTCCTGGCGCTCTTTCATGGCTAAGAACAACTTTTTAAGGTTTGTGCCAAAGCACTTCAAGGCTTACCCAGTGACCTCCGTGGTAATATCCACTTTTAAGCTTGTTGCCTTTGTCAATAAATAAATATATCAATAAATAAATATAATAAATAAATTTAACATTATCATGTACAATTTTTTATTTCCGTAAAACTTCTGACATCGTTAGAAGACTATAGACCGCTTAATTGGGCATTATTTGTAAGATTTTTTTCTTTTTTAATATTTAGCCACTTATATTGTTTTTTATTATTTTAGACAAATCTATTCTATATAAAATATTTTTACAAGAGTTTGGAACGGTAGTATCTCAAAGGAAAATGGAATATTTATTTTTTATTTTATTTTATTTTGGCTATTTATTATTATTTAACGCATGTAAGACCATAAAACCTCCCAAAAGGTCTTAATGGGCAAGTCTGCTAAGTCAGGCTTAAAAGGGGGCATTTGTGACATTTTCTACTCTCATGCACGTTAGCTGTGATAAAGAATGGCTTACGAAGCTTAAGAGCTTTTTACGTTGCTCACCAAAGTAAATTCTTCAAGCCAAATCAAGTTCCCTTCCATTACAGAGGTGGGGATTTTGGCTTTGGAAAACTCGTGTTTTCATTTCAATGAGTGAATGCTCTGATACAAACGGGACGACCCGGTAGGATACCTATTAAGACCCGATGGATTTAGGGGTCCAATAGGCACATAAAATGAAGAAACGTGGGGAAACAAAAGGCAAACTTGAACCTAGCAATGATCTCACATTAGTAATTGAGATCTTATTTTCACTTTTCCTTCCTCCCGTTGATTTGTTGGAGGTTTATGTGTATTAGAAAAGCTTTCTCGCACATTTTGAATCTTTTATTCCTCTTGGCTTTTTTCACTCATACCAAACCCAGTGCACAAGCAGGGAATACAAACAATAGAGATCACAGGACAATTAATTGGACATTGAAATAAGAAATTCATTACAATGAGACATAAATTGAAAATTATAGAGAGAATATTGGAGATTCTTTATCACTAACTCAAAAACTCTCTCTTTTCCTCAAGAACCATAAATTTCAAGTAGATAAGGTATTAACTAAAAAGACAGTCAACTTGATGCAGAAAGAGAGAAATAGAGAGAGAGAGAGAGATGGTTGGGTCAAGAGTGAGGAGGACAAAGGTAATAATATAAGGGATAAAAAGCACAAGATGGTTTGATTATGTAGGGGATGTGGAGTTTGTTTTTATCATCACTTTATAAAATAAAAAATTAATTAATTAATTAAATTAAAAATTTTATCAATGTATACTTGATCTTTTCCAATTTACTATTCTCATTTTTTTTCCTTAATTTTTATCTCCCAATCATGAATCAATTTTTTAGATGAACAATAACTTCAACAGTGGAAAATTATTTTTTCATAAAGATAGGTACAGAATGGTTTCCCCAAGTCATGCATCATAGTTGAACCTTTTGGAGCATGATTTTATTATTCACCCACTCATCCAATCAGCTTGAATGCTCTGGTTCTTAATTAAAAAGAAAAAGTAAAATGAAATTCTAAAACAAAAGACACACATGTTGACTACTAAAACCAAGTACTCATTACCCTAACAATCAAAAATTAAATCTTTGATTCAGGTCCTAGTTGGAGTTCACAAACACTA